>PVJD01001227.1:117358-290132 GCA_004026545.1 Mormoops blainvillei
CTTTAACGGGGCCCGGGTACCCAGGAGCTCCCTTCCCACCTAGCTCCCTCTTCCAGTGGGCAGGGGTGCAGAGAGCAGTTGAAATTGGCTGCAGGTGCCTGTGCCCCAGCTGGGGGATGGGGCAGGGCCCCCCCAACATTGCAGGGAACGATAACCACCCACCACCCAAGCTCCCTGATAAAGGTGGCCCAGATGGTCCAGCAATGGGCAAATGATATGGGGGTGAGGAGCTGGTTTCCCAGGGAGGGAGGGGGGCTAGGTAGGCCACCTCCACCCAGTGATGTTTCCAGAACATCAGGTCTCTGAAACACATGCTCTGGGGGGCCTGTGGGAGTGTGCTCCCTCCGCAGTCACTAAGAGCCCCCTTCCATGCCACAG
This sequence comes from Mormoops blainvillei, assembly GCA_004026545.1. NCBI lineage: Eukaryota > Metazoa > Chordata > Mammalia > Chiroptera > Mormoopidae > Mormoops > Mormoops blainvillei. The sequence goes on from PVJD01001227.1 coordinate 117,737, forward strand.
ATGCCATTCTGGATAAGAAATGAGCTGAGGCAGCCTGGGTCCTCCAGGAGGGAGGAGGAACAAGGGAGGGACTGGAGATGACCATTCTTTTAAATAAATGGGGTAGTCAAAATTCTTACCTGGGGGCTGCATAAATGAGATAATGGGCAAACACAATAGTTAATGCCGTAGCTGAGCCTAGCCAGAAGCCAGAACTTGAGTTTTCTGGTCTGTAGACTTTTTCCAGAAATGTATTCAGTATGCCAGGTTGGGGTTGGGGGGGCAACATCACACCCAGGAGATGCTGAGCACAAAGATAGAAAAGCTGGGAAAAGAGACAGTGGGGGGTGGGGGCCGCCAGTATGGAGAGACCACTCTGAGGGGTGAGGCTGAGCCTGCATGGCACCATGTTGGCTCCTGGCGTTCCTTGTTCACCTGGGCTCAGCCCTTCAGGGTCAAGTCCACCCACCTAATGCTCTCCAGCACCCAGTCCACCCAGGTGGCCACACCTGGGACCTCCATGGCCCTGAGCTTCTGAATGTTTTGGCTTTCCCTTGCCAGTGGACTGAGAGGGTGGTAGGGCCTGGCATCTTGCAGGTATTTGGCCCTCGTTGTGGGGGCTGAAAGCCGCCCCGACCCTGTGGGAGCAGAACTGTGTGAGCAGGGCTGGCTGGAGCTGCGGGTGTCCCCACACCAATGAGCTGGCCAAGGAGCTACGTGTGGCAGCTGTGTTCCCAGAGACTGCGTGCGTCCTGCCCTGGCAGGCACTGTCACAGCCCATGCAACCTGCTTGTTGCAAAGTGGAACTGGGGGGCGGAGGGAGGACGGTGGGACCAGCCCCACCACCCTAAATGGGGAAGTGAGCCAACTACCGGCTGCAAAAGCAGCGGGATGCTCCCTCCCCCTTCTGCTCTCCCGCCTGTGCCTTGCAAAATGGCGACGCAACTGGAGGGGTGTTACTGCCCTAGGCCCTGGTCTGATCCAAAGCCAGCATCTCTGTCCTCATAACTGGAGTCCCCTGCCCCACATAGCTCCTCCAAATAGTCATGGTTGAGGTGATGTTGGGATCCCTTCTGGGACTCTTGAGCCCTCTGATTCTGGACAGGACGTCCACTGCAGCCCCTACCCCAGCTGCTGCTGACCCTGCTTTCTGGATCGTTTGGGGGAGACATGGGGCATGAAGGGAACAGCTCCAGGGATTTGGGGCTGCCTGTGGTCTTGGGGACGGTTGCTCTCCCCCCAGAAGCACAGTTGTGGCCTGTGACTCCCCAGGGAAGGTGGTACCAGTACCGCTTCCCAGACATGTGGGTTCACATCCTCCTAGGGACTGCCTGATGTGACCGACAGGTACCCCACAAGAAACCTTCTTGGGGGGGGGGGGTCTGTTTGGCTTCTGATATCCGTCTTCTGTCCTGCTGGAGGTGTCTGTGTGGTCAGGAGGAAGGGCTGGGGGTGGGGAGGCTTTAGTCCAGCTCTCCTCAGCCAGGGTGATGGCTGAGTCCCTGTGGCGTCCACCCGTGTCCCCCACCCCAACCCTCCCCAGAGCAGGCCTGATCTCAGGTGTCCACAGGTTCTCCTGCGCTGAGAATCCTGGCCCTGCTCTCCCATGGCTGCCGGCCTGTCTTATGGTCCCTCCTGCCGTCTCCTGGTTACCTCTCTCTATATCCCTCTCACGGTTTCCTGCTTTGGGGGTCCTATGTGATCCTTGGCTGAGGACCCCTATCTGTCTACCCTACTGCCTGCCCCCTACCAGTGGAAGTGTTCCAGAGAGGGCCTTTCAGTGTATTTAACCCATGAGGTGACACCCCGAGGAGCCTGTGTCCCCGTTGACCCAGTCCAGCTGTCTCATTTCCTACATAGGGCTCCACCCAGTGTCCCAAGGGGTATCACGCACCCACGTGGGTGCACCGTCTCGTGTCCATATTCTATCTACACACACTTCAAAATCTCTGGGCCTCTGGCGGAACAACAACCTGGTATTCCGGGGTGCCAGATACCCGGTGCAGAGTCCCACGGAGCGCAAGGATCCAGCCCCTGTGGCATGGTGGGGGTCCGGGCTGGACAGAGTCTAAGGGTGGGGCCCTTGGCGCCAGCTGGCCGGCTGGAGAGACGCTGGGGGTTGGCTTGTCAGGGTTGTGGGGAAAAGACCCCACATGGGGTGGGGGGTCCGGCCAGGGTGGTGGCTAGCTGGGGCAGGATGGGCGAGGCCAGCCAGGGCGGTGGGTGTGGTCTGCAGAGGAAGTTGCAGGGTAACTACCGCTAGCCTCTGCGCCCCGCCCCTTCCCGGTGGTGCTGGGCTGGGGACCTACCTGTGGGTATGCCGTGCCTGAATATGCAGGTATGCTGGTGGTCCAGGTGGCTCTTCATGTGTCTTTCTGCTCTTGGAAGTGCCATAAGAGTCAGCGGAGGGTTTGAGCACGGGAAACTGTCTAGACTGTGTCCCCCACTTTGCACTCTGGGCGGTCATTTCTAAAAGGAGGGGTTTTAACTAGGATCCTAACACCTCAGAGGCTCATGAATGCGCCAAAGGAGTAGCGCAGAGGTAGGACAGTGGAGCCAATTTTCATGAAGAGAAACACCTCCAAAAACCCACTTGCATCTGAGCCTGCACATGTGTAACAAATATACAAGGAGCTCCTCATCACCATGGTGGATGGTGCCATCCTGGGGGACATGGGGTGGGGGTGGGGCTGATAAAACCCAGCCTCAGTAAGTTCTGCTTTTAACGAAGGGAGATGCTCACAGCTGTGTAATTACTACAAGTTCCCAGAAAAGCAAGGGTGAGAATATTCATTAGGGATTTGTGAAATGAGCAGGGGTCCTTTTTAAAATTTTTTTGCATTTTCACGTCTTAAATTCACACCTAGAATTCAGCCTCTAGAACTAGGGGTGGGGGCGAGACAAATGACCAGGATGCTTTGGCATTTGATGTGAAGGTCCTCTCTTCCTGTCTCCCCACCCCCACCCCACTGACCACTGTCTCTCTGTCCTCTGCCTCCTCCATCCAGGTGAGCGCCCCTTTGCCTGTGACTGGCCAGGCTGTGACAAGAAGTTCGCACGCTCTGACGAGCTGGCCCGCCACCACCGGACGCATACGGGGGAGAAGCGCTTCCCTTGCCCGCTCTGCTCCAAGCGCTTCACCCGCAGTGACCACCTCACCAAGCACGCACGCCGCCACCCAGGCTTCCGCCCGGAATTGCTCCGGCGTCCAGGCACCCGCAGCACCTCGCCCAGCGACTCACTGCCCTGCAGCCTGGCTGGCAGCCCCGCACCCAGCCCAGCACCCAGCCCAGCACCTGCCGGCCTGTAGGGCCTGTCCAGCCCACCCGGAGCTCACCCCACCCAGAACACCAGCAACATGCCTGTTGTCCAGGCCCCCTTCCAGTGTCCCCTTGAGGGCCCTAAGATGCCTCTGATCCCCTCAAGAAAGCCAGGAGGGGGCCTGAGACTGGACTGGGGTCAGCTGGACCTTGGAGATGGCTCCCTGGGATGGGTGGCTGGGGCCCATGTCTGTAAATAGCCATGACCTATAATTCTTCCCATCTGCTAAACTGGGACCCTAGGTGGGTGGCTGGCAGGTGCCCCCCTTTCCCCTTCGCCATTTCCCTGGTTTGGGGGATGTGTGTAGGGTGGGGCAGGAAAGGCACCTCCTGCCCAGCATTTGGAGTCAGCCCCAGGCCCCTCTCTTCAGGTTGGGAAGAAGTGTGCAAAGAGCCATAGAGGAAACAGGCGTGACAGAGGGCCCACCTCTCCCCACCCGCCTGCCTGGGGCCCCTCACCCCACGGAAAGCCATTGGAGTCGTTCAGGGAAATGGGGTGCGGCCTGGCCGTCCCCCACTCGGGTATTCGATCTCAGGTGTCCACAGGTTCAGCCCTCCTGCCCAAGGGAGGGGCCCCCAACTCCCCAGCCCCAAGAGGCAGGGGGGAGGGGGAGGGTATCCATAGGGTCTGGGTTTTGCTCCTGAGATGGGGGAGGGCAGGAGAGGAACAGGGTTCTTCCAAAGAGCAGTTTGCCTCCCTTTGGGGGCCAGGCAGATTAGGTGGATAGAGTGAATGCTGGCTTATTTATTTTCTTGTCTCTGCTGGCTAGGGGGCTGTCCTGTCCCCCTGGGCGGGTGTGCGAGTGTGTGAGTGAGAAAGACAGTTCTTCGGGGAAGCTGGTGCCACAACCACTCTCTGCTCCTTCAGGGGCAGGATCCCCGACTTTGGCCTTCCGAAGCATCATGTGACAATCATTCTCTCCTCTTCCTCCCCTTTCCTGCAGGTGGAGGCGGGAGCCCTGGCTCCATTCTGCCCCTGCTGCATGTCCCCCTGGGTTGCAAGGCCTGGACCAGTGATTGAGGTCCTGACCACAAGGACGGGAGGCAGGAGGCCTGGCCCCAGACTCCCTGGGAATAGGACCCTCTGGGAATAGCTTGGGCGGGGGGGGGGGGGGGGGCGATTGTTTTTTTACCGGGTAGAATATTTTTTCAGGTGCCTGTCTTGATCCAGACCCCTGTGGGTGATCTGCCACCCTCAGGGGATGGGGTGTGAGGGGAGGGTCCTTGTGATCTGAACTTAAGGTGGAGAGGGGTGGATGCCACATCCTTTGGTAGAGTTGGTTAGATTTCATTTTGGACAGAGGCACTGAGGAATCCCCTCCCGCCCAGGAGTGGGCAGGTACCCAGGCTCTCTACCCTTAGACCCTAAAAGGGCTTGTCCCCCCCACCATTGGCTGCAGGAGGTTTGTGGCATCTATATTCCACAACCTTCCTTGTATCCCGACTTGGGGTTGGGGCGTTTTGGATGGCACTGTTGTGGACCCAGACCCAGCCTGGCAGGATCCAGGGACGGGTGCTTGGGGTCCTGGGGGGGTGGGGGGCGGGCGGACCGGATAACTCCTCTTGGAGCTGAGTCTGTCTTCAGGTCTGGCCTGTGGGCAGATCCTTGCAAGGGTGGTCCATCTACCCTCCATCCTTCCTCTCCCAGAGGTGGTGAAATGCCTTAGTCTGTGAGAGCAGAGGGGCATGGGCCCTATTAACCTTTGTGTCTGTGTGGATGTCCCCTTGGTTGTCCCAGGCCTGGCATTTGCCTGTCCACAGGATTGTGGGTCCTAGGGGCCTGAAGAGACCCATGTTCCCCTCCCTCAAGGGGCCAGTGGTAGCTGTTGCCTTTCAAGGTGGGGGGGCAGGGGAGGGAGAATAGCGTCCCTAGGGACTTGTGCTTTCTTGGGTGGCGCCCCTCTCCCCTGCCCTGCCCAACTTCATCCTTGTATTTAATTAAACAAGTCCTTTTTTAAACCCAGCTAAGTGCTCGTGTAGTTTTTCCCACCGCCAGCCCCCACAAGCTGGTGGGCTCTGTCCCACTTGCCAATGTGGTCCCAAGATCACCAACCTTCTGTAGAAACTGAGGCAGAGGGTTAGTGAATTCAGAGATGTGGTGGGGGTCTTGGCAAGTCCACAGTGGCTTGGACACAAAATAACGCCCTGCAGCAGCTAATGCTGCTGTCCAGTGTCACCCACAACTTGCACAGCTGCGATGACCACTACCCGCCTTCCCACCCCATTACCAGCCTACCAAGGCATGGTACACTGGAGTGGGGCTGGGGGAACCTCAGCCCCTTGGGGCCATTTGTGGGAGCCCCCCTCCACTTTCATGCCCCAACAGGATCCTGCATTGTATGCTCCCAGTTGGGAGGAGGGCTGTTGGGGAGGAAGGGCCCCTTAAGGAGGGAGGATTAGGGAGCATTGAGAAGCTGGCTCGAGTTTTGAATCCCCTTTCTAGGGAAATGGCATCCCAGATTCCAGCAGTCTCCAAAGCTGTGAAAGCTGGTGGAGCTGCTGTTGGGCCAGCACAGACCTAGGGACCTTTCCTGCTCCCTTCTTCCAGGAAGCTCATGGCCCCGTCATCTGGTGGCCGCCTGCTCCTGCCCACCTTTCATCAGGGTCCTGTCCTTGTGGCTGTTGAAGTCACTCCCATCCTGAGCACAGGCCCCCTCGCACCCCCTTGCTCCTGCTGCACCCATGTTCTCTGTAGGATTCTGCTCCGCAAACCACAGACATTGCTCCCTAGACGTCTGTTCCCCTCTGGCACGCTTCCCTGTCGGTGTGCAGCGGAGTTCCTGGAATGTGGGGTCTATGCGTGCAGCCCCTTCCTCAGTCTCTCCTGGACATGCTCCCACCTGCCCCAGAAACAGCTTGAAGATGTCCCTTCCTGCCTCCTGGATGCTCCATTGGCATGCGGACCTCTGACTTTTCCCCCAGCTTAGGTCCCCTCTGTGTGTCGATAACATCCCCTGGTCCATTGCTAGCCTGGACCTCACCTTTAAGCCCAGACCCAATGTTTCCAGCCCATCACCAGGCTGCCATTTAACATTGCCCCTTCAGTCACTGGCAGCTCTTGTCTTTCCAGGTGTGCAGGCCAGAATCCTTGTGGTTACCCTTGACCTCGATTCTTGTCTCACACATTTGGTCCATCTGGAAATCTTGAAGCTGTACCTTCAAAAGCCAGCTGCAGCCACTATCATCGTCCACCTGGAGCAGCTTAGCTCCCCTCCACCCTGGTCCCCGGCTCCCACCCTCACCCCCACAGCTGCCCTCCCCATGGCATCCACCAGAGGACGCATGTGAGCATCTGAGTAAGGCCCTGCCTTTGCCCTTCCCCAGACAACTCTCTTAGCAGCCAACATAAGGCACCTATGAGCACCTGAGTTGGGCCCTGCCCGTCTGCCCACAGCTCTCCAGGGTTCTCACCTCCTCCTCCTGGAAAAAAGCCCAAGTTCTCGAGGTCCACAATGCCCTGCACCACCTGCCGCCCATGCCCCATTTCCCCCTTGCTCACTGTGGTTTAGCCACACAGGCCTCCACACTGTTCCTCCAACATGCCAGGAACAGACCTGCCCCAGGGCCTTTGCATGTGCTGTGCCTTCCACCTGGAATGCTCTTTTCCTAGATGTCTGCTTGGCGCTTCTTTTTTCAGAATTGCTCAAATCCCACTTTCCCCATAGGACTGTGGGATAACTCCTTTTCCCAGTCCTACCTTATTCTACTCTCCCCACCCCAGAATGTTCTGCCTTGTATCATGCTATCTCATTTACTTATTTGCTAAATTTCCTATTGCCTGTCTCCCCATCTAAAATGTCACCTCCATCAGGGTGGGGATCTTTGCTTTGTTCACATATGTTTCTAGCACATGTGTCTAGCATGGAGTAGATACTTGATAAACATTTGCGGAAGGAATGGTCAAGGCCAGTGAGCATGAATGGAGTACTTACTAGTACGAGCTCAGGGATGACTTAATTTCACCTGACTAGTTCTCCCCAAGTTCTAAACACAGGCAACAAAATTAACATCATTTTAAAAACAAGTACTGAAACAAAACGGCACTCAATTAAATATACCTACACAAGTGTCCATAGCAGCACAATTCAAAATAGACAAAAGTGGAAGCAACCCAAATACCCGTCATCTGATGAATGGATAAACAATACGGTTCAGCATAGCATCTCGGCCAGCTGGCACAGAGCAGGCGTTCGGTATTTGGTGGACAAATGAGTAAATGAGAACAGGACTCCTCTGTAGATCTGGGGATTAGACTGCTGCCACGAGTCTGGGTGGGAGAAATTAAGCACTTACTGAGAGCCAGCTGTATACCAGGGTGGAGGTAAGTTTTAGCTTGGATGGAGTTAACTCAGGCATTGGGGTTGCAGGGTTCAGGTACAGGACTCATCTTGTTCAGCAGAGGGCGCTCTAGAGGAACATGCTAAGAAAAGCAAATTAAACGCAAATAAGCCATAGCTGGGCCCTGAAGGGCTTTTTTTTTTTTTTTTTTTTTTTGTCAGGCGCGCCGTGGACAGCCCAAGCGCCGCAGGGGCCTTGGGCTCAAGATGGCGCTGGCGCTGCCGCCGCCGCCGCGGAAGGCTGGGCGGCGGCGCCGGCGACGCTCCCGAAGGCCTCAGGCAGGACCGTCTGCACACTCCTCCCCATCTCTCGTGGCTGCCTGTTCCGGCTCATTGACTTGCGACCCGCCTCGATCCGGCGAGATCAGGCGTTTCTAATCGGGCGCGCTGTGGACAGCCGCTCCCCGGGGCCTTGTGTCGGCGTCCCGGGGGCCTCTTGGGGCCTCGGAGCAAGATGGCGGCGTCAGGGTCTTTGAGGCGCGGGCGGCGGCGACCGCGGTGCCCGTGAGGGACTGGGGGTCTGGGCTGCTCCTGGCCGCAGCCTTGCCGCGGAACGGACCATGCTACGCTCCACAGGCTTCTTCCGGGCCATCGACTGCCCCTATTGGTCTGGGGCGCCCGGGGGTCCTTGCCGGCGGCCCTACTGCCACTTCCGGCACCGCGGGGCCCGGGGCCCCGGCGCGCCCGGTGGCGGCGGAGCGGCGTCCCCCGCAGCAGGTAATGCCCGCCCGCTCGCCCGCCCCGGGCTAGGCTCCTCGGCTCAGGCCTGGACTCCACCGCCGGCGCTTCCCCTACTCTCGTTCTTGGCCCAGCCCCTCCTCACACTGTCGCGGGCAACATCCCTCCAGCCTGGACCCGGACTACCCACCTTGGGGTCCGGTTCAAGTCGCGGGACCTCTGTGAGCCTCCGCTTCAGCGAGCGTAAAGTGTTAAAAACAGGAGGACATGCCCTCCGAGGGGTGTCGCGAAGGTGGAGTGAGATAACGCAGGCAGAGCGCGGGGCTCAGGAAGCGAGCGCTGCTGACACTGGCTGGCAGGCCCAGGACTTTTCCTGCCCTAATTCGCGTCTGAGCTCCTGGGAAGGGTGGGCCGTTCCCGCCGTTTCCCCGGACCTCAAATGCTTATAGCAGCCCTCGTTTATTTTCTCTCTGCTTCCCAGGCCCACCTTACTTAGCCGCACCTTCTGTGTTTCAAGCTGTGTGTCAGACTCACTTGTTAGGGATGGGAAGGGAATATGCTTCCAAGGAATGCCGTGCTTTGGGTTGGGAGAGAACGTTAATGGACTTGCTTCTCTTAATATATCATGATGGTGATTGTCTGTCATGGCAGTTTGGTGACAGATGCGAGGGATCTGGCAGGGATTCCTGTAGGAGACTTGAGATTTGAGTTGAGACGTTAGTAATTTCTGGTCATAGGTTGAGGTCATTTTACTTTTTTAAGCATCACCTCTGTGTCTCTCCCTGGAAGCTGTGAGTCCAGGTATAGCTCCAGGCCCCCAGCGAGTCCCCAGGGAGCCAGAGCTACCAGGCTTCTGGGATTGAAGCTTAAGGCCTCCCAGAGGAGGAGGCTTCCACTGTACAGGATGGGTGGTTCTATTGTTCTGATTTTTCTGCAAAGATGGGATTATAGTAAAGGTGCTCTGGGTTGACAAAGCAGCTCTCTTTGTAAATGTCACCAGTGCAGAGTTCGCTTCTAGCATTAGCTGTATTACTGGTAAAAGGAATCTGGGTTTCTGTTTGTGGTTCAGCCCCACACAGGCCCCTCCATTCAAATCATTTTTTTTTTCAGGACTCAGAGTAATGTTCATTTAAAAAACATTGGAGAGTACCAAAATGCCAAAAGAAAAATGTTTTGTATGAGTTCTCCATCTGCCAACTTGCTCTCCTTCCTTCCAGTCTTAAAAAACAAAAGGCTTTGTGTTTTTTCCCCAAAGTTATGATCCTGCCACACTGATTAAGTTGAATTTTGTTTTCCGAGGCCCCACAGTCCCCAGTGAGGCAAGAGGCCATACCTGGTTTGTGGTACCCACACAGGGTGGCCCCTACACATGGCCTGGGAGCTGTAAAAACCCACCTCTCACCGAGATCCAGGCATGGGTATTTTAAGAGTCTTTGCTTAGCCTCCATCAATAGAGCAGTGAGCCTCTGGGTCCAGACCTTGACAGGTGGACCACAACCTGGGTTCAGGCTGGCCAGAAGTGGGTGGCGAGTGGGTGGGATGTGTGGAGGAGCTAGGGAAGGTGGCTGCCCTAAGAGAAACATGGATGTGTCATGCAGAGTATGCATTTTACCTGTGCAGCAATTTCTCCCTCGAACAAACCTACCCCCTCCCAAGGGGATACTGGGCAATGTCTGGGCACATCTGTGGTTGTCACCACTGGCATTGTTACTGGCATTGAGTGGGTAGAGGCCAGGGATGCTGCCCAACACCCCACAATGTCCAGGATGGCTCCTTTCCTTACACACAGATTCATCAGGCCCAAATGTCAGTGGTACCAATCCGATTAGTGTTCCAGCACTGGCCTGTCGTGTATTTGGGAATGGGATGGGCAAGTTCCCCCCAGGCCTATGGGGATGACAGACCCTGCAAACACTACCTCCCTTAGCTCCTCAGGCCCAGAGGCTAGAGGCACAATAGCCCAAAAACCGTTGGTGGGGACCCTGGCTGGGTGGTTTAGTTGGTTGGAGCGTCGTCCTGATATGCCAAGGTTGAAGGTTTGATCCCCATTTAGGGTGCACATATAAGAATCAACCAATGAATGCATAAATAAGTGGAACAACAAATTGATGTTTCTCCTTTTCTCTGTCTTTAAAAAAAAGAATCTCTAGATGGGGTTCTTTTTTCTCCAGAGGCGCCAGTAAAAGAGGTGGGGTGCCCATCAGATTTTCAGTCCCTGTGATGGAGTGGAGCCCCAAGTTAAGGCATTTTGCTTTATCTTTCTATTGTGTAAAAAGCCAGCCCAGGAGGGGGCAACCTGGCCTCCAACTGGTCAGTGTTGTTTGCCTCGGTTATCTCTTCTGCATACGAGGTCTCAACAAACAGCAGTGCTGCCTCCTCTCCTCAGTCTGATGCTGCTGATTTGTAGAAACCCTTCTTCCTGCTTTTCTGTCCTCCTCCACCCCCACCCCCAGAACCCCTTCACAAAATAATTTCCAGCACATGGTTTGTAAGCTGAGCAGTGGGTGCCTAGGAGTTGGGTTTGTTATTCTTTGAGCTGCACATGTGCAACAGGTGAAGTCTGGCTGGTGTGATCTGATTCATGACAGAGTAGAACACAGAAGGAAATGAGAAGTGCAGAGGGAGAGGCTGGTCTGGGCTAGTACAGGAAGACTCGGACTGAGATTCACAGAGGTGTCTCCTGGCCACCATCCTCCTCCTTCATGATGGCCAGGTCCTTGTGAGTCCCTGCAGTGGCCAGCCTGTGCTGTTTGAGGGAGCACGGATATGTGCTGGCAGTTTTGGGGCAGTCAGTTCTGTGGCTTCCTCTGGGCACTGGGTTTTCTGGAGGTGGCTATGTGGAATGCCTGCTGGCAGAGATAAGTGGGTGGCAGGCAGGATTGAAGGCCAAGAAGCATTCATGGGGGAACTGCCCTCCTGCTTGCTGCTTTAGTTTGCTGGAGAACAGGACGGGAAGCTGATGGTGGGGTGTCCTTAATGTGGGTGCTCTGAGGGATGGGACTTAGCCATTTCACAAACTGTGACCTTGGCCTGGACCTACACATGCAGGTACACCCAGGCCTTTGTGTCATTTGTAAAATCAGGAGCTGGCCCTGGGGCTCTTCCAGGTCTGTGTGAATTCAGTACGTATCTATGGACCAGGCAGGAGGGCTCTGGAAGCAAAGGAAGGGTGTCTAGCATCATAGATATGGGGCGGGGTCCAGAGAGAGAGCAGTTGGCATATAGGGTTTTAGGGAAGTCAGGTGAGTGTCCTCATGCATGTGGTTACTGATCTGGGCTTTGAAGGATCAGTAGGAGTTTACTTGGTATTGGAAGCAGGTTGGGAGGATTCTGGGCAGGGAGACAGTGCCCTGAAAGGCGGGGGATGTTCTCATGCTCTGTGGTTTGGAAAGGCATACGAAGAGGAAGGAGAGGCTGTCCCCCAGCATCACTGCCACCCCCAGTAGTCCTGGCAGGAACCCCTGTTGTCACACTGACGTGTAACTTGTCCTTTTCTAGCACAGGCCCTGGGAGTGCCCTGCAATACAGCTAGTCTGCGCCAAAGACGAGAGATTGGGGGCTTCAGAGTCAGTTAACTTTGCTCTGTGGCTGCTGGGAGCTGTCTGTCCTGAAGGGACTATCTCTTCTGATCACCACAGAGGCCTGTGTCCTCGGGAGTGGACGTGCTCCAGGCATTGAGGGGCCATGGCTCTTGGTCAGTATTTCATTAACTCACTCACCTTTCACTCATTCATCCTACAGACCTTTGCAGACATATGTACTGGTCAGCTCAGGTGCAGAGAGGAGCCAAGGGGTCAGCGTGTTGAGCTACTGGATGGAGGAACAGGGCCTGAAAGGCGGCGGGGAGGGCCTGTCCGGAGGGCACTGGAGCACATTCCCTCCAGGCCCATCCTGGTGATGTTTGTTCCTGTGTGCCCTAGAGGCCAGATCCATCCCCACCTACTTGACAGTCACATATCACAGTCATTTGTATGGAGAGACCAGTATCCCTTCCTCTGGGAATGTGGCCCAGAGGGCCCTCACAGAGCAGAGGTGTGGGCACCTTTTCAGGAGCCAGCCCTCCATCACCCCTTCCCCAGCACCTGCCTGCAGAGTGAAATAATAAAAGCCAGTGTGCTCATGTGTAACCCCTGTGTGTGGACTCTTTCTTAGGGGATGTAGCTGGCTCCCTCCTCACCTTGGCCCCACGTCCTGGGACTGCTTGTAGGAGTGCAGCCCTTCGTCTCCCCTGGCTGGGGGAGTGCCTTCTGACTTCACTTGGAACACCTGAAGGTGCTTCGAGTTGCTAGGTCTCTGTGCTGGGTGTGGGGTGCTCCTGGGAACCTGTGTGGTGGACGAGGTGACTCCAGAGTCACCTGTAGGAAAGAAAACCCACATGTTTGGGGAGTCAGAGATATGGGGGCCAGAAAGAGTGGGAGCACTATATTTGGAAGCTTTTTTATTGGGCCCACTGAAGTGAATTGTGCCGCCATGGACTGTGAGGATGGAGAAGTGTGAAGGAGAGAAGGCTGCCGTTCACCCCACCCCCAGGGTGCCTGTCTTTACCCTGCTGCCCGCCCCTCTGGTTCTTTCCCTCAGTTTTTATACTGTCCTGTATGTTTCAGCATATTTTGAAGCATAGCCTGTGGTTATGATCCAGGCTGCTCGGCCTCAGGCAGTAGGTGTTTTGAGGGCAGCCTGCCTCAGGATCTGAATTTGGGAACAGAGTGGTCTGAAAGCCAGTGTAATTAATAATGCCAGGGTGGCTTTGGGGGCACAGAGAGACGGCTTGGTGGTGGTCCCAGGTCTGGCTGGGGCCCTTTTTCTTTCCACTGGAGCTGGCTTTGTGGTGCCACCTGCACTGAGGCCCTGAACTTGCACTATTTGTAAGGTGAGGCTAGAGCTGAGGGGATGCTGTGGGGGGCACAAGGGGAGGCTGTTGGGGTCTGAGCCTCAAACCAGTATCCCAGGTCCTCTATTGTCACTAGCCCCAGAGGCAGGTGTGGACCCTGCCAGGTAGGGAGGAGGACCCCGGACCTGTTCCTTTAGGTGCAGCTGGCCTCAGCAGGGGCATGTCTCAACTGTCCCCCATGTACACCTGGGAACACATTTCCGGTGGCCTGCATGTTCCCTTCCTAAGTGTTTCGGCTGTCCTGGGCAGTGTGGGGCTCTCTCCCCTGGGTCAGAATAAGTGAGTGGCAAGGTACCCTCACTGCTAGGCTTCAGGCTCCAGGCCTGTCCAGTGAAGCATCCCTGTATCCACGAGTAGGGGTTGGGGAGGTCCCCAAGAGCAGAGAGGTTGGGCCTAGGGGGAATGAGTAGTGGCCAGACCTGGGGGGTTACTCAGCCTTCCATTGAGGGTAGCCTTTGGGGTTGCCGTCTGCCAGATGCCACTTCCCAGAAAAACCCCAAGTATGGAGTCCTCTGATCCTGAACTCTCAGCCTCCCCTCCGCATTTGTTCCAGTACTGCAGCCTTAAGGGATGTCCTTGGTCTCCTGGCTTCACTGCAAGTCCTCTGCCACCCAGGGTGGTTCTAGCCCTTGACTAGTCCTTATGTCCCTGCTTATCTCCTGTGCAGCAGGGACTGTCTCTTCTGGTGTCCTCAGCAGTCAGCAGGCTATGAGTGCCACCTGGCTGAGATCTTATTAGGTGCAAAGCTGGGGAATCCCTGTGCAGTCCTGCATTAATCTTCATTCCCTGGGCAGACTAGGGAGAAAAGAGGCATGGGGGATGGTTGGGCCTTTAGAAGGCAGAGACTGTGGGGCCATGTTCTTCCTGAGCCGGGTCTTTACGCTCAATGTCTTGTCGTTGATTCCACGTGCAGCAGTTAGGGAAGGGTGCCTGCGGTTTCTGGAACAGGGTATGGTGGAAGCAGGGGGGACAGGGAGGAACAGAGGTCGGGACAGGGCCAGAATGGGGAAGGGTTGTTTTGTTTTGTTTTTAAATTTTATTTTAGAGACGGGGGAAAGGAGGGAGACAGGGAGAGAGATATATCGATTGGTTGCCTCTCAGTAAGCACTCCGACTGGGGGTCCAACCCACAACCGAGGCATGTGCCCCGACCCGGATTCGAACCGGGACCCTTTGGTGTGCAGGATGATGCCCAGCCAACTGAGCCACACCAGCCAGGACTGGGGAAGGGATTTTTGGCAGAGGAAAGCTCAGGAGGGGTTGGTGGCTGCCAGGACTGGGGAATGCCTATACCTGTTTTGTTTGTGGACCAGCCTGTTGGAGTTTGGCAGTGTTCTTCCCCCAGCTCATGCCCTGGCCTGTACAGGTTTCCCATCCAGTGCCCTGTGGCCCCAGAAGCTGGGGGAAGAGTCCTGGCCTCTCCTGTGCTAGACCTGTCCCAGAAGCTGATGATCAGAGAGTCTGAGGAGGGACAAGGTCACTGGGGGAGCCACTCCTTTAGCCAGTGCAGGTCCTGTGGATGTGCGGTGCTAGGTGCACAGAACCAAGCACAAATGACCAGGGGAAGGTGAGCTGTAGGGGCTGGAAGAAGCCTCTCCATATTTTTACCCCTCCCTGACCCAGTGAGGGGCCTTGCCAAGGGACAACGCTCAGATGACCACCAGGCAGGCCCTTCACCTCGTGGGTGTCCCTGGAACTAGGCAGCAGCAGACCCCTCCCTTGCCCTGGAGTAGGGGGCAAGAACTAGGCCTGGGAGTGTGACCTCTCAAATAGTGTAACACCCTCGTCCGGGCCTTTGAGGGTCTCTACCAGCCATCCCGAGACTGCTTCCTTTTCCGAGAAACAGCCCAGTTAATCTTGTTTACTAGAGGTGTGCTTACTGTTGTGAACCCTCAAAGGAGCACTCTTCTCTTCCATCCAAATCCCCAATAATTGAAGGACTCCTTCCAACATGCTTATGGCCCTTCCCAACCTCAAGGGTTACCTGTCAAGTTGCCTTCCGACTGTCCCCAGGGTGCCAGGCAGCTTGCAAAACATTTTCTTGGGAGCTTCTCCAGTTCTGACAGGTCCCCTAAAGGACATGGCCCTCTGAGGCAGGTGGGGCAGGGGGCTAGATGTATCTTCTATATTTGTGTCCCTGCCCCCAACCCTCAGATAACCTTGGGGTGGCCCAGGGAGGTGCTTGCCTCAGGGGCTGAGCTCTGGGCCTCAAAGCTACAGCAAAACTCCTGGCAGCTGTGTGCTGGAAGCTCCCAGACCTGTCTAGAGCCCGTCAGGCTGATGACATAGCCTGTGGTACCAGTGGGAAAACTGAGACCCAGAGGGGCAGGATCAGGACCTTGACACAGGCCCTCCTTGAGCAGTTTCCTTTGCCCCCTGGTGCAGGGGGTGGGGCAGCCTTCACATGGGACTGAGAATGCCCCACCTTGGCAGAGCTCCTGGGTGCTCAGATCAAGAGCTGGGCCTAGCCAGGAGCTGTATCCCTTCAGAGTGAATGTCTCAGACCCCCAAATATACCACCCTTCCCACCCGACAAGCTAGTGCATGGGCTGCCTGAAAACTGGAGGGGCTGGAGCAGGTATAATGGCCCTTAGGAAGCATGCCAATACAAGCCTCCATAGAGAAAACCAGAGCTCTGCCTCTGATCTACCAAAGCAGTGAGGCCAGGCAGCCTTAGGAACTTTGCAGAGCCCTCACTGTCCTCCCTCCCAGGGCACAGTGCTTCCTCCACCTGGCTTTCAAAGCACAAGCTCCTTGGGGAAAACCCTTTTGGTTTAAATCTAAAGTGGCTGAAAATCCCTAGGCTCTGCACTCTGACCTTCTGATCTTGGAGAAGGGCTGAGGCCTCCATGCTGATTTGCCTGTGGCCTTTTGTGGGCTTTGCATGGGTCCCGACCCCCATCCATTGGTCCCACCAACCTCCTGGGGGAGGGCCTTCCCACTAGGTGAACCCTTGCTCCCATTCCCCACAAGGAGGGCAGGGTCGGGCACAGCCATCTTAACTGAAGAAGGGAGTTAGGGAGTGAGGTGGGCTGGGCTGGACTGGAGATTCCCCCTCTCCCCACCACCGGAGATCAGTATTACCCAACAGAGCCCTCTGTGGACATGCCCAGTAAATGAACCCAGCTTGTGGCTGGTGGCCTTGGCTTGGGCTCCTCCACTCTGCTGGCAGCCAGGACTTGGGTGAAGGAGAAGGCATTGCTCCTATCTGTTCATGCAGGTGGGTGCTGAGCTGGGATGGGTCTGCCATTGGTGCCTAGGGACTCATCCTTGGTCAGTGTAGGCTGGGAGGGTGGCCTCAACCCCACTGCTGGGGTCTTTAGCTTTCCCTCAGAATGTCCCTTCTCCTTGTCCCTCACTGGGGCCACAGGCACTATGAGTCTTGATCCAGGGTCCTCACACCCCAGCATCCTCAGCTGTAATACGGAGGGCATGAAGTGGCTGCCCCCAGTGTGAACTCCACAAAAGGAGTGCCCCTGGAATTTGTTTTGGTGCTGGCGCCCAGCCTTGTGTCATTTTACCTCCTGTCTCCTACCCCCAGCCCTGGCATGTCTTCTGTGGTCTGAAGCATAGATGCTGCTTTTCTTCTTTCTAAATATGATTTTAAAAATAGGATCCAAGTTAAAAGACAGCCTGCACATCTACAGTGAACTCCCTCCCTCATCCCTTCCTCGAAGGCAGCTCAGGCACTGTCCCCTGCAAAGCTTGTCACCTGTGGGCAGCCAACCAAGTGGGTTCTCCCTAAATGAGGTTGCATGAGTTTCCTGGGGCTGCTATGGCAAGTCACCACACCCTGGGGACCTTCCAACAGCACAGATTGATTCTCTGATAGTCCTGTAGACCAGATTTTGACACTCGGCCTCACAGGCTAAGTCCAGGTTTGGGCAGGACTGGCTCCTGGAGGCTCTGGGAGAATCTGCTGTCATTTTCTAACCACAGGGCATCAGCTCTATTGGCCTTTTCTTTAGAGATGTTGTAGAATTACATCTGATAGAAGTTCTAGTGATGAACATTTTAAAACCCGGAATATTTATAGTGGATTGATATATTTGAGTGTGTACGTTAATCCTTTCTCGAAATGTCATGCTTTATTTGCTCACATTTCATTGAAGATGTCTGCACCTCTATCCATAACTGAGTTCTTGAGGTTCGTGCCAACACTCCTGGCACTGGGGCTGTGCTGACCTCTAGCATGTGCTTTTTCCTTTTTTACACCCATGGGATCACCTCATAGATTCCTTTCTGCTTTTTGTTTTCTGTTAAAAGTGTGTGAGTGTCCTTTGTCCACAGTGCTAGTTAGTGGTGGACACTTCAGTGATTTCCGTTTTCTTGCTTGTACAGATACAGCCCAGTAGACTTTCCTGCAGGTAGATGTGTGGAGCAGAGCCCTGCACGCCTCAGACCCTGCTGGGTGGGCTGTGTCTACTCCCCTTCCACTTTTAGACCTGAACTGGGGAGCTCTGAACACACTCCCTTTCCATCCTGTTGAGCATCTTTCTGCTCTTTGACCTGCCTGGGTAATCAGGCCTCCTGTGACATCTTCCCAACTACCCGATACAGGAAGCAGTGTGGAGTGGCTTCAGTGTAGGCATGCCCAGCGGGAATCCCACAACCGTCCTGGCTTCTGGATCTTACAGTCTTATCTGTCAAGTCTCTACCCCTTCCAGTCGTCCTAGGGGCCACACCAGTCTCGACCTTGTGGCTGTCTCTGTGGCCAGGGTTCTAAACCCCTCACCCCACCTATCAGCCTCTGCAGATCCCTACATGGAGGGGCCCTTTGGAATCGGCTGAGCCTTGGTGGGGGTCTGCCCCTGCTAGGTCCTGGAAGGGCAGTTCTCTGCTGGCTCACATGGCTGCTACTTCGCAGGCCCACTCACCGCTATTTCCTCCCTCTTACTGTTCCAGGGCTTGGTTATGATCCGTACAACCCTGAGCTGCCCAAGCTCCCGGCACAGAGGGAGAATGGTGTCCTGGGCAGAGGGGACGAGCCCCACTCAGACATCCTGGAGCTGGAGCTGGTCAACCAGGCCATTGAGGCCGTACGCTCTGAGGTGGAGATAGAACAGCGACGATACCGGGAGCTCCTGGAGACAGCCCGTGAACATGTCTCTGCCGAGGTTCCTGCCCTGGCGCCCCATGGCCCTACCACCAGTCTGGACGAGGATACCTTTCCACTGTCCTTTGATTACAACCCTGGTGGCCAAGGCCTGTTAAGCTCCAGTGCCAGCTACCAACCCACCCCACTGGCCACCCCTGCTGAGCTGGGCAGCAAGTACTTGCTGGCCTCTCTGGACCCTGCTCAGGGCCATGGCGGAGGGGGCAGTGGTGCCTTGGAGTACATCCCCAAGGCCATGAGTCAGCCCCGGCGGTACAGCCGCCCAGTCTCCAGCAGCAAGTATGTGGTAGATGATTCTAAGCCATCCACTGACCTAGAGTATGACCCACTGTCCAACTTCTCTGCTCGGCTGCTCAGCAGGGCCAGCTCCAAGGATGACCGGGCCCCCAAGCGGCCCCGAGGCTCCCGTGGCAACAGCGAGCCCTACACACCTGCACTAAAGAAGCCCTGTGACCCCTTTGGCGGCTGTGATGCCAGGTTCTCTGATTCGGATGATGATACTGCCGTAGCTGTGGGAGACAGGCCCGTCACTGCCAGCTCCCTGAGGGCTGAGGCAGGAGCCAAGAACAAGGACCCCAGCAAGCTAGGCTCCAGGGAGGGCCAGGAGCCTGAGGAGGGTGGCCTTCGGGAGACCAAAGAGATGGCCGTGCAGTACGATGTGGGGGACCTCAGACAGCCTCCCAAAGGCCTCGGTGGGGCATGCCCAGCCAAGCCTGGTTCCCCTCCAGCCAGGGTCTCTCAAGAGTGCAGTGGCTCCAAGAAGGGAAGACCCAAGAAGAAGAAAAGTGGAGTGCTGCCAGCCCCTGGCCCCAGGGACAGTATCCAGAAAACAGACAGGGGTAAGGACGGAGAGCACAGGAAGCCAGCTGTGAAGCCATGTACAAACAAGAGGAGCTCACAGACCGGTAGTATCCAGCGCAGGGCAGAGAGGCCCCATGGGACCAAGAAAAAGCCACCTCTGGAAACCTCAGTGGCCAACTCAGGGAAAGGCCAGAATGACCAGCTGCGGCCACAGCTGAGCCCCAACCCCACTCGTGGGGATGCCCCCCAGCTGCCGGACAAGATGGATGGGAAGACCCCACCTGGGAAGCTGGTAGAGCGGAAGGCCCACTCGCTGGATGAGGGCACCTCCCAAACCGCCCCCAAGCTGCAGAGGCGGACCCTGAGCCATGCAGACCTCTTTGGGGATGAGAGTGAGGATGAGGACCCAGAGCCCATGGCACCTGGACTATGTCCCCCTGCCCTCCCCTGCCTCAGCTCCAGCTCAGACTCTGACTCAGACTCTAGCCTGGGCCTCTCAGCTGTGCGGGGGCCGCACAAGCGCCTCAAGGCCTCCCCACACCCCTCGCCTTGCCCAGCTGCCGCCGCCGCCACCACCACCTCCTCCTCCTCCTCCTCTTCCTCCTCCTCCTCAGGGGCAGGCACAGATGTGGACTACTCTGCCCTGGAGAAGGAGGTCGACTTTGACTCTGACCCCATGGAGGAGTGCTTGCGCATTTTCAACGAATCCACCTGTGTCAAGACAGAGGACCGGGGCCGGTTGGCCCGGCAGGTGAGAGTCTGGACTGGGCTCAGGACGGCTGCTGGGTGCCCTGTCCTGAGTCTCCCTGTGACTGGAGTTTCAGTGCCAAGAGGGAGGTAGTCTCTTAACTTGTCTAAAATTCAGGAATCCTTGATGGCTGCTTACTGCCCCCCTGCACCCTGTCCAGAAAGGGAATGCTGGCTATGGCCCACTGGTGGGGTCCTGGCCTACCTGATGGGGCTCCTGTGGCAGCTTCTCAGAGTGTCAGACAGTGGGGTATTAGGAACTCTCAACCGCCGCCACCTCTTCAGAGTTCCTCTCCCTTCCCCAGCCCCTCTCCCCCTCCTTTCAGCCCTTCTCCAGTCCCTCCCCTTTCTTCTACTACCCCTCACTCTTCCTCTCTACCTCTTGTCTCCCTCTTTCCTGGCCCCTTCTTTCCCACTCTCCTCTCTTCTCCTCCCCCTCCTCCTCCTTCCAGCGGGGGCGCCCCCCCCCCACCTTCACCTAAACCTTTGCCAGTCCCAGTCTGTCTCCTTGTCCCGTGTCCCCATATCAGCCACCAGAGGGAGCTTGCTTTAAACGGTAGGACAGGGCAGTCCTTGCACAGAAACTTCAGAAACCTGTGTTCTTCGGTGCGGGGACTCAGAGTCTGACCCTGGGCTCCTTGTTAGCACCATCCCGTTCACACCCCTTTGAGTTTGCCATCTGATTTTATCCCCTTGTTCCCACACTTCAGAACCTTACCCAGGGCAAGATGGGCAGGCAGGTTGGCAGGTGGGTAGATGAGGGAGGGGAGCAGGAGGCAGTTGGTCAATGAAGGTCTGGGCACATCTGTAGAACTCTTCCCCAGCAAGGAATGGAAAGTAGGCTCAGGCCTGGACCAGCGCCCAGGGTCCTTGCTTGGGCGGCACTGAGTCTGCTTCCTTACCTATAAGGTAGGGCTAGGAGTGCCTCTGGGGGTGGCAGTGAGGACCTGCATGTCATATGGAGCCACCCTTCCCACCCTACTCCCATCCTTGATTCCCAGGCCGGCTATAGGTGTGGGTGGTAAGGCCAGGGGAGGGAGTCTTACTGAGGGTTGAACATACGTTTCAGCCCCCCAAAGAAGAAAAGGTGGAGAACAAGGAACAGTTGGGTCTGACCACTCTGTTCCCCGGGCAAAAGAGGAGGATCTCTCATCTCTCCAAGCAAGGCAAGGAGGTAAGGGTCTGCTTTGGGGTCCTGGGTGGAGGCTGGCAGGAGGGAAAGGATCTCCTGTCTGCAGAATAAGGTTGATGGGTTCCTTTGTCAGATGTGGTCCAGCATTCCCTGTGTCCTGGCAGAGAAGTGCCTGGGGCCCACATCCAGTCTGAGTTACGTTCCATGCTGGGGGGAGCAGGTCCCAGAGCAGGGAGAGCGTGACGCAGGTGAGCCCTCCCTCAGGGTCACACTGCCCAGTCTCTGCCTTCCTCCAAGCTATGCTGTGTGATCTTGGGCAGCTGGCCAGATGTCTCTGAACCTTGGCTTCCTTCTCTGTGGCCCAGAGACAGGAGTGGTTGTCAGACACTGGGGTGGTTAGTGATCTGGCACAGGGAGGGCTGGGCAGAGGATCGGCCCCACACACTGCACTTGGAGCTTCCTCCTGTTGATTCAGTCCTGAGGGAGGCCGGGGATTCTGGAAGCCAGTCCAGAGAAGATTAGATCAAGTGGAATTGACTCAGCATGCCAGTCTAATCGGGCAGGATTTCTGCCCACCCCATGCCTGTATCAGGGCTGAAGGCACTGCCTGGGCTCTTAGACGCCAGAGGCCAGGAGAACAGGGCCACACTGGCATCTGGGACAAGTGGGACAATGTGAGTTTGAGGGCCATAGTGCTGAGCTGGTTTCCACCAGGGTATCTGCAAGCTCTGAAGGCAGAGCTGGGTGCATCCTGCCCAGCCCCAACCCTGGAGCCCCTGCCTCCCTACCAGTGGCTCTACCATCATCCTGTTGCCCCTGGTGGTCTGCTCTGTGTGCCACCCCCGCCTCCGCCCCCATACAGCTGGGTCCTGGAATTTCTCATCATTCAGCCAGAGCCCGTGAGGAGAGGCCCGCCACCCCCGACCCGGCCTCCCACAGCCCAGGAGGTGTGCTACCGGCGGGCTCAGCAGGCGCAGAGGGAGTCAGCCAGCTGGCTCCAGGCTGCCCAGCGGCCACCCAAGAAGCCATCCTCCATTCACATCGCAGTTCCTGGTGAGAAGAAGAGGATTGCCCATGTCCCTAACCCCTGCCTGGCTGCAGGTGAGTCCTGGGGTGGTCTTGGGAGGTAAGGCACCCCGTGTACCTGCAGTGGTAGCCTTGAACAGGACCTGGCCTCAGTGTGCTTATCTGTAAAATGGCAGAATATCTCCCCGAGTGTTAGCTGGAGGCTAGGGCAGGACCGGCATGGTGCTCTGGGCCTCTCCTGGTCTTGGCGTTGGCAGTGGGCGCTGGCTGTAGAGAGTCTGAGGGGTGTCTGTCTGCCAGACCCAAGCCTCTTCAGTGCTGGCCTCCCGTCTCCCTCCAAGGCTCTGACCTAGAGGTCACCTTGTGGCCCTCCTGTTCTGTCCCTGCCTGGTCTTTGTGTCCCTGCCTCCCCCCGGGTTCCAGGGTATTGGAGGCCAGTGGCTAGGCAGGGATTGGTCTGAGTGTAGACACTGGGCTCCAGGTGGTAGTGCTAGGAAGTGGGAGCGGGCCTGGGAATGTAACCCAGGGTCCCAGGCCCTAATTGAACTGAGCCGGCTGATGTGGGAGAGGGCTGGGGCTTGTGTTTGCTCCGCATCTGGCTCTGAGGGTCACTTTTCCCCACTGGGCCTTGTCTGAAAGTAGATCTGCATACTCAGTGGGAGAGGCTCTACTTGGTGGTACCTGGAGCTGAGGAAATGTGCCGGACCAGACTGCTGGAGTCACCTGGGAACCTCTTCAGATGCCGGCTCGGCCTCCCCAGCCCAATGGTCTGGCCCACTCTGGGATTTCCTTGCTGCTGGTTTAAAGACCCTCCTTGAGTAGCCAGCCGAGTGGGTGGTTAGGTTCCACCTGGTGGTACCTACAGGTGTCTACAGTCCTCCCCTGGTTTTCCTTGAGGTGTCCAGAACCTGATTCCTCTCTCCCCAGGGCGCCAGAGTTAGAATTTAAGAGCGACAGGCATGGTTGTAGGTTTTTAGCAGTGGTCTAGCCCAAAGAAGGGAGAGTGCATCCTGAGATGTGTAAAGTTTCATAAACCTGCACCTTTTACCTTCAGCTTTCTACAGTCACCACTGTGGTAGCCAGCATTCCTGGCTCTCCTGAGCCTAGATGGCTCTCCTGGAGTTTTGGGAGACCCACCCAGTGCTGTGCACTTGCATTGCAGGAAGTTCTGCATCTGCAAGAGTCAAAAATATGAAAAGTGCATAGTTCTCCCTTCCTTCCTGTGGAGCCTGCAAGGCCAACGCTGGCATGGGACTCCTAAGAACCAGGGACCTGGGCCCTCCATTCCATGCCATGGTCTCCTCATCTGCTGCTGTCCCTTCGTCAGGGCTGAGCCCAGGCTCAGAACTGGTCAGAGGTTCCCTGTGCACACATACTTGCAGATGCACCTTCCCTGGCCCCACTGCCCCACCAGGAGCCCTTGGAAACTGCCCTAACCCTAACCCTAACCCTCCTCCCTAGGGGCGGGAGACTGTCTGGTTTGTGACCTCACCAAAGAGAGAGGAGAACACAGAGGCAATGTAGGCAGGCCAGCTGGGTCACAATGACCAGGCTGGGGTGTCCCAGACCCTCTGGTCCTCAGTCTAGAAACCAGGGCCTTTCCTCCCGCAGATGTCAATGCTTCGGAGTCAGGGGCTGGAACATGTGGCAGAGGCTTCCCATGCCCCTAGCCACTCGCCGGACCACCCTGCTGGCTTTCGCAGCTCCTTTTTTGTGTCCCCCTTCTTGATGGACTTGCCCAAAAGCAGATAGAGCCTAATGTCCTTCCACAGCCTGTGTTCCCACCCCTCACCCTTCCCCCTGTGCTCCGAGATGCACATCCTGCTGATGCTGAATGACCGCAGCTGCCTAGTGCTCTGCAGCTCAGTGATGGGCGCACTCTCTTCCTGCACTCACACCCCCTGTCCTCCGCCAACCCCCACAGGTGCCAAGAGGACCCTCGCAGCCAGCAGCAGCCAGCCTCCCAATGGCCTTGAGCTGGGCAGCCAGCCCCTGAAGACGCGCACACTGTCAGGCATGGCTTCCAAGACCACCAGCACCATCACCCCCAAGCGCGTGGCGCACAGCCCGTCTTTACAGGTATTGCCCCTTCCTGTGGAAACCTGGGCATCCCACTCATGATGCACCTAGCATCACAGGCTTGCCTTCCCCTCTTCCTGTTCCTTTGTTTCTCTTTAATTCATTGCTTTTCAGTTTTTAGAGTAGTTTTGATTCACAGAAACATTGACCAGAGAGAGAGAGAGGACAGAGTACCACGAGCCCTCTCCCTCTTGTCACCACCATGGTGTGGTCATCTCTTGGCAGCAGCCAACCTATGATGACCCCTGTGGTCACTAAGGCCCAGTTTCCAGCAGGCTTCCCCCTGTAGAGAGGGGATTCCAAGAAGTGCATCAGAGGACCAGGCAGGGGCATGCCACCCTCCAATGTTTCTGTGTCCCTTCCAGAGTTTAAAGAAGCCCATTATTCCAAAAGAGTTTGGGGGCAAAGTCCCCACTGTCATCCGCCAACGATATCTCAACTTGTTTATTGAGGAATGCCTCAAGTTCTGCTCCTCCAACCAGGAAGCCATAGAGAAGGTGGGTGATCCTGGGAAGTGGTGGCCAGCATCTGGGGGCTGCAGGGCCAAGACCTGGTCATAGGGACTAAGACCACTGTCGGGATGTCCAGGAATGAGTGACATGTCATCCCTAGGCACTGAACGAGGAGAAGGTGGCCTACGACCGTAGCCCCAGCAAGAACATCTACTTGAATGTAGCTGTGAACACCCTCAAGAAACTGCGGGGCCTGGTCCCCGGCGCCGTGCCTGGTCTTAGTAGTAAGTTGGGCAGTGTGGGGGCAGCCTGGGTGTTACATCTAGACGATTCAGCCCCACACCTCCCACAGAGAGTGGCTGTGACCCTCCTGGCAGCTTTTCTGCCACTTTGTGTGGTAAGATTCTCAGACAAAAGGCCCCTGGCTCTCGGGCTCTGTCTAAGCTGGCATTGGCCCCATGCCCTCAGAACATCCTCTTCTTGCTTTTAACCACCCTCCTCCTCTGAGAGCCGGGTCTCTCCAGCAAGGGGCCGCCAGCCTGCTAATGGGGCTGCCTCTTCAAAGCCTGCCATGCCTGCTCTGTGCATTAACCTGGGAAGACGTCTATGGTGCCTCTTGAGGGCGCATTAAGCCATCAGCAGGTGCTTCCCTGTTCCGTTCTCGGCTGGGCCCCCTCCATCCACTTCTACCGGACGAGATGGCCATTATATCTCATGTAAAATTCTTTCCCCACGAGGGTGAAAAATCCCTGCCCAGGGGAAGACGGAGGGAAAACCGGCTTCCAGGCAGCCCAAAGCCTGCTGATCCTGAGTTAATGTGGGGGTGGGGCACTTGGCTCAGGGTCACCGGAGGCCAGGGCTCCCCTGCCTCTGGGTGGTGATGAGGCTGTCTTGGAAATGGGGCACTGAGGAAGTGGGAGGAGCACTTGGGAGGGATGAGGGATTCTGAGCCTAGTTTACCCTTCTCCTCTGCCTTCCAGAAACCAGTGGCCGGAGGGTTGTGTCCCATGAGGTGGTGCTGGGGGGCAAGTTGGCCGCCAAGACCAGCTTCTCGCTCAACCGCCCTAGCAGCCCCCGTGTGGAGGATCTGAAAGGTGAACCTGGCTCCCCCGGAGCCTAGGACACAGTGCCCATCCCCTGCCTCTACCCCTCCCTTCCACTCCCTACCCCTTGGCTTGGCCATCCCTCACCTCACTGTGGGACTGATTGCCTGTCCTGGTCATCTGCAGGGGCTGCCCTGTATGACCGCCTCAAGGAGTACCTGCTCACTGAGGATCAGCTCAAGGAGAATGGGTACCCCTTCCCGCACCCCAAGAGGCCTGGGGGCGCTGTCATCTTCACCGCTGAGGAGAAGCTGCCCAAAGACTGTGAGTTGCCTCTTGCCACTGTGCTCCTTTTAGGGTGCAGAGGGAAGGTCATCTGGGTAGAGGGAACACAGGTGCAGATGCAGAGGCTCAGGCTGTGGGGGCCGACCTGACTCCTTGCTTTTCCTCTTGTCTACCTGTCTGCCACCCACAGCCTCCTGTAGGGTCTGCTGCCGCTGTGGCACCGAGTACCTCGTATCCCCATCAGGCCGGTGCGTGCGCGAGGAAGAGTGTTACTACCACTGGGGGCGGCTCCGCCGGAACCGAGGTGAGACCCTGGCCTGGCTCCCTCCCTTCTGACCCTCCCCAACCCCTTTTAAATTTTCTTTCCTTTAGTTGTACTTTATGAAAAGTAATGTGAAGACCTTCTATTACGACAATTAGACACAGATGAAGGAAGGCCTTCTCACAACCTCGTCACCCCCACTTGCCCTTCTTCGGTGCATAAGCACTTGTTAGAAATACATGGGCGTTTGAGAACAATGGGTTTGTCCTGTCCTGCAGCTGCTGGTTTCACTTAATGGCCCATGTGACCGGGTTCTCACCCATGGGGATGCACTGGTCTCCTGGAGCACCTGTGGCTACCTGCATACCTAGCCCAGGGGGGCACACAGAGGGTTCCTTGGGATGCCCTGTTCCCTTGGGCAGGTCCGAAGGAGAGCCAAGCCTGCACGTGTCCTTGCTGACATCGTGGGGAAGGACCCATGTAGAGTCAGGTGGCTGCACCTATCCCAAATCCTCTCTCCCTCATAGGACCTGTTCCCCCACCCAGGAATAGGGCTGGAATCCCTAGCCTCACAGGGGCCTCCCTTCAACCCAGGGCTGGGGTCCCCTCTTCTGGAAGTCCTTGCCAGCCCCGGCAAAGTGGATGTCTGCAACTACCTGTAGGAGATGTGAGAACACTGCCACTGACCCCTGTCTCCCTTGCAGCTGCTGGTGGCTGGGAGACTCAGTACATGTGCTGCTCGGCTGCCATTGGCTCCACAGGCTGCCAGGTCGCCAAGGTAGGTCTCTTGGACCATGCTTGATGCTTCCTCACCCTGGGAATCTCCTGTCCTGATAGGAGCAGGTTACCCTCAGCTGCCCTTTCCCTGTCCTTTAGTTTATCTCCTTTGGAAAGGGGAGTCCAATCTTGTCTTGTGAACTCGGCTTCATTGGCTTTTCCTGAGGTCCCCTCCCTGCCCTCTGAGCCTCCCATTCGCACCTTCCTTCCCCTCCCCACCCTCAGCAACATGTGCAGGATGGCCGCAAGGAAAACCTTGAAGGGTTCATGAAGACCTTTGATAAAGAGCTTCCAGAAGATGCTCACCCTGGAATCTATGCCCTTGACTGTGAAATGGTGAGTCAGCTGGCTGACACTTGCTGAGGACTTTCATGGCCCTTGTAGGCTGCAGGGGTCTCACTGCTCTGTGGGGTTGTCCCAGCTCCTCTGCCTGAAGTTTTGGGCCAGTGCAGGTTTTAGGATAAAAAGAGCAGATGAAGGGCTGTGAAAAACAGTTGGGTCTGCCTCCCTGTGGGTCACGCTATGTCTGTATCTCTGAGGCTCATTCACAGACTTGCCAGCATCTGCTCAGAAAGGGCTTTTCTCGTTACCAAGTAGATGCTCTCACCTGATCCCCAGCACACACCACATGCTCTGGGCACAGCCATGTTTACTCAGGGTTCCCTCTGCACTCAGATGCTATGTGGGCTTCATGAGCACAATGTCGGCTTTGGGAAAGGGCACCAGGTTCATGACTGCTCTGACCCTATAGAGGCCTTGAAAGGTCTCTCGCCTGGGGCCAGCACCTCTGCCACGGGGCTCAGGAATCAGGGGCAGCCTTGTCATGAGCACTGGGCTGGGGGGTGTCTGGTCAGGGGTGCCCGGGGAGGGAGGCAGGCTGTGGGGTGTGTCTGAGCCACATACCCCTGGCCTGCAGTCCTACACCACGTATGGCCTGGAGCTGACACGCGTCACGGTGGTGGACACTGACATGCAGGTAGTTTATGACACCTTTGTCAAGCCGGACAACGAGATTGTTGACTACAACACAAGGTGCGGCCTGATCCTCAATGTCCTGGGACCCCAGGGTGGGAACCCCATGTCCCACCAGTGTCCAGTCCCCCTGACCCTGATCTAGCTCCTCATGGGTTGGGGACCTCTGGTGCCCTCCCAGCCACCCTAAGGCCCCTGCCCTGCCTGTGCCAGGTTTTCAGGGGTGACTGAGGCCGACCTTGCCGACACAAACATCTCACTCCGGGACGTCCAGGCCGTTCTCCTGAGCATGTTCAATGCCAATACGATCCTCATTGGACACAGCCTAGAGAGCGACCTGCTGGCCTTGAAGGTATCCTGGCCTCTCAGGCTCTATCCCCGGAGGGCGAGCGGGACTATGGGTCAGTGACCAGGCACGTTCCTTCAGAGTCCTTCCAAGCCCTGGGTGCCTTTGAGGCCCAGCCCTCCTGGGGTCCTGGACCCTACCCTGACTGGCTGGCTGTTCCCACAGGTCATCCACAGCACTGTGGTGGACACATCTGTGCTCTTCCCACACCGCCTGGGCCTCCCCTACAAGCGATCCCTTCGGAATCTCATGGCTGACTACCTCAGACAGATCATCCAGGACAACGGTGAATGACGGGGCAGGCGGGGGCAGGACTGGGGCTTGGTGGAGGTAGGGTGGGGCCCCAGGACTGGTTCACCCTGACCCTCTGCCCACTCCACAGTGGATGGGCATAGCTCCAGTGAGGATGCCAGTGCCTGCATGCACCTGGTGATCTGGAAGATTCGAGAAGACGCCAAGACCAAGCGGTGACCGCCGCCTGCCCACCTGCCCTCCCGCTTCCTGCCTCCTGCTACCCTGGCCCGTCCTCTAGCCCCAGGCTTCTTCCAAAACAGTGCAATAAATCTTGAGAGCTAACCCTGTCCACATCACCAAGACATGGAAATGGAGAGCACGGGAGGAGCCAAGTGGCATCCAAGACCCAACTCAAGATGTACATGGAGCCTCAGCCCCTACATGGCCCCTGGCGCCCTCCCTGCCTCTGCCCCAAACTGTTATCATTTGAACACCACTGCTGCTGACAGCAGAGGCCGGGACCACTTGTCTGGCATACCAGCCAGGCCCTGCTTTCATCCGCAGCAGTGACCTTTGTAGGCTAACCACCTGCTCCTCCCCCCTAACCTGCCAGTGTCCAGTGGGCTGGGTGGGCTTGTCACAGGTTTGTTTGGACAGGGGTTATCTTTTTTTTTTTAATTTTGTATTATTGTTATTTTTTATTTAAACCTGATGACTTGCATAGTTGTCTTCCCCCACCTGGAGGAGCAAGACCCTGGTGCTGCCTTCCCTCCTGGGGGGGATGGGGGCTGGGGGGGGCGGGAGCAGTCAGCTGGTGCCTCCACAGCCACCAGGACCCAAGAGTCCAGCTTGGCCTGGGCCCGGTGGGAACTGGCCTCCCCCAGCCATCCCCCCAACTCCTTGACCTCTGGGAACCGAGCCAGCCCCTCCCCCAGCCCCCAGGGCCCTGGTGTCTGGACATTTCCCATTGGAGCCCCACCCTTATTTGGGAGCTGTCTGTCAAGGTCCACAACCCCTCCGAATGCCCCAACCCCCTCACCCCCAGGCAGGGACAGAATAAATGTTTGTATGGATTTTAGATGTAATGGGGTCCAGTGGTGTTCTTGGTGCCAGGTGTGGCTCCACATACCCTGTGAAGGTTATGGTACCTGTGGCCAGGACTTGTCACAGTGGAGGGCAGGAAAACCAGCTCTGGTTCCCAGGCCCCCCCCCCCCGCAAGCCCTCCTCCCTGCTCTGGGGATACAGTGTACCCCTGCAGACCAAGAGCCCTGGGCAGTGTGGATGGTTAGGGCCTATCACTACTCCAGTCCCCTGGTGGGAGCCAGCAGCCAAATTCTTTGAGAGGTTGAATGTCTGAGAAGCTACCAGGGGAAGGGTAGGGTGGCCATGGCCCACTGTGTGCCATTTGCCGATCCCTAGGAATGTGTGTGCCCAGCTCCCTGAATTCACCCCATTTGTGTGTTTTGACTCTTAGAGGGTGAGAGAGCCAGGGCTGTTCAGGATTCTGGGGTTTTTTTTGTTTGTTTGTTAAGCACATGTGCCCTGACAAAAGGTTGAACCCTCCACCTATGTATATGCCCTGACCAGGAATCAAACTCTGAACTTTTTGGAGTATGGGATGATGCTACAACTGAGCTGCACCGGCCAGGGCAGGATTCCACTTTTCATTTACTCAGAGTGAAAAGCAAGGCAGAAAATGTGGGACAGAAGATGCTGGGGGTCCTCCGGTCCTCATGTGGGAGCACAAAGGTGCTGGGAGGAAGGCTGCCATGAGCAGGCCCCGCCACCCTGTCACTCTGGCTTTTGCTAAAGGCCGAGAGGGCGGGATCCCCGGTTGAGGACATGGCAGCTCCTCTCCTAGGGGCTTCCTGGACTGTGGCTGTTTCGGATTTCCTCTCCAGATCCTGGAGGCTCTGGAGGAGAACAGGGTTTGGTCCAGTCAAGCCCCTGCCACTGTCACATCCCTCTGGAGCCATTCTTGTAATCAGCTGTCTTTAACCCTCCTCTTCTATAAGAGTTTTCTAAGTAGGTGGTACCAGTGGCTTCACAGCAACCTGTTTCCATGTGGTATCTGTACCCCTCCTCAGCATGGATGAGGGAAAACTGGCAGAGAAGCCCTCCAGTTCAGGAGGTATGGCGAGCTTTCAGCTTGCCGAACCTGTTGGCTCTTGGAGGCCGAAACCCATCTCTCTCTGCTCTGAAAGATCCTCTCCCCACTTGTTATCCCTGGAAATCAAGTCCCCTGACCCTCTCCTCACACCTGCTCCCAGCAGGACCTCTCCTAAAGCCCCTTCCCCAGGGTCCTTTCATTAA
This sequence comes from Mormoops blainvillei, assembly GCA_004026545.1. Taxonomy (NCBI): domain Eukaryota; kingdom Metazoa; phylum Chordata; class Mammalia; order Chiroptera; family Mormoopidae; genus Mormoops; species Mormoops blainvillei. Next base: position 148,527 of record PVJD01001227.1, read on the forward strand.
CCACTGGGTAGGGCTGGATTAACATTTGTTGAGTGAAAGGAGAGGTGTACTTGGCACCCCCAGAGGCCAAGCAGGATGTGCAGACCCAGCTTTCAAAGAAACGTAATTGAGAAGTTGCTGTTCGTTCATCCATTCATTCACTCACCCAACATTTGCTCATAGGTGATGCTGGTACCTCAGGGGGCCCCAACCCCAGGTAGGAAGAAGACACTAGGGCACAGACTCAGACACAGGCACCCCTGTCTGTTGGGTCAGGACTGGGCCACTGTGAAGGACCCCAGGGCTGGGGGGAAAGTGCCCAGAGCCCACTCCTTTCCTAATTTCCATGCTTCAGGGGGATCCAAAAAGTGAAAATGTGAAACACGGAGCATAAACATCTCCCCTGTGTCTCCCCAAGTTTGCCCCTCCTCCCATGGGCCCCAACTCTCAAGGGGACCCTTACTTTAGTAGCCTCTTACACACACACACACACACACACACACACACACACGCATGCACACACTCTCGCCCTGACTCTAGTTCCCCATCTCCACAGGAGGCTGCTTCAGCCTCGCCACTGTCTCCCACCCCCATTACCTCCTTCAGGAAGGCCCCGAAAGCCCCGGCCGCCCCCTCAGTGGGCACAAATCAGGACAGGGCCTTATGGGTTTCTTCCAGGTGTTGGGATGGTCTCGGTAGCTCTAACCGCATGCCCGAGCCCGGCGCCCAATACTGCGCCTGCACATAGGAGATGTGAAAACCCAGGCCCTCAGACTCACGCCCAGGTAGGTACCTGCAGTTACCTACTGGTGTGTCCTTCCTCCGCCCCTAGTCCCATACTGGTCCCGCCCATTCTCGGCAGGCTTCAATCCACCTAACTCCCAGCTTTACAAGAGCCTGCCCCTAAAGGACAACCCTTTAATATCTAGTCGCTATTAATACACGCCCCCTTATCCCCCCGGCGCTGCACAAGGCCCCGCCCACTGACCGCCGCAGCCCCTTCTCGCCTAAGCTGGCACCACTCCATAGACCCTCCCTGGCTCAACCTCTGTCCTGGCCCCGCCCACAGGGCCTGACCGGCCTCTCCTTTACCCTGGCCTTCTCTGCAAGGGCTCGCCCAGACTCGTCTTGGCCCCACCTTCTTCCTGGTCCCTCCCTCAGCCCCCCATCGCCCGCCTCGGCCTAGACCCGCCCTTAGACCCTGCCTGGCCCCACTGCTGTACCTCCCTTTTCAGGCCCGTTGGCACCGGGCAAACAGCTCCATTACATCCCCGGCCCAGGATGACCGGGGACCTCCACAAGCAGATCGGCCCTACCTGTCCTGGCTCGCGCCTGTGAACGGTGGCGCTCCCACTGCTGTGCATCCCCGGTGCCTGCGCAACCTCTCTGGGCTCGGCGGGCCTGATGAGGGAGGACGGGAGGTCGCAGCAACAGCGGAGGGGCGCCCCCTAGAGGTTCGCGCGGGACGGGGTCCGGAGGGGTGCCGACTTTGTTGTGTACACGGATTTCCCGGCCAGGGAGGCCCCTGGGAAGTGGGTGCTGTTGGGCCTTGAACCCTACGCCTTGAGGCTTCGCGGCGGGGTGGGGCTACTAATGGGGCTCTTGGGTGAGCTGAAGAGGAGTGAGGAGGGGACAAGCACTCGGGGCGTCTTCCTACTTCAGCTACACTACTTTGGGTGAGTTCTGGCCGTCCCAGCACCTCTCCAACCTTACCTGCCCTGTGCTGGGCCTCCTGGGCTCCAGATCCCACTGGCTGAGCCTCACTTCTTTTCGTCTGGGGAAGGGGCATGGCGCTGCTCGGGCTCCCAGGAGCATCAGAGTTGGCCCTCAGCCAGGTCCTCCCCCATGGCCTGAGGGACACACATGACTCAGACAGCAGCCCTCTTGCCCTGAGAGGCTTCCAGTGCAGCCAGCCTCCCAGACAGGGAAAGAAGCAGAGGACAAAGGGTAATGAGACCTGGAATGGGGGACACCCCAGGCAGAGGGACAGGCCAGAGGAGCTGCCTGAACAAGCTGGGCCCATCTGAGAACTATCAGCTGAGACCAGAAGGGTAAGGAGGCAGTGACCACGCGGGCGGGAAGGTTGCTCCAGGGAAGAGGGAACCGTCCTGATAAGCGCTTGGATTGCTGCTGAGGGTCCCCTGGTGAGACAAATTCCTGGCATTGAAGGAGGGACCATGAACTAGGCAGTGAAAAGGTTCCGGGCTCTGTGGAAGATCTGGTGTCTGTTTCCATCACAGTTAACTGCCCCGAGACCATGCTCAGACCTCTCGGAGCAGCTTGGCCCTAGTATACATGTTTATCAATGTAATGTATAACCCTGGGGCCAATGTAATCAGTCCGCAAACACTGATGGAGACCCTCCCATGTGTCCCACGTGGGAATTGGGGCAGAAGAGGGGCAGCGGGGAAACTGGAGGAGGTGCGTATGGCCATCCCAGGAGCGATGATGGCGGCCCGTTTAGGGCAGCCCTGAGGGTAGGCAGCAGCAGCCAGAATCCATCCTGGGGTACGGGCTGTAATAGAAGTTGAGGCAAACTCAGCTTGGTAGCTGGGGGGACTGGTAGACATGAGGCTGTTACAAACCTGGGGATCAGTGGAAGCCCTGGATATCCAGGGAAGGACACAGAGCCAGTGGCTGGGCCTTCTGAGCCTGGGGAAGGGGCAGCCAATGGAAGTGTGAGGTGGTATTTTGGAGGGGGCAGAGTAATAGATGATGTCTAGCAAGGGCTGGACCACCGGTGTGACCTTGAGCCCCTTTCCCTGACAGCGTCATCAGCATGGGCAGCCTGGCCTACAGCAAGGACCTTGAGGAGGAAAAGAACTCAGGTGCATGTTTGGGGGCCCACATGGGGTCGGTGGAGGAAACCAAGGGACATATAGGGTGGTGGCTGAAATATGGAGATATTTCCCAAACCCATTTGACAGACTCAGCATGGGGTTCTCGTTGGGTTATAAATAGTTCCAGATCCCATGACTGAATGCTGGACACAGAAATTGGGGGTTACAGACCTGAAATAGCTGGTCTGCCCAGGCTGGGCGAGCAGCCTCACAGACCTCGGAGTTGGGCACCAGGTCTCACTTTTACCCCTTCTGTAGAAGGAATGGGCATGAATGAATCTCTTAGGGCCTGTCCTCCGTGACTAGGGCTGGCCCAGTGTGGTGTTTGTTTACCGGCTTCCATGCCCATGGCAGAGAGCCAGGCATCTCCAGTGTCTGGGTTCCCCCGGAGGCCCATTAGACCTCCTCTGGGGATCATTAGGCGGTATTTGTGTGCACCCCATACCATGCCCCACTCTCTCTGACTTCAGCGTTCACCTGGGAGGTGAAGGCCAACAACAGGACCTACAACGACCAGTTCAAGGAGAAGACCTTTCTGTGTTGGCAGAGGAAGAAGTACAAGGTGAGTGGCCCTAACCCCACTGCCTTCCCCTACCTTCTCCCACCTAGCCTACCCCGCCCCTCAGTTTTAATCATGAACGAATCACATTTGGTGCTGGAATTTCCTGTGTTTCCTTGGCCCCACCCCAGTTTACCTTAAAATCAGTTAATACTAAACCTTCAAAGTACAATGTGTTCATCAGCCTCTACCTAAAATCCCCTGGCATGTGTCTCACTTTGGGAAATGCTGGAGTCACAGCCGGGCTTGAAGAGTCTTTGCATCTCGTAGGGGCTCAGCTGATGCTGGTTCAAGGCTTTGCGCTCAGCTGGCACTCAGTAGGGCTGGCTCAAGGTCTTGGATTTGGTAGATAGTTCATGCTGGTTGGCAGCTTTGCACACATTGGGTGATCAATTGTTGCTGATTGTGGCCAAAGGGTGGGGCAAGACCAGGGTAGAACCATGACCAGGGCAGTGCCCTCATGCTTTCTCTCATTCCAGGGCAACACCATCCGCACGGCCAAGTACAACTTCTTCTCCTTCCTACCCTTAAATCTGTACGAGCAGTTCCACCGAATGTCCAACCTCTACTTCCTTTTTATCATCATCCTCCAGGTGGGGTGGTGCGGGGGTGGCACCTATGCACACATCATTGCTTTCCCCTGCTCAAATCACCTCCTCCAGGAAGCCCTCCCTGACAAGCTTTGACACATGGCTCTGTAGATACATGAGGGCTCAAATATGTGGCCTGTCTGTGCATTTGCGGGGGGTCAGTGCCTGGCTCCTCACACACTGGGAACACTCTCATGGCTGCATTCCCACTGCCCAGCCCGGGGCCTGGCACCCAGGAGGTGCTCCTCCTGAACCCAAAATATGTTCAGTGATGAAGGTGCATGAGTGGCTCCTCTGGGTTCGAAGAGGGCACAGCTTCTCCCCAGGATTAATGGCCTTTGGCCACATGACTCCCTTGGCCCATCTAGCTGACCCCAAAGGGTGAGTAGGAAAGAAGAGTTCAGAGCAGATTCTCGGGACCCAGCCAGCCACTTACTAGCACCTGGGCATCCCTGCCAGAGGGGCGGAGTCCCGCCTGGGAAGCTTCCCCTTTCAGTGAGTGGGCAGTTTGCAGAGCGCCCTGATCCTCACCTAACATTTCATTCTGTTCTGAACCTCTGCTTTTATTCATCAACCCCATAAACATAGAGTGTGCAGGTCCTATGCTGGACACTGGGAGCCTGGCAGTGACCCTGAGAGCCACTGTCATTAAACCGCTTAGCGGGGACGAGTGAGGGGCAGGGGACACACATCCCACCCAGGCTGGTCTGGAGTTCACTTGGAGCTCAGGCCTGAAGGTGACCAGGAGGAACAGGGTTATAGACAGGGGAAGAGTAAAGCCAAGACTCTGAGTGGGGAACAAGCTTGGGGCTGGTAAGGCTTCCTGGAGGATGTGACATGGGAGCTGGTCAGGCAAGGGAGATGAGTTTGCTAGGGAGAAGTTCCAGGAAGGGAGAGGAAATAGAGAGGCGGTTGTCCCAAGGTTTGTATGGAGAGGTGGCTGGCCCTAGCCCCAGTTAGTTGGCAGGTGGGACACAGAATGCCAGGTTGAGGGACTGGGTGGGAGGGCAGGGGGAGGCGGCTGGGGGGAGTGTCAGGGATGGAGGGTCAGTATCACCCACCCGGCATGACCCGCCCTGTGTGTCAGGGCATCCCCGAGATCTCCGCACTGCCCTGGTTCACCCTCTTCACTCCATTCGTCTGCCTCCTGATCATCCGGGCCACTCGAGACCTGGTGGATGACATCGTAAGTGGGGTCGAAGGACAGCTGTGGAGGGGTTCGGGGTCAGGGTGGGGTCCTTGTCTTGCTGCCACATGGGACAGGTGCCCCATGGCCCTTTGTCCCTTGCTGCCACACACTGGGTGACAGGTAGACTATGCCTTCCTTCTGCTGCCAATAACAGTTGTCCCAGCAGTTCACCCTCTGTCACCAGGGTCCCTGGAAGATGTGGGTGGTGTAGGCTCACTATTAGGACCACATGTGTGAGCTGGAACTGTGCTCTGCACCTGGGCCCTCACCAGGGCAGTGTGGGGGCAGGATGGGCATGGGATTACTCTGGGGGAGCAGGGCTGGGGCGAAGCCAGCCCTCTGACCCACCCCTGTTGACTCAGGGGCGACATAGGAGTGACAGGACCATCAACAACAGGCCCTGCCAGATGCTGGTGGGGAAGAGGTGAGGCTGCTGGTACTGCGTTGGGGGAGTTCATCCTAAGGAAGAAGACTCCAGCACAGTTGCGTGGGGGGTGGGGGTGGGATGGTGAGGACATATCAGGGAGGGGTGCCCAGCAGAGTACCCGGACCCTTTCATGTCCCAGCCAGCATTATTAGATGCCTGCTGCCTGCCAGGCCTGAGCGTGGGCCCTGTGATGGGGACAGAGGATGAAGACTTGGTTGCTAACCCTCGCAGGGCTGAGAGTTCGCTGAAGAGAGAGGCAGAGCAGGTCTGAAAGGACTTGGATACAGAAAGAGGAGGAGGGGGCAAAGTTAGGGAAGGCTGGACTTCCGGCGTGGGCTGAGCCCCCGCCCCCCCAAAGACCTGCAGGTGGACACGCAGGGAAGTAAAACGCCACAGGGGCGTCCGCAGCCCCTTCCCCACTCTTTTCTTCCCGCTTGGGGGTGGCATGGGAGCCAGGGGTTCCAAAGATGGACCTGACTGGGGTCCCCTCTCACATCTGCCACCCACCCCCCACAGCTTTCTGTGGAAAAAATGGAAGGACCTGTGTGTGGGGGACCTCGTCCGTCTGCACAAAGACAACATTGTCCCGGTGAGCTGGCGTCTGCCCGGCGCAGAACTCCCCACTCCTGGGGGAGGGCTGCCTTCCCTCTTGCCTTCCTCCTGTCCCTCCCTGCAACGCTGTTTCCTTCCTCCCACCCCAACCCGCTCCCCACCCGCCCCAGGCCGATGTACTCTTGCTAGCCAGCACCGAGCCCAGCAGCTTGTGCTACGTGGAGACTGCTGACATTGATGGGTGAGACACGGGTCCTCACGAGGGGTTTAAGGGCCTGGGAGCCAGTGCAGCCTTCCCTAATGGCCACAAAATGTGGCTCCCCAGGCCCACTGGGATATTTAGGTCTTTCATCCTGGGAGCACTTGTGAGGTCCCTGCGAGCCAGCAGGGGGCAATAACATTAAATCAGATGCAGAGACTCACCTTTGCACCAACATTTCTGGGGCCCTACTGTGTTTCAGGCGCAGCTACCTGAAAGTGAGAAGACCTAGGGTCTTGCCTCAGCCATTTTGCAAATGTTCTGTGTGGCCTTGAAGGGCAAGACCCTCTCCGTCTCTGGGCCTCAGCCTCCTGATTGGCAGCTGGTGCACAGCAGGGGCTCAGTGAAAATGTTTGAGTGACTCTGGAGGGCAGCTGGGGTTACCTTGGCTGGGGTGCTGCCTATCCCCACCTCTCACCTTGCTCCCCTTCTTATCACCAGGGAGACCAACTTGAAGTTCAGGCAGGCCCCGATGGTCACACACCATGAGCTGACCAGTGTAAGGAAGATGGCTTCCTTTCAAGGTGAGAGATGGCAGTTCATCCACCCCATCTGGGCCTTTGTCCGCCCCTCTGTATAACGGGCATGAAAGTTCTCCATCTCACTGGGTCTTGGGGGTGGCGATTGGGGTCAGCGGGGGGTGTTGGGGGTCAAGATAGCTTTCAATGGGCCAGCTTATCCCAGGCCTGTTTCATGTTCTTTGAATCCATGTAACAGTCGGGGTATTTTCTGTTATTGTTACAAAACACGCTGCATTTTATCAGACATTACATTTTATTTGAAATGTGATCACATTAAAGAAAATGTTTTTGGTTGTTTAATCACAAAGGCAGCCTCTGTGCACAGAGACAGGGGACTGACCTATCCATTGCAGTTTCTTATTTTCCACCTGAAAAGTGAGACATTTCACACCTGTGGGTACAACTACTGTTTGCTGGGGCCCAGCAAGGGGATACATTTTTTTTTTCCTGCCTTGTGGCAAAGCCAAGTTACTCTAAATGGCTCTAGAGTAGACTCATTTGCTCAAACCGCAGCCCTTTCGTTCTTGACATTCAAGCACTGGTTGCATCTGTTTTCATGATATCTGAGGAAAAGCCTTGTTTACGTGGAGGGCTGGGCACTGTGTGCCAGGTGCTGGCTGGGCCCCAGGGTCCCCAGAATGATGGAGACGAGGCTGGCACCTCCTCTTGGAGAACTCATAGGTATTCATGACAGCACTGGCAGGAATAAATGTCTATTGATCTCCCAGGATTGTAACCAGGAGAAAGGGGATTAGGTGGGGGGGACTAACCTGGCTGGAGCATTGGAGAGGGTTTCCCTAAGGAGGTGTGAGTTCCTGGCACAGGTAGGGGCATGTGAAAAAACCCTGAGGCTTAACAGAACCAGGTTTGGAGCATCCGGGAGAAGCTACATGGCAGTGGGGTGGAGGTGCCAGGGGGGCAAATTTGGGACAGTACAGGGCCCATGGTAGTGGCCAGAGCCAGAGGGTGATGGAATGTTCCCCACAGCCTGCCCCACCCTGCATTGGAGAGGGGTGGTCCAACCTCAGCCATGCCCTCGGCTTCCTGGTTTCCCATAGGCAAGGTGGTGTGTGAAGAACCCAACAGTCGAATGCACCACTTTAGGGGACACCTGAAGTGGGAGGGCAAGAAATACTCCTTGGACAGTGGCAACATCCTCCTACGTGGCTGCAAGATCCGAAACACAGACACCTGCTATGGAATGGTTATCTATGCCGGTACAGCTGCTCTGGGGCCTCTGCAGTGTGAGCTGCCCTAGTGGGGGAGGGTGAGAACCCTGAAGCTGTTGGGAAGAAGTCACGAGGCCAGGCCTGACTGCTGCATGTCTGCTGCATAAGATGTGGGGCTCCCAGAGTGGCTTCTATGGGGCCTGAGTTCTAAAACTTTGGAAATGGACATATTGAGCCAGATCCTTGTTTTGGGGCTGGAAAAAGTGGGGTGCTTGTGTGTAGATGGGTGGGTGGCTGGGCAGGTGGCTGGATGGATGGGTGGGGTGACAAAAAGGTGGAGGATTTGATAGATGGATAGATAGATGGGTGGACGGGTGGAGGGAGAAGTGGGTAGATGGATGCAAACCCTATAGGTTTTGACACAAAGATCATGAGGAACTGTGGCAAGGTCCATCTGAAGAGAACCAAGATGGATTGCCTGATGAACAGGCTGGTGATGCTGGTGAGCTGCCCAGAGCCCCTGCCCTGGAGTGGGGAGGGGCACAGAAGGGGAAGGGAGAGGGCCCCTCCTCATAGACAGAGGTCCAGCTGCCATCTTTCAGGCCTTGGTTTCCCTCCTCTGCAAAACCTGCAGCCTGCTCATGCAGACAGGTCTGTGGGCCAGAGAATCTTCTTATAATCATGATATTTTAAAAAATGCTTTTCTAAAATACATTTTATAAAGGTTTGATTTATTTTTAGAGAGAGGGGAAGGGAGGGAGAAAGAGAGGGAGAGAAACATCAATGTGTGAGAGAAACGTCCACAGGTTGCCTCTCACATGTGACTGGCCTGCAACTCAGGCATGTGCCTTGACTGGGATTTGAACTGGCGACTTTCCGATTTGCGGTATGAAGCTCAACCATCTGAGAGACACCACTTGGGGCTATAAAATAAATTTTGGTCCTGACATTTTCCCAAACCCATAGGAGATAATAAAATGTTCACCTTATCTCCATGGACATGTATTTAACAATTCTTAGCTTTTTGCCTACTCACCTTTATCTTTTTAAAAGCCATTGTAATAATTTTTAAAACAGCAGCCAGAAAACCCAGCAAAACCCCTGCAAGTTCCCCTCCCCTGGGACTACCAGCCACCTCCCCCGAGTTCTCCTCCCCAATCCTGATGGCAGACCTTAGGACCCATGTAGAGCGACGTAGGAGGATGTTGCTACTGACCCATCTTCTGTTTGTCTTTTACACTGAGTGTGTCCCTGCTGGCGAGTCCCTGGGGTATCTAGGTGCTGTTCTGGGTCCCTCCACATGCTCCACCATCTCGTTTGCTGAGCAGATTTTCATGTTCCTGGTGCTGATCTCTATGACCTTGACCTTGTGCTTCTGGGACAAAGTGACAGAATTCAAGGCCAAGCACCACTATGTGTCTGAGAAGCACACGTACAGTGTGACCACTGAGTCTTTCCTCACCTTCTGGGGCTTCCTCATCCTGCTCAGCGTCATGGTGCCCATGGCCATGTTCTTCATGTGAGTCCCTGGGCCTCCTCCCCACCCACCACTCAGCAGGAGGCATGTGGGAGCTTGGGTGGGCTGTAGGCCAGGGCATGACCTAGCTTGTGTTTGCAGAGCTGAATTCATCTCTCTGGGGAACAGCATTTTCATCAACTGGGACGTACAGATGTACTATGAGCCCCAGGACATGCCTGCCAAAGCCCGAAGCACCAGCCTCAGCGACCAGCTGGGTCAGGTGGAGTGCGTCTTCTCTGACAAGACAGGCACACTCACACAGAATGTCATGACCTTCAAGAAGTGCTGCATCGACGGCATTGTCTACGGTGGGACCTGGCTCTGGCATGTCCCCTACCTACGGGGTTGCCCAGCCAGGAATGGCCTTTGGGTGTGGGAGGGCCCCTGGGGAACTGTGACTACCAGGAGAGCTGAGTGGGTCTCAGGGATGACTGACCTACCCTGCCCTCAACCTCATCACCCAGCACGCCCATCTAGATCTGCACAGCCAAAGCATCCTCTCTTTGGGGGCCAACAAGTCAATATTCTTAGCTTCCCCTGCTGTACCGTCTCGTTGGACACTCAGCTCAGCCCTTGTCCCCAGAAAGCAGCTGCTATGTGTGGACACCGAGCTTTGAATTTCATAGCATCTCATGTGTCACGAGATAGAGCACTCTGCTTCCGATTGTTACAACCTTTACTGGGGACACTAATTTTGAATTTCATAGCATTTTCATGTTTCATGAGACAATATTCTTCTTCCAATTTCCTCCCAACCAATTAGAAATGTGAAAACCCTTCTTAGCTCACAGCCCACACTTAAAAGTTGGTAGTAGCATAGGGCATAGGTCAGCACCCCCTGATCTAGTTTATAGCTAGGGGACAAGATTTAGAGCAGGAGCTGACAGAAGACACAGCTGGGTAATTATTAGGTGTAGCAGGCGGTCACCAGTATGAGAAACAGAAATGCCACCTGACCCTCAGCCAGGGCCTGTGGTAAGTAGCATCAACTGGGGCTGGTTTCTCTCATGTTCCTATAAGCTTTTATCTGGGCCCAGGCATTTATATGATATTGCCCAATTTCTCTAAGTTGGCAGCCAGGTTTTAAGAATCACCACTAATAGTTCAATAAAGATGTGTTCAATGGGGCCTCATTCTCCTCCGGTTGGCTTTTCTAAGGTCCCCCAGGGAATGGGGCTCCATCTTTCCCTCATTTGTGCATAAGGCAAAGCCAAGGCTGGGGGTCCTTTGTTGTTTGGGTTGTCCGGTTCAGAGTCTGGGCCCTAGGAAGCCTGGCATTAGGGTCGGGAGCTGCGGGACCCCAAGCAGTCCCAGGAGCTGAGGCCTGAAACAAGGTCTTTCCCCAGGCCCAGATGAGGAGGAGGCCCTACTTAAGGTGAGTGCTGGACCTGCAGCACTGGATGGTGGCGGGGAGAAGTGACCCACCGAGAACCAGCTTGTCCCCCACCCCAGGAGAACCTCTGTCCCTGGAACAAATTTGCCGATGGGAAGCTGCTCTTCCAAAATGCGAGGCTCCTGAGTGTTGTGCGCGGCAACAAGGACAGGATGGTGCAGGAGTTCTGGCGTCTACTGGCCATCTGCCACACCGTGATGGTGCAGAAGAAAGACAGTAAGTGTGCTGAGGGCTGCCCAGCCTGCGAGGGTGTTCAGGCCCTGCGACTCCTGAGGTGCTCTTCTGGCATTAGAGGTTATCCGGCCCAGCCCCTGGGGTTCCTGCCCTCCAGCTTAGCGGGCTCCAGCTCAGGCCCATGTACCAAGCCCTACCTCTTCTGGACCCAGAGGGCGTCCAGGCCTGGGGCTCACAATCTGTTACTGCGCTCGGAAGAGAAGGTCATTTAGACTAGAATCCAAGTGGCCACATTTTTTTTTTTTTTGGCTTAGAGGTTGTATCGGCCCAAGAGCCACTGTCTTGTCAATACCTGGTGAGCACCCACTGTGTTCATTTCCTCCCCTGGACTACAGAGATGGAAGTGGGACCACCCGCAGATGGGTGGTGGGTCCCCAAAAGACAGTAGACTCTCGGCAAATGCTCACCACCACCCATCCCATTCCCATGGTCCCCTCCCCCACCAGATCAGCTGTTGTACCAGGCAGCGTCCCCCGATGAGGAGGCACTGGTCACAGCAGCCCAGAAGTTCGGCTACGTGTTCCTGGCACGCACAAAGGACAGCATCACGGTGATGGAGCTGGGGGAGGAGCGGGTGTACCAGGTCCTGGCCATGATGGACTTCAGCAGCATCCGAAAGCGGATGTCTGTGCTGGGTGAGCACCCTCGGCCCCGGGATGCAGGCGGGCAGGAATGGGAGCACTTGTGGGCAACCAGGCCTCTCCCTCCACAGTCCGGAACCCCGAGGGCTCCATCTACCTCTATACCAAAGGCGCGGACACTGTCATCTTTGATCGCTTGTATAAGAAAGGCTTGAAAGAGTGGACCACGGAAGAGGCCTTAACTGTGAGTCCCTGTGGAAGGGAAGGAGGGTAGAGGGGTAGGTGGAGGGAGGCAGAGGAGGAGGATGTGCTGAGAAATGGCCTCAGGTACAGTTGGGCAGGCTATGCTCTTCCCCCAACACACGTGGGCAAGGAGGAGTTGAACTCCAAGCTACACCTGCCCAGAAAGAGCATTTTCTCCTAAGTCACACAAGGACCCTCTGTGGTTAGGCTTTGGCCCTGGGTGCTGTACCCCTCCAAGCAGGCCTGGGTTCTGGGACACAGTCGGCCTCCCTGCCCCAAATCTTTTGCCTGCATGGGTGAAGCCCCACCCCCCAGCCAAGCTTTCCAGGCTGTGTCTTTGTGTCTCCTGCTGGCCTCCCTAGACGGGCTCTTTTTTCCTTCCAGGGGGTTCCCCAGGATCCCAGTTTTTGGCTTGCAGTTTCCTTCATGCTCAGGCGATGCCCCAGGACCTTTGTACACACTGTTTCCTCTGCTTGGATGCCTTCCTCTGCTCTGTCACTCAGGGTCTCTTGGTCTTCAGGGCTGTACCACCTCCTTATCCCGACCTCCAGAGAGACTTTCCTGCCTGACCTTAACATGGGGCTGCCATGTCATACCAAGTTTCCTCTCTCTGGCCCACCCCTGACGCCTCGGAGTTCCCCAGGCCCTTTGCTGGGTCCTCAGCATCACCCAGCACAGGCGCCAAGGGGGTGTGTTTGTGTGAAGAAAGCCCCGGGCCCCTCGCTCAGGACTTCTCAGAGTTCCCTGCCCTGCCAGGATGGGGAGTCTGGGGCAGGCGGTTGGTCTCTGACTAAGAACTGGGGAAGTGCACTCGGAACAATAACCCAGAGCCCAGGAGCTTGGCAAGATGGCTTGGCTTAACTGCCCCATGGAATGAATAGGTAAACTGAGGCACGAGAGAAGCAAAAGGCCTGCATGGAGCTCCTGATAGCCAGGGAGCCCCTGTCGTGTCCAAGTTCAACCTCTGAGGTCCACCTCTAATCAAGAACAAAAGCAAGCCCTGGCTGGTGTGGCTCAATGGATTGAGCACTGGCCTTCAAACGGAAAGGCGGCCAGTTCAATTCCCAGTCAGGGCACACGCCTGGGATGCAGGCCCGGTCTGGTTAGGTGCGTGTGAGAGGCAACCAGTCTCTCTCTCAATGTTTCTCTCCCTCCTTTCCCCTCTCTCTAAAAGCAAATAAATAAAACCTTAAAAAAGAAAAAAAAGAACAAAAGCAAGACCTGGGGCCATCTCCTAGGGCACAAAACCTGGGGGGTGAGGGAGTAGGAGGGAAATAAGGGGCTGGGTATGTACCTCCCTTGGGGCCACCCAGCCCCCAGGGCAGCCCTGGAGCTCTAAGTTCTCCCAGTGGGGCTGGGATGGGGGCTGGACACCCACAGGATTTTTTCTGTTAGTTCCCTCTCCACCCCCAGAACCCCTTGAGAAATGAGTCAGAATATGGAGCACAGACATGCCTAAGGCCAGGGGTCAGAGGCAGGGGTCCAGGGCTGTGGGGGCCCTGGCTGGAGAAGGGTCTGGCAGGGCTACGCCGAGGGTCTTCAGCGATAGTTGGAAATTGCTACACTGAGTGTAGGGAGGGTGTTCCTGGCAGGGGGCACCACGGTGTAAAGGTCTGGAGGCAGAATAAAACTGGGCCTCTTGGTGAGCCGAGCAAATGGGGAACAGGGCAGCACGTGATCGCAGCCCCCTCTGGGGAGTACAGACTGTGGGTGGGGGCCTAGGCAGAGGGGGAGAGACTGAGGGAGGCAGCGGCTGGAGAGGTGCCAGGGAGGCAGGGTGGTGACAGGGTGGTGCCTGTCCACCTGGCCGGCCCCCAGTCCTTTGCCAAGCAGACCCTGCGCACGCTATGCCTGGCCTACAAAAAGGTGGATGAGGACACGTACGAGGAGTGGCGCCAACGGCACCAGGAGGCCAGTATCCTTCTTCAGAACCGGACCCAGGCCCTGTACCAGGTGTATGAGGAAATGGAGCAGGACCTCCAGGTGGGCGCAGCACCGGGGGCCAGAGGGTTCCAGCCTTGTGGGCCCCCAGATCCCTCGCCCCTGCTGGGGTAGCTGGGTCCCTGCTCAATCTGTTCCTGGCCCGCCCCTCGACCCCTGCTCCCAGCTGCTAGGAGCCACAGCCATTGAAGACAGGCTGCAGGACGGCGTCCTTGAAACCATCCAGTGTCTCAAGCAAGGGAACATCAAAGTGTGGGTACTCACAGGGGACAAGCCAGGTAGGTCTCAGGACGGCCACCCCCAGTAGGGAGAGAAGGGAAACAGGTGGGAGAGAACGCTTATGTGCCCCAAGGGCTACCATCAGTCTGTCCCACTTGTCTGGGTTCAGCCCTGCCCCCTACCTTGTCCTGGGAAAGGAAGAAATGGTATGATTAGAACTGCTGGGGTCCCCCAGGCAGCTCCCTTGGGGGGGGGTGCACTGTGCTGAACGCTTCTGGAGTGTTTGGCCCTCATGGCAACGCCAGGAGTTGAGGCCCTTGTTACCCTTGTGTGTTAAATGGCCCCAGCTGAGTTCAGAGACCTCAGGGCACCTGCTAAAAGTTGCCCAACCACTTAGAATCAAAGCGGGCATGGAACCTCAGATCTTGTGTCCCTGGAGCCGTGGCTCTCCCCCACTGCACTGTGGGTTCTTTAAGACCCCACTGGGCATGGGTTCCAGCAGGGCCACATTAGCACTTCTGTGGATGGGAGGCAAAGACACACAAAACATTTAAAATGACAGTTTACAACTGTGTTGGTACAAGGGCAAATGCCAGACTGGAATACACTAACTTTTTTTCTTCTTCTGATTTTGAAAGGAATTAAGTCATTTTTGTGGGTTCCTAAAAGTGCCCGTGGCCCTGGTCATGATATGTCTAATAATCCCTTGGCCAAGGCCCCAGCCTCACTTCCCTCCAGCCAACCAGCCCCAGCCAGCCAGAGTGCAGGCCCCTTTGCTCAGAGCTACAGCCAAAGTCTCAGGGCTGGCTTTCACTGGCTGCCTGGGTCACATGCTCTCCTCTGAGCCAATTGCCACAGCTAGGGGGTGCGGTAAGATGGGCATGCCCCCCCCGCCCCCCTACCCACCCACAGGAGGCTGCCCAGAGGCTGAGCTGGGCTCATTTGCAGAGACAGTGGTGAATATCGGCTTTGCCTGCCAGCTGCTGTCTGAGGACATGCTCATTCTGGAGGAGAAAGAGATAGTGTAAGGAGTAGAGGTGGGGGTGGAGAAACTGGTGGGGGCAGGGTGACGGCGGGTGGTAGGGAACACCCATAGCTCAGGTGTGGCCCTGGGGGTCTGCAGAATGTCCTCAGCCTCCACCTGGCTGGACTTCCAGAGGGGAAACTGAGGCATAGCTGGGGAGGGGATGGAAGGAAGCTTGTACCCAGGCATAGCTGAGCCCCTGCTGGGTCCCCGCAGTCAGATCCTGGAGGCCTACCGGGAGAACAACAACAACTTGCTGAGTGGAAAGGGCTCTCTGAAGAACCGGTTCCTGTCACAGGTCAAGATGGCCATGGTCATTAACGGAGAGTTCCTGGTCAGTGTCAGCTCAGGGCTGACTGTGGAACTCCTGGCACATGGGAGGGGGCTAGGAGGAGCAGCAGACTGCGGGTGGGGGTGGACTGTTGAAAAGGCCAAAGCGAATGCTATGCCAAGGGATGGTTTCAGAGGGCCTGGAGCTATGTCGTCAAGCCCAGCCTGGGGCTGGGGCAAGGGGCAGGAGGAACAACCAGGATGGAGTTGTTCACAAAGGGGAGGGCTGCAGGCAGAGTGATGTGCTCCCTTGCCCCTAACCCTCGCTTGCTGGCCAGGACCAGCTGCTGCTCTCCCTGAGCAAGAAGCCCCAGGCGCTGGTCCAAACTGTGAGTGTGGATGTGGAGGAGTCCTGGCAGGAGCCAGGTGAGCAGAGGACAGACTTCCTGCAGGCCAGGTGCATCTCTCTGATGTGGCAGACCCTCGGAAGCTGGCTGAGAAGCATAGGGTTGGTGCCACAGAATAAAGACTCCAACAGTCATGAGAGTCCTGAGGTGTGGCAGGAGCGGGCCTTTGTTGAACTGGCCTCGAGGTGCCAAGCGGTCATCTGCTGCCGGATGACGCCCAAGCAGAAGGCCTTGATTGTGGCACTGGTCAAGAAATACCAGAACGTGGTAACCCTGGCCATTGGGGATGGTGCCAACGACGTCAACATGATTAAGAGTGGGTGGTGGGCACCAGGCCTGGGGGAGGTCTGTGGCGGGGTAGGGGTGGCCCGGGGCCGACAGACTGCGTGTGCCCCTGCAGCTGCGGACATTGGTGTAGGGCTGGCGGGCAAGGAGGGCATGCAGGCGGTGCAGAACAGCGACTATATGCTGGCCCAGTTCTGCTTCCTGAGGCGGCTGCTGCTGGTGCATGGGCGTTGGTCCTACATGCGAGTCTGCAAGTTCCTGCGCTACTTCATCTACAAGACGCTGGCCAGCATGATGGTTCAGATCTGGTTTGCTTTCTACAGTGGCTTCACTGCCCAGGTACTTTGGAGGGACAGCCCTTAGGGGATTCTCTGTGGGTGCCGTGCTCTTCCTGTGGCTTCCAGGAGAGCAGTGGGCACGCTCACACTCTGGGGTCCTCATGGGGCAGGGCTTGGGAGCAGGGCTTGCCTGAAGTTGCAGGACAATGCAACCTTTTCTATGGCCGCGTTCGTGGGGGTATAGAGTCCAGGTAAAGGGAGGGGATGTTTCCTGCCTAGTACCATGCCCAAAATTTTCAGGGATATTTGGCAGATTTGAACTTGGAAGCCAAAGCAGGGCAGATGCTCCAAAGGTAGATCTTTCAAGGGGAAAGAGGGAAAGCTGGAACCCCAGAGAAGACTGTGGGCTGTGGGGGCTGACGTCAGGGGCTGAAGTCCCTGACTTCAAGACTCTGAACAGTATCATGGTGAAGAGTAGATGTACCTTCTGGAGCCTTGGAAGAGTCGTAGCGTGATGAGTTCCCCTCCGTGTAAGGAAATTATCTGAAAATAGACAGCTGTGATAGGGAATAAGCTCCCTGTCACTGATACCCAAGCACTTGGGAGGGGGCTTTACAGAGGCACCCTTAATAAGCATATATTGTTTATTTTGCTTTTTAATTTCTAGATATTTTACTCTTTTAGATGCTGCTGTACATGGAATTTGTTTTCTTAATTTCCTTTTGGGATTGCTCATTGCTGGTGTATAGAAGCACAGATGGGTTTTTTCTTTCTGTCTTTCTTCTTTTTGAAAATTATGTTATACTTTATTTAAACTGATCATGACCACTAGCCCAGAAAGTTGCTTTCTTGTATGTTCATCTGTGCCCTCCGAATTTGTGGAATTCCTTTACTGGCTCTAGGAGATTCCTGGTGGATCCTTTGGGATTCTCTGCATGTCATCTGCTAGTAGAGATAAATTTCCTTCTTTCTCTCCAATCTGAATACCTTTTGTTTCTTTTCCTTATGGGCTTTGGCTAGAACTCCCAGTAAGAAGGTGAGGGCTGGCATCCTTGTCCTATTCCTGACCTTAGTGAGGACAACATGCCATCTCTCTACATTTGTTAGCTGGAATTCTTCTGTAGAAGAACCAACCGTTTCTCTTTCCTCCGCCATTCACGAAGTTACTCATTTTTATCAGTATCGACTCATGGGTATTTATTTGATTGCATATTTTATTGCTCCCATTGTCCCCGATTTGTCCTTCTGACATGGGCTTGCTTTTCCCTGAGCACATCTTCACTTTCTGGCTCTACAAAAGCTTCCAGGCTCATTTTGTTTTTTCCTTGCCCCAACCCTGGAATCAGCCACTCCCTTAAGGAGCCCTGGTTCTTTTCGTTAGAGGATTGTACTTAGACACCTAGAGCTAAGTGCTTGGTGTGCGCGTTTTTCCTACTGGAGTGCTATTACCCTCTCAGTAGACAGAACTAGGAAATGTACACATATTAACCCATGGGTAGATGCACATCTATGTCTATTTCTATATCTGTGCCTATCCATCTATCTATCTTACGTATATGAAAAAGTAATGAATTCACACTGATACCCCTGATTCCAGTCCCGCAGAACAAGGCTCAGCTTTGCCTTTTCCAAGTTCTCATTTATAACTCTTCTCCAGCGGTGAGAAAGCTGGTTCTTGTAAAATTCTGATCATTACTTCTTTGCTCACTCCCAAAATGCACATAACATGGCTTTCGGAACTGAAACTCATATCCTTTAACCAGACTGGATTCATGCGTCGGAAAGGGAGCTGGGCTCATTGTCTATGGGGTCTCTTTAAACTTTTACCCATCAGTGACTCCCTAAATCTAAAATGACCACAAACCACAGTCTTTAGCCATTTTTTCCTCCTGTAGCTCTTTCTTGAAGCCCTCCAATTAAACATTCAATGGTGCTCTTTTAAAAGAATTAGACCCTGCTTCTTCTCTCTGTCTTTTAATTTCCAGCTTCATTTAACCCAAACTTTGATTATAACGAAAGCTTCTAACTCACCTGGAACCCTCCCCAGGTGCCAAGCTAGCTTGGGTGGGTCTCCTCAGGTAAACAGCATTTCTGTTTCTGGCCATTTGGCATCTGAAGGCTGACCACTAACCACACCTCCTGTGCCTCACCCTCCCCAGCCTCTGTACGAAGGCTGGTTCCTGGTGCTCTTCAACCTGCTGTACACCACCCTCCCAGTTCTGTATATTGGGCTCTTCGAGCAGGTGAGCAGGCTGAGGATTTGCTTTCTCCTTCCCTGTAGCCGCTCTTGTCTCTGCCCTGCCCTCTCCCCCTGTGGTGCTGGGGTGGGTTGGGGGCGGGGCTGGGAAACCACTACCATGTAACTGTTACCACCAGAGCCCAACAGTGGGTGAAGCCCTCTTGCCCAGCCACCCCACCCTTTGAGGGACCAGCCCCAAATCCCTGTCCCACTGTCTGCCCAACTGTACAATGGTAGGGAGGGGATCAGAAGAGCTGGTTCTCCTGTTTACCCTGCCTCCATCCCTGTAAGCAACCCAAACTAGGGTGGTCCAGTAGAATGTTTAGGATGATGGAAGTGTCTCATGCCTATGCTGTCCAGGTGGAAGCCACCAGCCACAGGTGGCTAATGATGAGCACTTGAGGTGTGCCTGGTGGGACCTGAGGAACAGGCCTTTGATCTTCATTTTTATTTATTTATTTATTTTTAAAGATTTTATTAATTTTTTCAGAGAGAGTGGAATGGAGGGAGAGAAACATCAGTCGGTTGCCTCTTGCACACCCCCAGCTGGGGACCTGGCCGCCCCAGCTGGGAACTGAACCAGCCACCTTTCGGTTCATAGGCTGGCACTCCATCCACTAAGCCACACCAGCCAGGGCTGAACTCCTTTTTTTTTTTTTTTTAAAGATTTTATTTATTTTATTTTTAGACAGAGAGGAAGGGCGGGAGAAAGAGAGGGAGAGAAACATCAATGTGTGGTTGCCTCTCATGTGTCCCCCACTGGGGACCCGGACCTCAACCCAGGCATGTACAATGACTGGGAAATCGAACTGGCAACCCTTTGGTTCACAGTGAACTCCATTAAAAAAAACAACTTTTTAGCTCTGGCTAGTGTGGCTCAATGGATTGAGCACTGGCCTGCAAACCGGAGGGTCATAGGTTCAGTTCCTAGCCGGAACCCATGCCTGGGTTTCAGGACAGGTCCCAGTTGAGGGCATGAGAGAGGAAACCAATGGATGTTTCTCTTGCACATCAATGTTTCTCTCCCATTCTTTCTCCCTCCCTTCCCCTCTCTCTGAAAATATATAAATAAAATCTTAAAAAATAGTTTTTAAACTATGGTAAAACACCAATAACCAAATTCACCACCTCACCGTTCTCATGTGCATGGTGCAGGCACACCGAGAACAGCCTAGCACGTGCATATTGCTGTGCAACCAACCTCCCAAATCTCCTCACCCCCACCCCAGGACGTGAGTGCCGAGCAGAGCCTGGACCTGCCTGAGCTGTACATCGCTGGCCAGAAGGATGAGCTCTTCAACTACCGGGTCTTCCTCCAAGCCATTGCCCATGGCATGGCCACCTCCCTGGTCAACTTCTTCATGACCCTATGGATCAACCATGACATGTCTGAGCCCTTCAGTGACTATCAGTCTTTTGCCGTGGTTGTGGCCCTGTCGGGCCTGCTATCCGTCACCATGGAGGTAGGCAGGGCTTCTGCCCATACCACCCTCAGTGGGACCTGGACATAGGCCATGGAGGTCTTATCACCTGATGACCCTGCCTGAGAGGCCTTAGCATGTGCCCTCTGACCCCAGGGGCCTGGCCCCCACCCTCCTGTACATAGTCTTGCCTGGGGTTCCAGCCCCCATAGCTTAACCTTTCTTTCCCGTTCAGGTCATCCTCATCATCAAGTACTGGACGGCCCTGTTCGTGTTGGCCATTTTCTTCAGCCTCTCTTTCTATGTGGTCATAACTTGGGCCAGCCAGAGCTTCTGGCTCTTCAATATCTCCCCCAAGAACTTCCCTTTTCTATGTAAGCCACCCAGTAGGAAAGGGGGCAGCCAGCCCTAGAGATGGGTGGGAACCGTGTCATTAGCAATTTGTACAAAGGCATCCTGTGGGTGAAGGGTGAGGAAGGCAGTGGGGTGTCGGGAGGAGGGGGCACAGAGCAGACTCTTGAGAGGCTCCACTCTAGGCCAGTGACAACTCTCTGTTGCCAGATGCTGACCGAAATGTGCTGTCCCACCCCTCCATCCTGCTGGTGGTCCTGCTGAATGTGTCATTAAACACCCTGCCTGTACTGGCCTTGCGTGTCATTTACCAAGCTTTCGAGAAGACACACCCCAAGGTGAGGGTGGCTGGGGTCCCCATTGTATATTCCCAGAGCCCATGCTGGGAGCAGGGACTCCAAGGACATGTGGAGCTAGGGATAGGAGATTGGAGACTCATATGCACACCCAGTGCCCTCAGGGGGAGCCAAATAACAGACCCCAGGACCCCAGGGAACAAATCGTGCTTCCTGGGATGGAGGCAGCCAGCCTGGTTCCAGTGCCAACGTCGTCAGGCTTCTACCATGAATTATCTAGGGCTTGGGGGTTGAGATGACAGAAATGACCTGAAAAATGTTTAGGCAAAAAGGGGAGCTTAGAAACAACCCAAGAATCCATCAATAGATTAGTGGATAAACACAGTGTAGTTCATCCACGTAGTGGAATATTATTCAGCCTTAAAAAAGAAATTCTGACCCCTGTTACGACTTGGATGCACCTTGAGGACATTATGCTCAGTGAAATAAGCCAGAAATAAAAAGACAAATCCTGTGTGATTCCACTCATAGGAGGTCTTTAGAGTCAGATCCATAGAAACGGAAAGTAGATGAGAGAGCCAGGGGCTGGGGCAGTTAGTATTTAACAGGGACAGCGTTTCAGTTTGGGAAGAGGAAGTTCTGAAGGTGGGTGGGAGTGATGGTCGCATGACAGTGTGGATGTGCTTACTGTGACTGAGATGTGCGCTTAAAAACAGTTAAAATGATTCGTTTTATGTCTATTTTACTACAAATGAAAAAAGGTGGGGGAAGGGAACTTACTGGTTTGGGTTTAAAAAAATATCCTAGAAGAACCAGTTGTAGCTGGGATGGGCTGTAGGATTGACTGCAATAGTGGACCAAGGTATGGCCACAAACCTGCAATGTTCTGCCACACGGGCTGGAGGCCTGGCTGCCCCATGGTTAACCTCTCCTGGCTTTGCCGTAAGAGGGCAATTTAAGTCAAGTTCCAAGGAAGGACTGAGATTGGCTGGCCCAAAATCAGGTCCCAGGGAGAACTCAACTTGGGTAGGGAAGAGCCTGGCCAACGAATGATGACCAAGGGTTATGAATGCCCCCCACTGGGAGAAGGTGACGTGAGAACAACCAGCATAGCATGGGAGCCTGATTATCCTTGCTCACCCCTGTTGCTTTGCAGGAGGAGAAGAAGGAGGCTCCGACGGAGGAGATCACTGTGGAGTCCCTGCCCTACCTATGCCGGGGGTCATGGGCCCGGCGCTCTAGCTATGCCTTCTCCCACCGGGAAGGCTATGCAGACCTCATCACACAGGGCACAATAATGCAGAGGCCACCAGGGGTCAACAGCGACACACTGGCTGATCGCTCAATCCCATCTGATGAAGAATTGGCCCCGAGCATCCAGGAGTCACCCTGGTACCAGAGGAACGTGTCGTTCCTGGGAAAGAAGAGCCACCAGCACCAGGGGAAGGTGTCCTCCAAGGACATGCGGCCCCCCTCTGGGATGAACTCCCCTTGACTGTGGGAGCTAAAAATGGGGCTTCCTCCACGAACTGGCAATCTAGATCTTTCCACAAGAAATTGTCGATGAAGCAGGCAAGGCCATATTCTTCCGAGAATCTGCCACCAACCAAGGCAGGGCCACCGTCACTCAGAGAAAGCCAGATGCCATCTTCTGAATGCCAGCCACTGCCTTCTGTCCAGTCATCTTGAAAGAACCAGCCAGCATCCCTGGAGAAAATGTCCTTTTGGAAGATGTCGCTGCTGTACCAGAAGAGCTAGCAATACACTGGCAAAAGGAACCCCTGCCCCATTAGTGGGGAGAGCACTGCTTCCCAAGTCCCACCCTACTCAGGTGGAAACTGAAACCGAGTAGGGGAAAGTCACTCACAAATGAAGAGCCAATGAAGGTGGAGGCCCTGCCCTCAGAGAGGCAGCCATCACCCAAGGAGTGGCTGCCAGTGCCCAGTAGGAACCAAGTCCCGCCTGTTCTGGCGGGGCAGCCACGCCTGCTTCGGGAGGCACAGCGATTGCCCAGGCTCAGGAAACGTCAGCCAGTAAGTATGAGGCATTTCCCCGACTACCAGAGCTTCACATCCTTTTCTCTTTCTAATAAACCAAGGTCCGCCTGGCCCCAGGGCTCCTTGAGGCGCACTTTTCCTGTGCTTCCTTCTGTGATGCATCCTGGAATAGCCTTTCCTGGTTTTAAAAATCAAAACGCTCACTCTAGTGGCCAGATCAGGTCTTTTCAAGGAAAGCCTATTTTATTTGTTTGTTTATTTTTCCTTTTTCACCCTGGGGCAGATAATGTGGATAAAGCTTTATTGCTCTCAGAAAGAAAAACTGTGCCGAGCAGATCCGGCTGACCAGCCCTGGCTGGCTGGCTGCTGCCTGCTGGCCACTCCCAGGGCAACTGATAAGGTCCGACTCTGGTGCTGCCCCAGCCTACTCCTCTGCCAGCTGCCATGGTTTCTCAAATAAACCACCTTACACTTCAGGATCCAGAAAGCAATGGGCAGCGACTCCTCAGACGCAAGTCCCAACGAGATCTTGGTCGTGAGGCTTGGTTGGCTCAAAGACTTTGAGTTTTTCTCTGATTCCTAATGGTTTCCCGCGGAAGGTGGAGCCCTGTGGGGCTGGGAGCTCAGGGACGACTGTGGCCAAGGAAGAGGGCAGGGTTTGGAGTGGAGAGAACTGGGCTGGGTGAGACAGACTTCCTCCTTTCTTGTCCCCTCTGTCTCTCCCGACTTTTGTGGTGAGGGAGCCCCATTCCTCACCCTCCTCTTTCCCCCTCACACACCCACCCCCCGCCACTGTCAGCCGACACACACACCCAGGTGAGTGATTAGAAAATAATTTATTGGAGAAAAACAAAACAACAAATCCAGCACAGCGGTGGTTAACAACGATGATGATTTTTTTTTTTCTTTTTTACTTTTAAGCCTGTCGCCTGAGGGTGGGGTGAAGAGGGCTTCTGTTCCCTCTAGCATTGGGAGGGACTTTGGATGTTGCCAGTAGTGTCTCCCCTCAAAACAGCCCTAGTGTCCAGTCTTGATTAAACCCTCAGGGCTCTCCCTCACCCCCAGATGAGGGAATCCACCCAGAGACTAACCCATGGGATGGGTGGGGGGTGGCTTGCCGGGGCTACAAGGAGGAGCCCAAGGATCCGGTGGGCTGCCGTGGTTTACACTGCTCTGGGCAGAGAATGTGAAATGGCCCAAGTTCTGGCTGATGCAGGGGCTGGGTGGCAGGGCCCTGTGGCATGAGCCACCCCGTCTTCACTTTGGGTGTGTTGATCCTCCAAACTGAGGCTCTCTGTCCTTCAGGGTATAAGGGGCCCCCTTCCAGGGGCCTGTTTCTCCTGATGGAAACGTGGGGCCTCATGCCAGAAGTGGAGTCACAGGCCTGGAGACTCTCCTAGAGTCCCCTTTCATGATTTTGGGAGGCCCCTCTGTTGTCTAAGGTCCCAATGTGGGCTGGAAGGAGAAATGCATCCCCTACTTCCCAGGCCAGACAGAAAGGTGAGCTCAGGCCCAGCCCAGAGCAGAGAAGGCTGGGGGTGCCTGGGTGCAGCCTGGCCGGGTACCTGTCCTGGGTCCAGGGAGGGGGTTTCAGGAGGGGTTCTTAGGATCTCGGGAAGTTGGCCTACACCCTGGCCTCACATCACCCTGGGCGACAAGACTCAATTGATTGTCTCTCTCCTCTGAACAAGACACTTGGGAATTCATGCTAATGTGAAACCAACCGGGGTCCAAGATGGCAGTGACAGCCACCTGTGCCCAAGAACCAGGAACAGGAAACTCAGCAGGCACAGGCAGGTGGCATGTGGGTGCCAGGAGGTGGGAACCCGATCTGGGTGCTTAAGCCCTGCTGTCTGCCTCCTCCTTTCCTCCCCACCTCCCGCCGGCTGGACACAGATCCTCAGAAAGGGGGAAATCAACAGAGAGCAGCGCGAAGGGGCCCGGACAGTAGGGATCGGGCACAAAACACAAGGATGCACATGGACTCCGGGGGCTCCAGCCCCGCACCCCGTTCCCACCCCCCACCCCATCCACTTATACATTATCAAGAAAGAGTACATTAGTCATGCATCAAATCAAATTCCATTGCGTCTTTTTTTCCATTTTCTTTTTTTTCTTAAATTACATTTGAACACAGACCACATAGAATAATAAATACTCTTATAAGACATGACTCCAAAAACAAGAAACAGAACACGCCAGAGAACACAAAGGTATCCCTCTCTCTCTCTCTTCCTCTCTTCCCTAAAGGACTCGTTTAAATATGAAATCTGTAAACGCCCAGTCCTTTGGTCCTTCCAGCTCACTCTCACTCACGCTCCCTCTGTCTTTCGCCTCTGACTGCCCAGCTTTCGCCGCCTCGACATTCAATATGTCTCCCACAGAACTCGTCAAAGAAATGACATACCATCGTCTGCAAAATTATAATTTAACGGTATAAAGCTTCAAGTCACGTATTCCAAAAACTAGCTAAGGATTTTTTTAATCACATAAACTATACATTAAATATTTTGAGGTATTTCAGAGAAAATTGTCAAAGGCTCAAAGGAGCTGTGCTGGAGGCGTTCCCTGCGTGGAGAATGGTCTTTGGTTTGTGATGACCAACTGGGTGTTGGTGACAGGCAGGTAGGACCCAAAGGGGTTCAGAGTCAGGATGCGGTGCAGGCCTGCTGGAGGAGGAAGGGGGTATAGGAGCTGGTGTGTGTGTGCATGTGTGCACGTGTGTGATATGAAGGTGTTAGAAAGGGACCCAGGAATGGGGAGATGCTTCTGTGACCTGTGTCAAAGGCGCTTGACCTGATCTGACCACAGTTTACCATAACTAGAATGTAGAGCCAGACGGATCCCAAGAAAATTTCTAAATTTCCAGCCAGGGACAAAACAGGAGGCTCCTGACCTCTGACCCCTGGGCCTTGAATGCCAGAGCAAGTGACTTGCCCAGCAGAGGGTGTCCAAGGAGTCATGTCCCCTGCAAGTAGGTGCTCTGGCCAGTGGGGCCCAGGTATTAGTGGGTGTGGCGGGTGTGGAGGTAGGTGCAGGTGAAAGGGGCTGCATCCACCTGTGTTCGGGGAAGGGATTGGTTGCTGAGCCAGAATGGGGACTCTTAGGATACTGCCCCAACACCCAAAGGTTTTAGAAGCATCACTCAGATCCAGCTGCTTAAAAAGCCTGAACAATAGCGAGTCGATAAGGACGAGAGAACACTTCACACACATCTTTGGTTCAAGAAAAGGCACTCATCGACCTCACTATCCTCTCTCCCTCTCTCTCTCATTCTCTCTCTGGTGGGGGTGGCGGCACCTAGAGGTAAGGGCCCAGGGCAGGCCCTTGAGCACACAGTCGGAGGCAAACGCGAGGGAATTCTAGCAACCAGCACAAGTCCTTGGGGGGAAATCTTTGGTATCAGGCGTGATTTTTCCAATCACAGACATGAACATTTGAGTGAGGTAGCCTTTACCTGGGGGAGGGGGAAGGGAATTTCATTAGAAATGTCTCTTGCATTCTCAATGGGGGCAGTTGGCCACCTCCCTGGGAGGCAGCGGAGAGGACCAGGTTTCGGGCAGTTTCCTTCTAGCCTCTAGATCATGAAACCCAAGGAGATGGGCTCTTGGTATCCAGCTGCCGGCCAGTCTTGGAGGTCACCCGGACCAGATAAGCAGGGGAGGTGGGGGTATGTTGCTCATCTTCATTTTCGACCCTTCCTACCCCTGGTCAAAAATTTTTTTTTTTTTTTGGCAAAAAAACGGAGCAAATGGATTCCACCTTCTTCTCTGCGGAGACAGATGTGGCAAGCACAGGTTTATCCCTGTCACCCCTTCAGGCCCAGTGCAGCACCCCAAGTGCTAGGTGGTGAGTGACCTCCAGAGGGCTCCAAGCAGAAAGCAACACCATGACCCTGGCAGCCAGGGACTCCAGAGGTCTCCGGTGCTCTGCGTCTGTGGACTTATCTGTGGAACCTGGATGTCTTCTTCTGTTTCCTGGGGTCTGTCTCTCCCTGTGTCATTCATCAAGGTGCCTAAAGCTAAAGTGAAATGACAGAAGGGTGCGGGGGAAGGGGAAGCGTCTGGAGTTTACCGGCATGTTTGAGCGTGCCATCCCCTCCAGACCAGCATGGGGTGGAAGAGGGTGCTCGCCTGTGGGTGCTGGGCGGTTGCCGCTGCAGGCCCCCTCCCCAGACGTTAAGGCAGGCAATTCTTGGCACAAGGAATCCTGGCTGCCTCCGGGAGAGGCAGCTGGGTTCTTGGCTGTGGGGGCAGTTCTGCGGGTGGATGGGGTTGGTCTTGGTGTGGGTGCGGGCACTGGAGGGATCCCACTAGACGTGGTGACTTTAGAAGGGGCTGAGTTCTCATGGAAGGGTCCGCGGGAGGTTGGGAAGGTAGGCTCTTCCTGCCGCCTTTTATGGGGATGGGGGGCAGCTGGCAAAGAAGGGGTTATTTTTAAAATTCCTTATTTTTTTTAAATACCCGGTTTATATTTCTAGTATGTGCTTCTTGACCCGCTTTCGGGGAGGATACGCGAGCCCTGGTTTTCCCCAGGCCCCCGCGCATCCTAAATTGAGAGGGAGCTGGGGAGCCCCTTTCTGTCACCCCATCTTCTGACAGGGGATGGTGGAGGGCTTCCTTTGGCCTGAAAGGGGGTGGGGGTGGAGAGGGACGGGGGGCCCTTTTGTGCACTTGGGCTGAGGGGTGTGCTGCGTCCCCTCCCTGGGTGTCGGGGACCCGGACTGCACCCCTTCCAGGTGCCCCCTAGGGCGGGTCTCCGGGCCAGCAGGGTGGGGTGGGAGATGCGGGAGGGCAGCGCCCAGGCCGTGGAGGCAGGGAGGGCGCGGGGCTGGGGCGCCTCAGGCCTTGGAGAAGGTGGCGGCTCCGGCGGGGCCCCCCGGGGCCGCGCCAGGCTCCTCAGCCCAGCGGTTCATGCAACGGCGCCGCGCATTCATGAAGAAATTGCTGACGGTGTTGAGCTCCAGGCCGAGCTGCTGCGAGATGGTGACCTGCATTTCCTTGGACGGCCGCTTGTTCTCCTTAAAGATGGCGATCAGCGTGCGACGCTGCAGGTCAGTGAACACCAGGCGCTGCTTCTTTGGCTGCAGTGCGCGCTCCTTCTGCTGCTCCTGCTCCTTCCGCTTGCAGGCTGCCGTTCAGTGGCGCGCGGGCGGGCGAGAGGAGACAGCGTCACCGCGCGGCCGGGTGGAAGGACACAGGTAGCACCGGAAAGAGCACAGTGCGGAGACACCAGGGAGGCAGAAACACGGGAGGCATAGAGGGATGGAGAGACAGCAGGGGACAGGGCCAAAAGGACGGAGAGACACAGAAATGTTAATAGGCGACATGAAAGACACCATGGGGCAGCAAGAAGGTGGGAGAGACAGAAACGGAAGAAGGGGGGCAGGCAGTCATGGGTGAAGAGACAGACACACACGGCAGGTAGATAGGGTGGTGGTGGGACAAAGAAGGGAACACAGTGTGAGCACATCTCTACAGGCATGAGTCATCACCCTCCAAAACCTCTTCTGCAGGCTAGCTCTCTCCCCAGCTCATATCCCCCAACCTCTTACCTCACCCCCACCAAAGGCTCCCCACCCCGAAGAGTACAACAATTGGTGTTGGTGGCTTTCTCCCGCTGAGGCCCACACTTCGGGGATGTTCTGGTATATGGCTTGGAAACTCTGAATTATTTGGATCACTTTAGATGGGCAAATAGGTCCTTGGTGTGCATCACATATCCCAGTAACCTCCTCCTCGGATGACGGGGCAACCTGGTTCTCAGAAGGACAGCGATGCTTCATGCCTTCTTCCCTGAGCTGCCCTTTGAGGCCTGACCACCTTAGGGACCCTGTATAAGATCAACATTGGCATCCACAGTCTGATTCCAATATCTGAGCCTTCACCCTGGCCTGCCCCCCAACCCCTATCAGCAGGCTGAGAACCACCAGACTTGGCCTTGCTCAAGTGCCCCAGCGAGCTGGGAGGATCTGAGGATGATGGGGGGAGCGTGGTGCAGGACCACCCCTCCCTCTCATAGGGCCACCTGGCAAAGAGCAGAGAGGAGCTGCAGGAGGCTACCCCTGACCAGCAGATGCTTGCAAAGGGAGAGCAGCAGCAGCTTGGGGAGTGGAGCAGGGCTGGTACCTGTGGTCCTGCTACTCCTTCCCCCAGCTCCAAGGTTGACTCCCTCCTTAAGTGCAGTAGGGGCAAGTGGGTGGAAAAAATGGGCTCTGTCAGCTAGGGTGAGCTACCTCCACTCAGGGGCTGGGGATGCTTGTGGCTTCGGTGCAAACTCTTTCAGAGTCCTAATTTCTCTGCCACATACCAGTCTGGGGCTGTGGGTGCTGAAGAGCCTGCTCCATTCTGCCTCCCCATGAACGCTAGCTACCGCCCTAGCAGTGACCAGAGGTGCAGGCTGTCCTAGCAGATCCCCACTGCCAGCTCCGGTGGTGGCCTGCTGGGACCACACACTGGGCTCGCTTTTTTTGGTTGCAGAACAGTCTGAACCAGATGGCACACCAGATCAATGTCCACACACGTCCACAAAAAGAGATGAATGTTCCTTGTGCTGTGGCTCATTTCTCAGGGACAACAGGTTCTCCCAAGTAACCTGACACACCATTGCACTCCTTGTTTCCCTCTGACCTGGAACTTACGGCACTTCTTATTGGTTGTTTCAGGTATTATGATTAAAAAAGAGTGATGGATGGATTTACTGGACATTTTAGAAAAGCCTCTGATATATGAGAGAATGGGAACAAACAAAAATGGCAGGAGGTGAGGGGGATGATGATCTCAGAAGAAACAGACAAATCAGGCAAAAATATAAATAATATTCTTGGAGGGGCATGAGAAAAATACTGTTATCTGTGAAACGGGAACAGGATGCTGTTCAATAAAAAGGACAATGGAAGGGTCAGACAATTCGTTAGAATTTAAATATATAATATAATAGCTGGAATAAAATCAATGTAAGGATTGGAAACAGAACAAAGCAGATGTAGAGATGGAAAATGAGAGAAAGATAATAAAGTTAGAGGATGAATTGAGCAGGTTTGTCATTTGGTCAAGAGCTAAGCCCAAAATAGAGGAGATTGTCAAATAAATAATGAAAAAAAGAATGCAGGACTGAGGAACACGAGAGTCCAGTTTAAAAGAGCCTATGAAGTGCTCCGCTCAAGCAATGAAAGAAGACACTCCCTAAGGCTCATCCTTGTGAAAATTTAGAGATTTAGAAAAAAAGAGAAGATTATAAAAGCTACCAGAGAAGAAAGGCAATGTCATATGAAAAACTAAGAATCAAAGTAGCTTTGGGTATCTCAAAAACTAGGAGAGAGTGGACTGATACCTTGAAAAGTCTGAGGGACAATTATGTTCAGCTAAAATTGTATGCCCTAACAAACATCAAGCATGAAGGTGGAATAAAAATATAGTCAGACATGCAATATCTTTCTGAGAAAGCTACTGCAGGATGTGTTTCATCAAAATGATGAGGTAAATTTAAAAGGGGAGGTGTGGGATTTAGGAAATGTGGTTTAATCTAGGAAAAAGGGGAGAAATCCCCCAAATTAGGAAGGGAGAGCCTGGAAGACAGTGAGAAAAAGGCACACAGGGCAAGAGGGAAGCCCCACCCAGATCAGAGCACGAACATCAAGGGAAGTGCAAGGGGGAGCTGACCTAACATGTGTGAAAAATCCTATTGAGCTGGTTTTGCATTTTGTTGGAAAGTGTGGGAAGAATATGTGACTAGCAACTATTAACTGCTAGAAAAACAAACAGTTGTACAGGAAAGGAAATGCAGTCCCAGTGCTCTATGTGGCTCAGCTATGATATTCACTGAAATCATAATAATGTTAGTACTGAATACTGATTTAGGCAAAATAATGTATTTGTAACTATACTGAGAAGCTGACAGAGGGAGAGGGTGTGGTATGGATGTGGAAAGAGAGTGAGACAAAACTAGGGGACAAATAGAGTGCTAGGTAGCCTTTTGTATACAAAACAAGGGAGCAAGAACTTATGTTTATTTTGTATCTGCATAAAGGAATGTTGGAAGGAAGCGTAAGGAACTGCTTGACCTCCCATCTCCTTGGAACTTGGGTCACGGGAGACGGTCAGGTCTCCCATTCTGTCGGAAAGCTGGGTCTCAGCAGCAAGGCCAGGGAGTGGGAAGAGTCAAAACTCAACCCCGGGCCTTTAAATTCCCTTTCTTGACCACCTGCTGTAATCTTTCATTCATTCATCCACTCACCCAGTCACTTAGCAATTTATTCATGGACTCATCATATATTTACAGTAGAAACAGAGATACAAATGCTCCTCAGAAAGCTCACAGGAGTTTTACATGTATTCTATCTTTTAAACCTATAATAATTCCATAAGGCAGGGATTTTTCTCCTTGGGTATTTAGAGAAGGTGAACCACTTGCCCAAAGTTGCCCAGCTGAGCCCAGCAGGGCAGAAAAGAACAGGACCCAGGGTTGACTAGCCCAGACAGGGAGGTAGTTAAGATGTGGGTCATCCCTTTCCCACCCCTCTCCCTCTTCTCCAATCAAGTGCCCAATGCGTGCCCCCAAGGCAGAGTCTGGGGGAGGGGCTGGATGAAACAGAGTTGTGAAAAAACTTCGAATTTTGTTGATCACAGCAAAAAAGAGGCTCCGTTCACCACTACCCCCCTTCCCAGCGTTCAATCTAATTACAGCTCCTCACAGACCCAATCGATCTGGGCTCCAGTTGGAGCTGTTTACCCCGAGCAACTTTGTCATCCTTTCCATCTCCCACAGCCTCCCTGAGCCAGCCCGGAGGCCCCTGCTTGTGGCCCAAAATGCTGCCCCTGCCTCAGCATCCCTTCTGGCACCCAGGATCACTCAACAGCCCTAAGGTCACTGCAGTCCCTGTGCCACCCAGGGCAGCCCCAGGAAGGGGCGAGGCCATGGGTACCAGCCTCTTTTATGGAAGCGAAAACTGAGGCTGGGAGAGAAGGACTGACCAGGTAACAGGGCAGGGCACAGGGAGCTGGTGTGAAAAGCCTGGACTTATCCAGGGCGCCAAACACCAGCCTCAGACTGTGCCACCATTGCTATGGCCATCCCTTCCACAGTAATGTCCACAAGGGACTGCCACCTGCACTGCATCCTCTATCATCACCTCCTTTACCTGCATCCCATCTACATCCATCACCTCCACCGTCACCTCCTTCGCCATCACCTCCTCTTCCACCATCTGCAACCTATCTCCATTGTATCCTCCATCATCACCTTCCCCACCACCGGTGTCGCTTCTACCCCATCATGCCTCAATAATCACCTCCACCACCTCTCCGCCATCACCTCCACCTTCAGCATTGGCATCAGTATCTCATCACCTTTCCCACCTCCATCACTTCCACTTCCATCACCTGCGTCAGCTCTACCACTATCACCTCCTCCACCATCAGTATCCCTTCCACTCCATCAGCTCCTGCACCTCATCACCTTCACTGTCACTGCCGTCACCTCTATCAACAGCATCGCCTCCATTTTCATCTTCTCCACTGCTACTAGCCCCTCCCCTACATCAGTCCATCACCGTTCTTTTTATTACCACCCTCTACCTACTGTGTTCTCTTTACCTCCACAACTATCACTTCCACCAGCACTTCCACCACCATGGAGTTCTCCATTATCCTTATCTATATCAGCAAATACTGCCATAAAGTCCACCTTGCATGTGTGCAGCACAGGGGCACTCAGCCCTAGGTACCCTAGCCAAGGGCTCCCAGCCTGTGGTGGGGGCACAGGGAGTGGCCCCAGACACAGACCCTCACCATGGTTGCCATGCCAGCTGGTGGGAGAGCCAGCAGGGCTGGCTTGTGGGTTTGTTGAGGGGAAGTTGGGGCATCTGACATGCTCTGGGACCCTGGGAGAGTCAGTCTCTTGTAGGGCGTCAGTCTCCTCATTTATAAAATTGAGACACTGCCTCTTTCAAAAATTTTTTAGCTCACATTAGCTGCTCCAAGCCCTCCCCACCTCACTGAGTCCCACCCCCTCCCCAGCCTCCCACCCGGTCACCTCTCTGTCCTCATCTTCTACTGCTGCCCCTCACTCCGCCGTCACACTGGTCTCATGACCGGCATGATTCAACCTCACAGCGTCTGCACTTGCTGTCACCTCTGCCTTCATCTGTCTTCCCCGCATTTCGTTATGGCTCCCTCGTTCCCTTCTAGTCTTTGCACAAACATCTCCTCTGTGAGGCTTGCTCTGACCCTCAGCTTACTACTGCTCTCTCCTTCACCCAGCCCCCGCACGTTATCTTTTTGTCCATGTCACAACGATTCATTCACTCTATTTAGAGGTCCATTGAGTGAGGGTTTGGGTCCCAACTTTCTCTCCCATCCGCTCTCCATGACCCCAGAGACCGAGAGCCTGATGCTAAGAACAGCTGATTCCTAGGCCCTCTGATTTCGGGACATCCGGTGCTTCATCCTAAGCTGTCTCCCCCTCTGCTCCCAGTCTTTTAAAAGTCCAGATATGAGGAGGGCCTGGGGCTGGCTCATGCGTGGAGGGTCCCAGAGGCTCTGAAAGGATATCAAAAGCGACCCAGAAGAGACGGGAACACGGTTCTCAAACCTGACCCCTCACCGGGCGCCCCAAAACGGCGCTAACTGGGGCCTTTCAGCAGTATCTGGCCTGAGGTTCCCGACACGACCGGCAGAGGGCAGCAGTCCCGCACCAGCCCACGTAGGAGGGGCAGGGCCGGGCCGTTCGCCCAAGTCCAGGTGGGGGCAAAGACAGGAGAATTGGAGACCCTCAGGCTCCTTTCGTTTCAGAACCCCTGAGACTTGCCTCCACAGCGCCTCTCTCTTCCTGCTTCCTGCTTTTCTAGAAAGTTGCTGAGCTCAGCAGACCACCCCCACCCACCAGGAGCGCTTCAAGGGGCCCAAGAGGGAGCCAGGCCCCTCCAGCTGGTGGATTATTACACCGTGTCAGCTCTCTGAGCGTTAGTTTCCTCAACTGGAAAATGGTCTTAATCATGGCCTCTGTCTTGCTGGGCTGTAGAAAGGGCTTTAGCCAGAAAAGTCCTGAGTACGGAAGTGGGGCTGGGATGAGACCCCAAGCTCCCAACTGAGGGTTCCTGGAAGGAGCCTGGCTCCGGGCCTCTTTCAGGGGAGGGCATGCAATTTCTCCCCGTCTCAGGGCTGGCCTCAAGCCTCAGCCCCTCTCCCGGACTCTTCTTGGGGAGGGGAGAGATGGAGAGACTGAGGTCAGGGGCAGGGAGCTGGGCTGCCCCAGCGGGAGAACTGCTACATATCCCTCAAAGCCCTGCAGCAATGGCCATTCCCCCAGGAAAACCTTACCCTCCGCCACCCTCCAAGCAGAGCCCCAGTTCCCTCCTGTGGGACCCCCAGCTGGCTGGGTATGTTTGCCCAATGACCCCCCACCATGTGGGTGGTGTGTCAGTAAGGGGACCCAGCCCAGATTTAAAGACCATGGAGGGCCAGTGTGCCCCTGAGAATACCCTCAGCAGGGAACACCCTATCCCCAGTCAGTGCGGGAGCCGGCTACTCCTGCCGATGGGCAGGTGGGGAGCGGGAACCTGGATTCAGTCACTCGGTGGGTTTAACAGAATCAGGTCTGCACTGCAGGGAACTGGGATCGAACTTGTTCACCCCCATCATCTTCTAATAGACACCCGTCTTCTCCTTTTCCCCCCTCCTCCTGCCCGCTCCTCTTTCCTTCTCCCTTCTCCTTCTCTTTCCCCCTCCTGCCCCCTCTTCCCCCCTCTCTTTCTTTCTCTTCCCTGTCCTGTTCCTCTTCATCCTCTCCTGCTCATCCCTTCTATCCCTGGCACTGAGTGAGTGACTGTGCAGGCGTCCCTGTGCTCCTATCCTCTGGATGCGACCATACGGGGCTGCACTAGAACCTGGCCAGGTGTAGGGCGGTGTGTGGGTGTGTGGTGCACTTTGTTACGGTGCGGGGAGTGTCCACACACAACCAAACCGCACGTGTGTGAGCCTGTGAGTAACTGGGACAACCTGTGATAGTAGCAGAGGCTGTCCAGGCAGGAAAGACGGGCAGCAGTGCGGGGACCTGGAGGGGTGGTGGAGGGAAGAGACCCAGAGATGGCGGGGAAAGACCTAGGGAGGGACCTGCAGAGCTCAGTGTGACATATGATTGTAGCTGGCCTTAAGGACATAGTGTGAATATAAGGCAGGAGGATGCAGTGTGAAGAACTGAGCGTATGATGCAGCAGTACTGGGTGTGACGTTGGGGTGAGATGGTGACCCAGTGGAAGCCCTCTGCATCTGAGCGCATGGGATGCCGGCTGTGTCCGTCTAGACCGCCCTCCCCCCCACCGCCCCCAGGACAGCTTCTGCCTGCCTGTTCCCAGCTTGCTGTCTGTTCACCCCGTTGCCATTCCTGGTCAGCAGGGACACTGAGCCTGGGCTCCATGGGCAGAGTGGCTTTGACACACACTCTATGGATATCAGTTTTATAGTTTATGAAGTGAATGAAGCGACCCATGACCCTGACATCCTTGTCTGTAAGTGGGGGTGATGACAGTCTCACTGTGCAGGGGCCATGAGATCTGTGCAGCAAGTAGTTAATGAATGGCACCTGCAACCTCTTCCTTCCTTCCTCTTACATTTATCAAGCACCTACTGTGTGCACTGTGCTTGAGGCACTCTGGTTGCAGCTGTGAGCAAGACAGATACAGCCCCTGCTTCATGGAGCCACGATTTGATGTGGAAGCCATGTTGCTCCAATAATCACAGAGATAAATGGAAAGGGACAGCCCACTTGAAGAACGGGGCTGCTGCCGCCTCGCTCAGAGCAGTGGGGGATGGAAGTGGGGTCTGGGTGGGGAATTTGGCAGGGTCGGGGGTGGTAAGATGTGAGCAGGGCTGGATTCCGAGAGATCTCCATGTGGGGACAGACCTGGGTGAGGAGGATGGAACTGAAGACAGAGCTCCAGTGTCTGGGACGGTGAGGGGGAGGGGATAGCACAGCCCAGGGGAGGGGAGGAGCCAGAGTGGCATCAGGAGGAGGAGGAGCCCCCCTCCCCAAGGCTGGGTTTGACAAGGAATGACAACAACAGGATGGTGGCCCCCAAAACCACTGATGGGACACCTAAGTGATTGTCCTTGTCCCTCTGTGTCGTACTGTCTGTGCAGCACCCAAAGCAGCAAATGAGCATTCTGTCTCCACCCCACCCCCAGCCTTCTTGCCCCATGTCTGTCAACCAGGGAACATGGAATGGGAGTGTGGGAGCAATAGCTGTTGCCGGCTGTTCCCTCCCCTCCAGCCACCTCGGGCGTTCAGCTCTGGCTTCACGGAGCAGACAATTCAATACGGAGCCCAGTCTCCGGCTGGGATGATGACTGGTTTCCTTGACGACGAGTCCCGCCCCTGGCCACCAGCTGCCTGGCCCCAGATGTGGAGAACATTGATGCCTTCACCCTGGTGGCTTGTCCCCACTGGGCTGAGCTGTCCTGAGCATCACCTGCTGGTTTCCCCAGTCTAGAGAAGTTGGGTGACTAGCCCAAGGTGACTCAGAGATCACTCCAAGGTAGGTCTGGAGAACTACAAGTGTCCACCCCCTTTATGCATACCCCACACCCTTAAGGGAGCCAGGAAAGGGGTTCCCATGGGTGGGAAGAGGCATAGTCAGTGCTGAGCCAGGTCCCTGCCCTCGGATGAGGACCCCTGGAAGCCTCAGCAGCCCCTCATCTCTCCTCACTCTGTCCTGCTGCCTCTCCCCTTCGCCCCCTCTCCTGCTTGCTGGGCCTGTGTCTCCCTGCCTGGCTTCCCCACATACTTTGGCCAGTGCCCAGCCTTTGGGAGAGGCCCTGCCTGCCTCCCTCCCTCGTCTCCCCCTTGATGGGATTTTAATGGCCGCATTTTCAAACTAGTTCTGAGCCTTTCAAAAACTTATCAGGGAAATAAGTATTTCCACTGGACTCTGGGCCACCCCTCCTGGGGCTACATCTGGAGGTTGCCCTGTGGTGGTGGTGGGGCACAGAGAACCCCCCTATTCAGGCACAGTCACACAGGGGCAACCACATCCACACACACACAGAGCTTTTATTTTTTTTTAAATGTTGAGAAGTCATAGCACCAGCAGTTGGAAATGGATTTGAAAAAGATGATAGGAAAGAACCCAGTGATAAGAAAAAGAGCACAGAGACCAACTCAGAGACGGGGGTGGAGGGGACCCAGCATTTCAATAACTGGAAAACAAATGCACAGATCAACTCACTCGCAAAATGGTCCACCCCAGTGGTATCCACCGTGGGCCCAGGGTGATAAAGAATCACTGGCCAGGAAGGTGGCTGAAGAAAGAAGGAAATGGCCAGAGAGAATGATACTACACAGCCGGCAAAAGCGACCCCGTGGCTCTCTTTCCTCATGTGGAATTTTCCTGTGTCTGGAGGGAAACAGAGTGGACACTCTTAATTGTGTGTGTGCGTGTGTGTGTGTGCGTGTGTGTGTGTTCGTTCAAGAAACGGGGAAGGAAAAGAATGTGCTCTTGCAGCTTCAGGATTTAGTGTAACCTCTCTCTAGAAGGAGAAATAGAAACTCGTTTGCATAAAGGAGGGAAAAGGCGGATGCCCTCTTGTTCCATTTAAATCTGGAACCTAGCGAATGAATCCACCGTTTAAAAGAATAAACTACAGCATGTTTAAAGAAGTGAGGACAGAAGGGAGGTGGAAGGAGAGAGCGGAGGCTTTGTCGTCGCCCCTACTGCCTGCGGGAGCCTTTTTCTTATCCACTTCCTGCTCCCTCTGGGCTGGGGATTCCAGTCTTCATTAGGGGAACAGAGGTACGCAGGGGAGAGGGGAAAGGGACGTGTCCACGGTCTTCGGCGTGCACCGCCGCCCCTCCATCCTTCTCTGAAAGTTCCCCACCCCCCTCCGCCGCAGTCCTCCCTGAGGAGCCTGCGCTGAGCCCTCGACGGACACTTGGAGCTCAGAGTCCAACACACCAAGACCACCACCGCCCTGGGGAGTCCAGCGAGGAGGGAGACGAGCCCAAAGGCGGCTCCTACCAAGTAGGCGGTGGTTTCCTCCAGGGCGGGATGCGGGCGCCCACTGCGGGTTGCGCTCTCCCACGGAGCGTGCGCCGATAACCCTGAGGCTCCAGGCCGAGGATGTGCAACGCAAGGGACCGAGTCCTCTCAGGCCAGCTGCGGCTACGTGTACCCAGATCCTTACAGGCTGTGGAGTGCCGGGGCACGCTTGATTCTTTCGGGTTTAGGTGGGTGTGGGGACGACCCTCCCTGGCTGGACTCTACGGCTGGTTTCCCAGGCAATGCCGGGTAGCATTCCCCGGGTGGGAGAAACAGGCACAGACGTCCGCCCCAACCCCTTCGGGTGCGCAAGGGCGCTTGGAGAGGCGTCGATCTTGCTGTCCCCGAACTAGGTCCCCTATCCAACCACACTCCGTCCCAGTGGGTGGATGCGACCCCCTCCCAAGTCCCCAGCGCTAGGAAGTAAGGTCAGACAGCACGTGCATGGATGCAAGGAAGAAGGTCGCCGGCGGGCCCACCCCAGGGACGGGCGCATGAATGGACTACCAGCCGCTTGCGCGGGTCTTGGGAAGTTTATCCTGATGCCCCCCGGCCCCAAGCAGCCTCGAATATGCCAGACCCCGCGAAGGCCGATGGGGGTCCAGAGCCGGAGTCTCCCCAGGCTAGTCCTAGTGTGAACGTAGGTATCTACGCTTGCATCCCTACCCCTCTCTCCCTGGCCACCTGGGCCAGTCATGGGCCCCTCTTCTCGTCCCTGCCTCCATCTACTGTGAGTCTGTGGCCTTGTGCATGTGCTTCAGCAGGTCTGAGGGGCCCCTCCCACCTCCTCTACATCTGTTCACAGTGCAAGAATCCGGTGGTAGGAGGGTGCCGTGTCCTAGCCCTTCCCACTTCTACACCTAGTAGGCAGAAGGGAAACTGAGGGTGCAGGTGTCCTGGGACTGGCAGAGGTCATGTGGGTCTCCCAGGCCAGCCTCTCCCCCCCTCACTAGCACTGCCTTCCTTATTGATCAAGGGCCATATTTAATTAAAAACTTGATTCAAACAGCCTGAGCTCCCCAGGTTCATGGCTACATACAAAGACACCAGCTGCAGGATCCCAGCCTGGATCCTCACAGCTGCTCTGGGCTTCCCACCTCCCAGCCTGCCTTTCAGGTTCCACTAGCTGGCAATGCCCTTCCACAGTCACACAGAGCAGGAAATTAGGGTTTTGAAGGCGGCCACAGGAGCTTCCTCCACATCTTAAGGGCTCTGGGAGCTTAGGATGCTAAGGAGAGGGCGAAAGAGCTTCAAAGTGATCATAAACTATCCCTGCAGCTCTGAGGGAGAGGACACTGGAGGTGAGGGCGGAGCCTTGAAGCCAGTAGGAAGGAGGCAGTGGCAGGAGGTGGGTCACTCATACTGGAGTGGTGACAGTTGACAGGGGAGAAGCACAGGAGTGGAGGGATTAAGGAGAATGGTCAGGTCTTCATTAGCTCGAGGACTTTATTTTTTCGGAATAAAGGAGACAAAGGCCAGCGTCAGCCCCTTGCCCTGCAAACCACTCACCCCCGCATTCAGTTGCGTGCTTATCTGTGAACTGGGGTTGCCCATCCATTTCTCTCAGGTAGGAAGTCATTACCGTTGGGCCTGGGGCTTGGAGAGTGCTAGACTTCCAACGTTGGGCCCAGGCTCACCCTGGGGGTGGGGCACCGAAGAGGGGGCAGCTCACCAGGAAAAGCAATGGAGTGGGAGGGCTCCTGATGGCTTGGAATTGGATGGGAGGACAGGGGTAACTGGAACGTGGTACCCACACGTGCTCTCTGAGGGTCTCTGGTGGTCCCTGGGGGACAAGGCTCATGTGGCCCCAAATCCTGCCACCCTCAGGAGAGCTTGGAGAAGCACAGGCCTCCCCCATCCCCACTGTCCACTTGCCCAAGGGTCTTCCAAGCTGTGACTTTAAGAGCCATGCTGCTGCTCTCACCTCAATTCACTGAGTGTCCCTCCACCCAGCCTTTGTCTCTGCTGGGCCACCCACCCGCCTGGAATGTTCCCATCTTCACAGGAGGTGGGAGCCTGAGCACCTCAAGCTGGGCTTCAGCTCCATCACACTCAGGGATTAGGAGGGCTGCAAACCCTGGCCAGCCCCACTTTACTGCCTGGAGCTGGGCCTGTTTCCCCTCCTGCTGAACTGGCACCACTGTTCACTGGGTGTGGGGCTTTGGCAAGTGCCTTCCTTCCTCTCAGCCTCAGCTTGCTGGCCAGTAAAGTGGGCACAAAACCCATTTGGCCTAAAAGGCCATTCTGGGTGATTTTCTCTCTCATTCCTGGAGGGCTGGCTGAGAGGTGGGGCTGGGAGGTGGGGTTCAGCCAGCTCCTCTCCTCTCCCTCCACCTCAGCATGAGAGGGGTGGAGCACAATGACTGACACTGGGCTGACCCTACCCGGATCTGTGGTCTGGAAGAAGGGGGCTATTTGGGGGGCCCCCAGGGTCATATGAACAGCCCCATATGGCTCTGGCACACGCAGCCCCAGACCCAGGGTCCCCTTAGCCCGTGCTTCCCCAGGAGGGCCTAGTGTTCCCACCATTCCTCAGGCCCTTTCCAGCGGCCCCTGCCCAGTCCCCAGGAGTCCACAGAACCTAGGCTGCCGCAAGTGACTAGGACCCAACCATGAAGATGACAGCTGGGTGTGAGGGGGTGATTAAGCAACATGGCCTCGGGGTACAGCGTCTGTGAAGGCGCCCCGAGGGTCTCCATGGGAGGAGGGGAGAAGGGTTGATTAGTTTGACCTTAGCAAGCACCTGCTAGCTGGTATCTGATTCTGTCTGTTTCTCAGATGAGGAAATGGAGGCTCAGACCCTCACCCGGGATCAATCAGTGTTGCAGCCCAGGTGAGTCCTGGATCTCTAAGCTCTCTGCTGGAATGTCCTTTGGGGAGGGGGCTCTGTGAGAGGGGTGTCCCCCAAATTTAGGTTTTTGCCACCCCCTCCAGACCTCCAGATACTGACCACTGCTCTGCCCGCCCTTCTCCAACCCCGATGACCACCATCGCTGCACCCACCTCCATCTGCAGCTAGGTTCCAGAAATGGCTCCCTCCCTACATCAGTTCCTCCCAAGCAGGCCTCCCTCATCCCTCAGGCATTCTGGGCTCCGGAATTACCAGTGGGCCTAGGGGGAGGGGAGGGCCCTTCTTTCAATCGCCTCCATCTGATATTTTATTTTACACATATTTTTTCTGATTAGTTACAAAAAATATTTTTTCTCCGGAGTTGCAATTTAAACAATATTTGAAGCCCGCCGAAGCTATCGACCAGGCAACGGTGATGAATTAGAGACGGTAATTCGAATTCATCGACCGCCCCGCCCCTGCCCAGGAGCCTGCTGCCCCTCCCCCAGCACCTCTCCCATAATTACTGTTTGAGACGAGCCGGGGAGGGCTTCGAAGAGGAGGCGGCTGGGAAGGGGCCAGAAATTGGAGGGCCCTGGGATAGGGTGGGGCGAGGCCCCCATGGGGACCATGCCGGGACTAGTGGGTCCCAGAATCTAATGTCAGAGCCAGACTTCACAGATGGTTAAACTGAGGAACACAGAAAAGACGGGCGGAGTGGCTGGCAGCAGGGGGCGGGGCGGGCGGGATCCTGAGGTCTACCTGGTCAGATTTCTTGGGTGCTTTGCAGAAACAAAGAAACCACCCTGTCCCCCTTGGTCCCTGATCCGGGAGAGAGGAGGGGGAAGCTGGGAGGGTGGGAGAGGCAGAGAGACCCAGGCCATGTGGACCCCATGCAGAGGGGCTTCAGTCCCCAGAACTCTCACCTCCCCTTTCTCCAGCCCTCTCTCTCTCCCCCCCTCCCCTACTCCCCTCTCCTTCCCTCTCTCCCTCTTTCTGTTTCTTTTTTGGTCTCTCTAGTTCTGCCTCTTCATTTTCTTTGTTTTTGTCATTCTCCGTTTCTCCTACCTATCTCTGTCTCTTTTTCTCTCTGTCTCTGCATGTGTCTCCCTTACTGCTTGTCCCTTTCTCCTGGCCGCAGTGTCGGGACCAGACACCTGAAGGGACAGCCCTGAGGTGGGCAGACGCGCAAGCCAGAACGGGGGCAAACCTCGCGATTCTGGCCGGGGGGTGGTTCGGCAAGGAGGCCTTGGGGAAGGCTGAAGGCTTTCGCTGGGCCCGGGATGGGGAGGAGGAAGGGCGTTGAGCCCTCCCTGCCAGGGTTTAAAATGTGCAGAGGCGGAGCAGGTGGGGACACCCGGAGGCGCTTCAGGCTGCCCCCAGCATGATTGCACATTTAGGGGGGGATGCTCCCTGCCTCCTTCCTCTAACCGCGGAGATTTGCCGCTACTTAACCGCTTTTCATTTGCGCAGCGACCGGAACTAAAGGCTTTTCCGGGGGCCCGCGCTTAATTACCCCGAAGCCCTCAGCAACTCTTAACAACCCAGCCAGCGTCCCGGTGTAGACGCGGTCTCAAGTGCGCCAGAGGTGCGGGAGGTGCCCAGAGCCCAGCTCATGCACCGGGAGGGTCAGTGGGGTCTTGGCTTGGGCCAGAAGCAAGGGACGCACCCGACTGACCAGGTCATTGTTATTGCCAACATCCTAACGCTGCCAGGCCCGGCACTCACCCTCTTCGCTCCCCTTCAGCACCCCTATTCTGACTCCCATTTACCGAAAGGGGCAAGCCAGGCTCAGAGTAGCCAGGCTGCATCTGGAGCCGCAGAAGTCAGGGAGGCTGGCCCACCGGCATCGGCCTCCACTCCGTGATTACAAGGGCGGCTGGAAGGGAAGCCTGGTCTTCAGAGTCAGGGCTCCTACCAAGTCTGGCACTACTTCTTCCCACCCCTAGAAGCGACATCTCCCGCAGGACTTCCCACCTGCACTTTGTCTTTTCGAGGCCTTGGCCTACTTCTGGGTTGCCCCAAAGGGTGAGAGACCACTAATGGGCCATGTTAGTTACATAACATGACAGTGAGAAAATTGGAAAGTGGCACGTGTTCTTTGGGATACACCCATGTTGGACACAATGTCCCTGAACTATGTGTGCTGAGGAGGAGGTGGATGGTGGCCAGTATGCCAATGCCAAATGCCACATGTTGTCCATTTGAGAAGTGCCACTAAGTATCTAATGCATTACAGTGATACCTCTGGCCAAAGAGTAGGGGGTTGTGCTCTCTGCTACCTGATCCGCCTACACTACACACAGCAGGCTGTGGCTATGTGTTGATATGACTGAGTATCCCCTTTGGGCACACCTAGTCATTACGTGGGTCATGGGGAGAAAGACAGAGCTGGTGTTGCCCTTACATAAAACTGTCCAGTTTCCTGACGCCATTTCTAACATGTCACAATGACCTCCTCACACACTTGGTCACCTGCTGCCTGTGAAGGGGTATTTATTTCCCCATTCGCCAAAGTGGAGCACCTAGGAAGCCCATAGGCAGCTCCACTAGTCACCTTGTGCTGCAGAGAGGGAAACTGAGGCTTGTGTGTGGATACAGGCTTTTCGGGTTGTCTACTATGCTGGGGGAGGGGAGGTGGGAGGAATGAACATAGGACCTCTCTTCAACCAACGGGTGTCCCCTCTTCCCAGCCCCCATGTCTGGCAGGGGCACAGCTGAGGCTCTCCCTGCCTACCTGCTTGAGGGATGCCTGGTGTGAGCCCTAGCCCACTCCATCCAGCCCCGCTCGCCCCTGTGTGCAGAGAAGCCATTGATCCAGCGCCTGCAGCAGCTATTGTCCTGGTGTCTGGGGCGTCTGCAGCCCCCTCCCCAGCGTGGTCAAGGGAAGACCACCCCTCCCAAGCCAGGCCCATGGAGGTGACAGTGGGGGGGCTTTCCTTTACCCCTGCATGCACCCAGGAAAAGGAGGCTTGGTTAGGCCACCTCTCTGAGGGCAGGTGTGGACCCAGCTGTTGTCAGCTGGGAGGGAGGAGGGAGTGGGGTCCCAAAGGGGGCTGGGGGCTGAGTGAGACAGACACAGAGGCTGAGAGACAAAAAGAGTGACAAAGGGGAGAAAGAACAAGGGACAACAGGGAAAAAAAAAAGCAAGCAAGAGAAAAATAAATAGATATGAGGTTGCTCAGACAGAGGCGGTAGAAATAAGAGAAACACAAAACAAAAACAAACAAACAAAAAAAAGCAAGGTGGGCAGAGGGTTGTGCATCTTGACCAAGAGTAAACACGCCAGTGGGCGACAGGCAGGGGTGTGAAGGCCTCCGAACCGCACGGGTGAGAGTTCCCTGGACTGCCCCTCCCCCGCTCGTTCTCCAGTGACCTTTGCCAGCGGCCGGAGATGGGGAGGGGGCTATCGATCGCAAAGACTGAGCCACAAAGATGCGCGCGCTGGGGCCAGGGGCTGAGCACCGGCCTGGCCCTGGCCGCCAGCGCGCCCTCACCCGGTGCGCGGTCCCAGTTCTTTGCCCGGGGGCTGGAGACACAGCGAGGGACTGTCCCAGGGACTGTTCGGGAGGAGGAGAGTGACACACCGAGCTGAGAGCATCGGCGTGTCTAGGGCACAGCACCTCACCCCCACATACACACCACACACACATTAATCGACCCTGCAGGCTGCTACGGGGATCCTTGGTTCCCGGACCGATTGTGCGGGCGGCTATGGGGGTGAAGGGGGAGAGGCGGCACAACACAACCCTTTTGGTGACGGTACAGACGGGCAGGGGCACAGATCACTTTCTAACGTCCTGAAAGAGAGCCCCGAGCCGACCGGAGGGGCTCACGGCCGGGGCATGGGGAGACGGCCGGGGCTGCTTGGTGCTGGGGAGCCCTGAGCCAGCCTCCCGGGGTCAGGCGGTGTGCGCCGCGCTCCTACCTGCGAGGCGCAGCGCCGACATACGCTGGAACTCGGGCTCCTGCAGCCACTTCCACATCCTGCGGAAGGTCTCGCGGCCCGACTTGAGCTTGCTCCACGGCTTGGGGTTGCGCAGCAGGTCAGAGAGTGTGCCCTGTGAGCGGCACAAGATGCGCTGCGCGAAGATGGCCTGCGGGATG
Organism: Mormoops blainvillei; assembly: GCA_004026545.1. Taxonomy (NCBI): domain Eukaryota; kingdom Metazoa; phylum Chordata; class Mammalia; order Chiroptera; family Mormoopidae; genus Mormoops; species Mormoops blainvillei. The sequence goes on from PVJD01001227.1 coordinate 193,278, forward strand.
CTGTAGCGTTTCAGCTCTGCCGTGATGCGCTGCGCCACCTCCTTGGTGTTGATCTCCTCGGCCGCCGCGCCAGCCCCAGGGCCGCCGCCACTGCCCGGGCCGCCGCCGCTCGCGTGCGGCCCGTGCGCCCCGACCGCCGCCAGCCCGCCCAGCGGCGCCAGCAGCCCAGCGGAGCCCCCGGTGCCCGCGCTGCCGGCGCCCCCGCCTCCCGGTAGCCCGCGAGCCAGCGCGTCCTCTGCGCGCCCCAGTAGCGCGGCGTGCGGTTCGAAGGCAGCGGGCGGCAGCAGCTTGTCTCCCGCCAGGTGGCTCGGAGCACCGTAAGCGGCCAGAGGAGGGGGCGGCGGCGGCGCCTGGGACTGCGGGGCCGCGTGCAGTGCGGGTGGCAGCGCGTTGGGCAGCGGCGACAGCGGCGACCCCATGGCGGGCAGCTCTTTGCCGTAGGGCCCATAGAGGTGGCCCACGGAGGCGAGCGCAGCGCGCTCGTCGCGCATGAGGGTGAAGCTGCCGCTCACGCTGGCAGCCAGGCGCTGCGGCGGGGGCGGTGGGGGCGGCGCGGCCGCCGGGTGAGGGTGCGCATGGGGGTGGCCGCCGTGAGCCGCGGCCGCCGCGTGCTGGTGGAACTTGTCGGCCACGGCCGCGAGCGGCGGCAGGTGCTGCAGGGGCGTGAGCGTCGTGTAGGTGCCGCCCAGGCCGGGTGCCTCGCAGGCCATGCCCATAGCTGGGTGCAGCGGGCCAGCCAGCTCCCCGCGGAAGTCGGCGCCACCGCTCGCGCCGGCCGCACCGCCCGCGCCCCCGGCGCCACCGCCGCTGCCGCCGCCGCCGTCCAGTAGGCTCGCCATGCCGGCTACCAGGCCCGGGCGCCCGGGTGCCACCAGGCCGCGGTGCTGCGTCGCCGCTGAGCGCGCGTGGCCTGGGCTCAGCAGCTCGCCCGCCTGCGCGTGGGCCACGCCGTGCAGGCCCCCCAGGCTCTCCAGGCTCAGCTCCATGCTGGGCCGCCCGCCCGCCGCGCGCGCTCCTCGGCGCCGGCCCGGCGCGCTCAAGGCCGCTGCATGGCCCCCGCCCGCTCCCCGGTGGCTGCGCGCAAGGCTGCCTGGCTGCGCGGCGCAGGGCCCGGCCTGGCTGCGAGCGCGGCCACCAGGATGTGGCGGGGGAGCGGCGGCCGGCAGCTGGGCCCAGGTCTGACGTCAGCGCCCCCGCCCACCCGCTCCCCTCGCCCCCGCCTCCCGCCACCTTGCTCTCCGCCCTCCCGGGTCCCCTCGAGCGTCAGGCAGACCGGAGTGGGCCTTCTGGGGTCTCCTGTCTCTGTGCGGGCCACCTGGGGGCCGTACTTACCGAGGACAACAGGAGGGAGTCTGGGGACAGACTCTGGGGAAGTGGGGCTGGGGCCTCTTCTGTGCACCTCTGATTCTGTGTCCCTCCCCAGAGAGTCAAGAACAGTACTTTCCTACCAAGTACCCCTGAGTTCAACCTCAAGGAAGTGTGGTGGGGTTGTGGCTGACTAGGGACCTACGATCCACGTGTTTCCCCAAAAGCGCACACACAGACTTTAGGAGGTGGGTCCCTGCTCAAGTTCAGCTCCCTCTACATACACACTAGGGAGTCACAGCCCTCTCATACGATCTCTCCGGGGGGCAGTGGTGAGGAAGAGAAGGTCCTCACGTTGGTTCAAGGCCTGTTTGCTGGAATGCCTGGATCTGCTCCTGATTGTGGGCAACTGGTCCTCGGTTTCCTCAGCTGTACAATGGAGCGCCTGGCCTCAGGGGTGCCAAGGGCCCCTCTCAATTCCAGGTTCTACTTCTTTATTCCAACCTTAGGGTGGGACTGCTTCCCAAGGAGCTCCTGCTTCCACCACCCCCCTTTCCCAAGGTTTCTCTTTTGGGTGGGGGGAGTGAAGGTCCTCCTTTTTTCACCACCTGGAGACAGGTGAGGCCTAGGGGCCCCTGGGAACTGGGATAAATGGGGGCCTGCCACACTCAAAGAGACCCCCTCCTGATCTCTTCAGTAGGGCCACGTGCAAGTCAGGAGGGGATCCAGAGCGGCCAGCCCTCAGGTGTGCTCCCATGTTAAGGCCAGAGTCTTGAGTGGAAAGGGAACCCCCAAACCAGTCCACTCCCTCCCCTCTCCCCATTACGTCTGACCCCCAACCTTTTCCCGGTTTCCAGAAAAGATAAGAGAGGATAAAACTACTAAGGCCTCTGCTGGAGCCCCCCAAGCAAACCATTTGGGCACCCCTACCTCCACCTTCAACGGGATTTCTCACCCCTGTAGTTGTGGCTACACCTTGGGGACTTGATTGTCTGCTCTGCAAGTTTGTACAGGGCCCTTCTGTGTATCAGTTTCCCCATCCTGCTTGCCCATCTGAGAGCAGAGGGCGTCTGTGCAGAGCACCAGAGTGGGAAAGGACTGTCTCTGAGTGCCAGCGGGTTTGGAAGCCTGGATGAACTGGCCCCCTGCTTGGGGGTGGGTGGGAAGCAGACAGTAGAGTGATCCGATCTGAGTCCTGGGCTGGGATAGGTCTAAAGGGGATCCCTGCTTGTGTTTTGTGCTGAAGACTCAGCATTTAGTAGCTGCCTGCTGTCTCCCAGGCACACATTCCTCACCCAGGCTGGAGGGTGAGTCAAGTCACATTCTCCATCTGTCTCAGGACTAAAGTAGCGAGTGGTGGGAGTAGGGCTCCCCCTTGGTTCACATGTTCTGTCCAAGCATGACACTGCCCCCAGGTCCATGGACATCTCGAGTGCATGGTTTCTATACAATTTCAGGTTACATGTCATTACACCCATCTTCCAGGTGGGAAAACAGAGGTGGGAGAGACGGATGGGTCTGGACAGCTGAATACTACCCCATCCTTATGCAGACTCTGAGTCTGAGGGGGGCAGCTTCTGGCTGTGCTGAGCCCCAGCCTGAGTCCCCTATCTCACCCTCCAACAATCACAGATAATTAAAAATAATCGTGGGCTTTAAAAATCAACCAGCCTCATAAAATGGTCACATCCCAGGCCTAGAAACCACAGATCAGGGTCTCTTTGGGTAGAAAAGCAAAGGTGTGCGGATGAACTCTCAAATGTCAAAGGGGCGCTTCACGGGGGCTGCAGTCAGTCATGCAGTCTTTTGCATCCTTTTTTTTATATTCCTCAAGCTCGATGATCATTTTAATTTTCATACAGCATTCTGGGTTTTCCATTCTAATAAGGAAAGCATCCCTTTTGAAAGAAAAAAGGGGGATTAGTGGCTTTGAGAAGAAGGACCCCTCCGTTCTGTTGCCTCAGGACACCCTACATTCCCAAGTCTTGGACAGGTTGACTGGACCCTGAGAACCAGCTTCAGCCAGGACAGGGTCCCACTCCCCTGACAAGCTGTGCTTTCACTGGGAGACAGAAAAATTTTCCCACCTCCAGACAGAGAGAGAGAGAGGGAAGAGGCCCCCTGGAGTCCCAGAACTAGTTTCCCCCCACCATCAGCCTTTTAGTAATTAGTAAAATAGAATTGAGCCTGCCACGGGGTGGGCTGGTGGCTCGAGCCTGATCGATTTTGAATCATTAGGCAAATTGCTGGCGCGGGCGGGGTGGGCTGGATGGGGGCAGGGCGCCCCCCATTCTCGTCTCTGTTGGGGGCCTTAGCCACGTAGGGGAAGCACTCCCACCCCAGTGTCCCCTCCTGAAAACTTGGAATTCAACCTCTGGAGCCCGCGTCTATGCTGCGAGGTGCCTTCTGCAGGCGCTGGGCTGTCCCTGGGCAATGCCCACCCTCTCTGGGTCCGGTCAGGCCTGGGAGAACCAAGAAGCACAGCCTCGCTCGGGTCCTCTGACCCAGAGGCTCCAAGTGTCCAGAAAGCAGAGGACCTGCTCGGGTTCAGGTTTCCTCTCCGCCATAGGGGCCCAGTCACCTCCACCGCTTCAATGTCCATAACCCACCCTACCCCAAGCTGCGATCTTTAATCAGTACCTTCCACCTCACCTCTTCTTGGACAGGTCGTGTTCCTTGTTGTTTTGGTTCCCGAGGTCCAGCTAAAGGTATTGGGGTGGGGGGTGGAATACCTAAAGTTTTTATTTTCCGGGCCTCTCCAAGGCCCCTCCATGGTTCGCGGCTGATTTCTGATTCGATTTGCCTCCCACAGAAATGAAAGTCACCAGCCGCTGCGCACCCCTTCTTTTATTAGAACGAGGTTTTAATAAATAGTGGAGATTAATGTTCCCCCAGTTTCGTCGGTGCCCGAGATCTGCTCTGGCCCCAGCTTCAGCCCCCCAAACCTGCAGACGCCCCAAATCCTGGCCCGTGCACACCTGGCGGGGCAGCGTCCTCCCGCCCAATTCTTGGTCCTTCGTTCGGGCGGGGTCAGAGGACTTATTTAGATTTGGGGGGGAGGGTGTTAGGATTTTCCGGCCTGGCGGGGGTCCCGGCGAGGCTGAGCGCAAGACACCCTAAGGTTTCACCATCTGGACGTCGGGCTCAGGGACATTCCCAGCGCCGAACCTGAGGCGCAGCGAAGTTGGGGTTTCGCCCCTGGCGGGCCAGAGGTCCTAAGCTTCCTGCCCGCGGTCGGGGGGCGCTGGGTCGCGTGGGCCCGAGGGTTGATGCTCTGGCGGACGTGTTGGCAACAGCTGCGCCGGATCGATCCCCGCGCCCGCCCAGGCTCCGTTGCCTCCGCCGCAGCGCGCGGCTCCATCGAATCCTCATCGCTCCAGGGCCGCGCCGCCCGCCGCGTTCTCCGCAAACAGGGCGCTTGTTTGCGCTAGGACACCCGCGCTTGGCGTCGACGGCGGGCAGGGTGTGTGTCTGGGGGCCTCGCGTCTTGGTCCTCTTCCCCAGCAGCTGGGCCTCTGCGGGTCCGGAGTTCGAGGGACACAGTCAGTGGAGGGAAATCCACCCCCTTCAACCCCCCTCATTTCTCGAGGGTGGGTGGTCGTAGTCAGTCCGGGCAGGCGCGGGGGACCTGGACTACGGGTTTTCGCCGGCGCTGCTCTGTCCGCTTCTCAGTTTCCCCATTTTTAGGGAGACGCGCAGGGATTGGGGATCGCCGGGCGCGCGAGGTCTACTCCTCCTTCCGCTCCCTCTGTCTGCTTTGGCCTACTCTGCGCGCGGCGGATCCAGGGCGGATCCCGAAGCTGGGCTGGGGGCTGGAGCCTCTGACGCCAAGGTAGAAAATACGGCGAGGTCCAGTTGGAGCAGTAAAAGGGGCTGGAGACACGAACGCGCCCCCCTACCTCAGGCCCAGACCCCACCTCTCTGGGCTTTGCCGAGATTACCTTCCCCCATGAGGCAGTGAAGAAACTAGGAGTCTGTCCTAAAGTTTGCAGTCAGGGAAACTGAGGCCAGGCCAGGCAAGGCAGGGCACAGTTACCGTCTCCTGAAGGATGGGAGAAGAGTACAGGACGTACTGCGGGGCTCGAGGACACTCCATTACCCAACTCCGCTGACCGCGCGGGTCGGGGCATTGCAGGCCACGGACTTCCCGGACGCAACGAAACCCGCTTCTGGCGCCGCGTTCCAGAGCGGCCCAAGCTCCACCCCCGCCGTAAAGCTTCCACCCGAGGTGGTTGAGTAAGACCCCTGCGCCCTCGCGGCCCGAGCGCTCTCCGGCCCTTCCTGGAAAGGAACTCTGACAATTAAAAATGTAAATATGTATGTATTTAATCCACAACGCTCTCCCTTGCAGAGAGGTAGCAGGGGGATCCTTGAGCCTATTGTCGCTTTGCGGAGGCCCGCAAGCTGGGGATCTGGCGAGGCCGCATCGGGGCTGCCGTGGGGGCCCCTTCCAGGAACTGCCTTGGCCGGGGTCCCAGCCGCTGGCTCCGCAAAGCCGGAGAACGCCTGCTTCCATACCCGAATTGTCCGGCCCTGGGCCCAGCAGCCCAGGACGCGACGACAGAGGCAGGGAGGACAGGCTTGGGCGAGCGCCCACTTTCCAGACGCGGAGACCGAGGCCCCAGCTGGGAGTAAGGACCCCGCCCTCCGGACTCCGAGCGTCGGATGCCTCCGTCTCAGGTGGGTTATTCTCTGTGACTTCCGGCTGGGGAGCCTGGCCCTTGCCTGGCGCCCTATTAACGCGCCATTTATCTGAACACACCCGCGCCCTTTCCGCTCAGCTAGGGAGGGGTAGGGGAGGTGGAGAAGGCTGTTGCCCCATCTGACAGCAAGGCAGATCTCGTTCCTTCCCCCGTCGCCCTCCAGGTCTGTCTGCTTTGCCAGTATCCCTCGCGGGTGAGAGGGCCCAAGGGACACTGAGGATTTGAGGCTGGGGCAAGGGGGGGGGGCGGGTGTAGGAATCTACAAGTTGAGAATGGAGGAAGGGAGCTGGGCCATGCAGTTGATTTAACAAACCTGCCTGTGCAGTCCCCACCTTAGAGCTGGGGCCTCAACCTCTGCCTTCCAAGTGTAGCTTCTAGGCTTGGGGAGGGGAGGCAAAAACTCTTCAATCACTCATCCCTCTGGGGTCAGGACTAGGGCAGGGAGAGGCTCCCTGGAGGAGAGGAACTTGAGGCTGGGTTTTGTAGGATGTCTAGGTGTTCAGGTCAGATATGTGAATCAAGGATAAAAAGACCCCTTATAATTTGGAAAGGAAGAAAGTGGAGCAGGGGCAGATGGCTGGTATTAGCTCAGCACATTGCAGGCCTCCATTAAAGATATATTTGTTGAATGAGTCAATGAGATAAAGCTGGGGAAGGACAGGAGGGGGAGGCGTCGAAGCCAGGCCTTGAATGCCTGGCTAAAAGGAGGTAGCACCTTCTCTTGTTCGGGAGGCTAGAAGGAGAGTGTCTCAGGTTGGCCTTTAGAACGACTCCCTCCAGCCTCAGGCTGCACAAAGGGGGTTGTCAGAGACCTGGTGAGTGTAGAATGACTGATACTCCTCCACCCCAGTACTGTGCGAGGTGGGGAGGAGGGAGCTGTTTGTTCCTGAGCCCAGTAGGTGAGTCACTGTGTACAGAAAGGAAAGGCTTTCTCTTTCCTTCAGTCATTAGCCACCTCCTTCCTCCCTCCCAGGGAGTGGGGGTGGGGGCCCTAGTCACCTGGGGGCATGATGCTCCCAGCAGAACCCCATTCTGTAGGTCCCTCCATGCTGCCTGTTTTGAACTGAGACTGAGGGATGACTATCCCCATTTTTCCATGAGGAAACTGAGGCATGGGAAGGTCCTGGGATTTGCCCGAACCCCCTTGAGCTGAGCCCCAAGGTTCATCCAGTCTGTGTGAGTTACGCGGACACTTTGGAGTGCCCAGCCAGCAATAGAATTGGTCTCTGAGGCAATACTGAATGAAGTCCTGGCTGAATTAGTGGGGCGCAGGTTCCAGCTACCCAGAGCAACCCCAACTAGGGTCCTTCCATCCACACAATCCCAGGGCTCCCTAGACTCTGGCATTGAGGGACAATAGTGAGGAGGCCAGGAGGGACACTCCAGCTTGCACTCCAGGAGGATCCCCTATACCAAGGCCTGTGACCAGCAGTCAAGGAATAAAGGCGTAGAGAGTCTAGTGTCTGCGGTGCCGGCCCTGGCTCAGCCCGGGCCAGTTAATCATTAAAGGAATCCGGAGGGGAAGAGTCAGCTGGGCTCCTCCTAAAAAAGACCACTGCTGCCTCCGCCCTGAACTCTCTGGAGTTTGACTCCTTGGGGAGCCTGGCCATGGACTGGGGATCAGAGCCTGGTGCAAACTCTTCCATATTGTGGCGTCTGTGGGGGCTGAGGGTGGCCTCAGTTTCTCCTGCTGGGAAGAACAGGGGGTTCTTGATGCTCCCTTCTTTCCTCTGCTTCCCTCCACTGCTAAAAGCTGTAATGCTGGTTAGCCCACCTCAGAGCACTCGTGCCCCTCTGCCCCTCCGAGCAGTGCCCCATGGCTTTCTTGTGTAATTGTGTCATAATTAATGCCCAAACTTTGTCTGTGTGAGAACTGCTCGGGTTCCCTCTCCTCCTCCTCCTGGCTTAAAAAAAACCAAGCACAACATCACATTTCTATTTATTATTGAACTCCTGTGCATCTGGAGGTAAGAAGACAGACCCTTATCAGCAGTGTCTCCTGAGAACTGGGGGAAGGACCTCCTCCAACCCTCTCCTTACCCTGCCAGCTCTCCACTAGGAGAGAAAGAGACGGTGGGGGTCCAGGAGTGAGAAAGCAGTGACAGACACTTCCTTCCTTCTGTCACAGACCCCATCAGGAGGGCCCCCTTGTAGGTCCATGCCACTGCCTGTAGGGACTCTCTGAGCTGGACATTGCGGACCCCACTTTACAGGAGGTTCTGGGAGGAGGCAGCACAGACACATGGCAGGGGGATTTTGGTGGCTTTGGGTTATAGCCTCTGCACACCATCCTCCTGATTTTCTGTGTCTTGGACCTTCCCAGGGCTGGGACTTTTTCTGGTTCCTTTCAATGTGGCAGATATGATGGAGCTGGGGCCAGGGTAGGGGGCCTGGATTTAGCACCCTGAGACATCATCAGAGAGTCAGCCTCAGTTCACCTCCCCTCTATCTTGGCAGGTGGGCAAGGCCAGGGGATCACCCATTTTCTGGGTGAACCATCTCCAGCTGCCTGGCTATCTTGACAATTACAAACGTGGGGTGCGGACTCAGGCCCCCGCTGATGGATTCTGGGTAATGCATTCTATTTGTTGTGCCTCTGTTTTCCCATCTGCAAAATGAGGATCATGTCAGATTTTTGTGAATTGATACAAGTTGTTTAGATTTGGCCTGGAGCGTGGTAGGTGCTATTGTTCTAACATGGGGTGGCTGGGTGCAAACTCAGGCCTGTGTTTGGAACCCAGGACGGAGCAAAGCTGCCAAGAGGGCAGCTCAGGAAGGAGAGTGGCTTGAATGGGGGATGGGAGTCCAAGGACAGCACCCCAAGAGGGCTCTGCTAGGATCCCACTTCACCCTATAAGACTGCTGTTCCTAGTACTGTGGGCTGGCTGCCTGTTGTCTGTCTCGCTCCCCAGCCCGTGAGTCCCTGGGAGGCACAAACAGGGTTTGGGGTGTCCCGTAGTTTCCTTTGTCCAGCTCAGGCCAGGGGCAAACAGCAGGAACACCTGTCCCAGGGGTCTGTTCAATTGCACAAAAAGCATTGGGTTGAGGCCTGTCTAGTTCATGACAACAGCTAAATATGTGTGTGAGAAAATATGTGCGTTGGCTCTGCACCCCTTATCTTCCCTTTGCCGGGGGCAGGGGGCTCTGGGAGAAGGGTGAGGCCAAGCCAGGCCCTAGTCTTGTGGCTGGACAGGGGCTGTCCCCTGGCAGGTGTGGTGTGTGGACTTCATACCTCAGCCCTTTCTGCCTGCAGAAGGATGTGTGGATGGTGGTGAATTGGTAGTGGATTATTTATGCCAGGGTTAAAAATTCCAAGTTCGGGTTAAAAATTGTGGAGGAGGTTGGCACTATGTGGTCATCCTGCTGGTCGATTCGGCTTGCTCAGAGGCGGTTTTGCCTGTTAATCTCTGTGTATGTTTTACTTTAAGGTGCATGGTGCATCTAGCCCAAGTTCTCAAACCTGATCACTTGGAACAGAGCCTGGTTTCTAATCCAAACTCTCAAACCCATTTCTTAGCCGGGCGTCCTGGGAGGAGTTCTCACAGCTTCTCTGTGCACATTTTCCTTGTCCCTGTGAGGCTGGTTTGTTTTTTGCCCTGATGAAATGAGAGAATTTATGAAAGCCATTAAAGGCTGACAAGATGGAAGCTGCTGTCCCAGTCAGCCTCTTCAGGGTCCAGGAAGTTGGGTGGAGGGGACTGCAGAGGCAAGGCAGCCAGAAGAAAAAAAATTAGAAACGAGGTCAAGAGAAGCTGTAGCTGGCAGAGAGTGAGTCCACAAAACCCACATCAGGTTGTTCTGAACCCTTACCACAGGTGGGCCACAGATTTGGCTCTGAGCTCCCCAGCAGGCAATGCAAAAAGAGAAACACTTGCAAAAATGTACATATCTGTGGCCATGCACACAATTATGGCCATAAGAAGGCATAGTCATGAGCTCCTGTGTGTGTGTGTGTGTAGGTAAAATTCTAAAATGACCCTCATGCTCTCTGCCTGCTGGTGGCTTGAATTTGACTTGCTTATAGACAATGAAACATGGCAAAGGTGATGGATGTCCCTCCATGATTATGATGTGTTATGTGAGACCACGTCCTAGCTGAGATTCTCCTGCTGGTCTTGAAAAAATGAACTGCCATGTTGTTAGGAGTCTCTAGAAGGGCCACATTGTTGGGGAACAGTTGGCATGTTTTAGTTCCTGAGAACAGCCCCCAGCTGACAACCAGAAAGGAAAATAAGATGTCCGTCTGACAAACACAAGGACTTGAATTCTGACAACAAGCACAAGGGCTTGGAAAAGGAGCTTAAATGAACTCAGCTTGGCCGACACCTTAACTGAGGTCTTATGGGACCCGAGCAGAAGAACTAGCCATGTGTGTTGTTTGATGCTGGTAAATTTGTGTTGATTTATTATGCACAACTAATTAGCTAACTTGTACATAGGACCACATGCTCTTGCTCTCTGCATTTCTATCTGCCACCAGCTCAGTATAGACCTCCTGCTCCTTGATCAGTTGCACACATGGTCGTCATTGGTATTTTGTGTTTATCGAGCACCTACCGTGTGCTAGGCTATGCGCTAAGCACTTGATCTGGGTCATCCATCTTCTCTCCAGTCACAGGAAATTGTGCTCATTTTCAAGATGGAGAAACTGAGGCTTGGAGGTTTAATTGAGCAATCCCAGAGCACACAGAGGTAAGTGGTAGCTTGAGGGTGTCAGGCCCCTGTGTCTCCCTTTGGCTGCCCCTGGAGGTTTGTCCCATGTCGTCATCTCACCAACCCGCTGGCTTTTTCCCTAGCACAGTGGCTGTCAGAGTGAGGGCCCTGCCTGCTGAATCAGTGCCCTTAGATGTAAGGGGCTTCCAGATGTGGGGGCCAGCTGTTAGGGCTTCCATGGGCCTCCCAGACAATCCTGATGCATTCCTACATTCGGGGACAACAGTGAGAGTGAATTCTGCTGTCTCCTGCCTCTGGGCCTTTGCTCAGGCTTCTCTCTCCTGAGGAAGGCGAAGCTCCTCGCTGTCTGTTTTTGCAGAGGTCTTTCCTCCTGGGCCTTCAGGTCTCAGCTGATTTCACTGTCTCAGGGGAGCCCTCCAGGCCCCAGAATCATCAACCCCACCCTGTTTTACTATCTCACATTTCTGTGCCTCTTACAGGGCTCTTAACACAATTCATAGTGATATTTTTTCCCTGAGGTATTTTAGTTAGTACCCTTCTCTCTGACCAGACTGTGAACTTCAAGGAGGCAGGGGCCTGGTGCGCAATAGGTGTGTAGTAACTAGCTGATGTACGAAAATGAGTGAACGAATGAAAGGATGGATAAATGAACGAACCAACGAGTGAATGAGCAGAAGCCCCTACCTTCCCGTTTCCCTATTGCCAAGAGAAAGGAAGGCAAATTTTAAACAACTCAAAGCTGTATCTCAGGCCGAAGCCGCCAGAAACACCAGCTCCTTGGCAGAACACATTGACCCACCTTGGGGTAGAGGACTGTCTGGCTTTGTGGAGCAGCGGTGGGGGCTCTGGGTGGGGAGGGGGCTGCGTCAATGTGCTGGGCAGCAGTCAAAACACTCCTCACCCCACTCCCAGCCATGCCACGGCAGATAAGAGTGATTTGCTGGTGGGGGGGCTGTGAGGTGTGTGTGTGTGTTCATGCACGTGTGTATGCGTGTGTGCAATGTGCAGCTTCTGCAGCGGCCAGGACAGAAAAGCCCTCCAACACACAAAAGCCGGAAAGGCACATTAAGCCCATTATCAATATTTTGCCTGGAAAAAATACAAAGAGCATTTTCTTCTCTGAAAAATTAATAACCTGGAAGAGGGGGGAGTCTGGGTATGATGTCTAGTGAGTGAGGGGCAGGAGAGGCTTCGCTCTGCCCCCAGGGGGGTGCCTGGGTCCCTCTGAGCAGTTTCTCTACTTTTTCCATCTCTGACTCACCCCCAACTGTGCCTCATCTGACAGAGCCCCCCAGCAGGCCTCCAGCTACAAGCTTGGCCCCCCAATCCACTTCCATCATTTCCTGGAAAGGGGTATTCTCCCGAGCTGAGCCTCTTCCAAATCTCCCCAAATGGGCCACGTCCTTCTATCTTTCTGCTTGTTTTTCTGATGTTTCCTTGTTTCTTTGCTCTCTCTAAGTAACTCATACTCTACCTGCAAAGCCCAGCTCCAATGCCCCCTTCTTTATATAATTTCCCTCCCTTCCCAGATAGGACCCTTGCTGCCCTCCTCCAGGCCCCAACCGCAGTGCCCTCGCTCCCCAGCCCTAGGTGTCTCTCTCTGGCCCACTCAGTGTCCTTCTGTCTCACCCACAGCCTGGGGGCTCCTGAGAGCTGGGCCAGTGCTGGGCCAGAGCTGGCCCCTCCAGGACCTCGGCATCTTCTCACAGGGTGGGTTGGTATTTGGACAATAAACAGGGCTCATACCCACCTCCCCTTAGGCCTGGAGAGAAAAAAATGGATTCTGGCTGGGGAGGAGGAGCAAAGCCACATTCTTCTCAGGTCTCAGTTTCCCTTTTTATAAAACAAGGAGTTTGAATCAGATTTTAAAATTTGGGATAACTTACTTACTCACTCATCCCCTAACACTTTCTGAACCCCTTCTGTGTGAACAGTTTTTGATGTTCTATACATTGAGAATGGCAACTCGGTTTGCAAACAGCATTGCTGTCTGCAGCTCTCTGTCCTCTTCCCCCAGCCCCTACAAAGGGCGAGGCATTATTCTCATTTTATTGGGGACACTGAGGCTCCACCAGGAGGCAACTGGGTCTATTTAGGGGCATCTCTCGGGAGTTCCCAGGCTCCGGATGCCCTGACTAGTGGGCACCCTCCCCAGTTCCTGAGGAGCGGGGAGCTGTCCTTGGTGCTGAAGCCAGAAATGGAGGTTTTGGATCTGGGCATGGGGTTTCTTTCCCAACCCAACCATCTGAATCCCCTCCCCTGCCCCATTGGTTAGACCCCATGTTCCCCACTCTGGTAGTCTGGATGAACCCTCTCCAGTCACTTTGGGACTATCAGCCCCCCAGTTTGCCATTATTGTATACTGAGGGCCTCCCCTCAGCCCTGCATGATGTCTCCTACCTCCCCGCCTACCCTGCCCTTCATATCATGTGCCCTGACATAATGCTACCCAGTCCCTCACGTTGGCCCCACGGGGCTGGGAGTACAAGAGGCCAACTCTGCCTTCCCCTGTGTGAAATGAATGAACAGACAAGAATCTTGGCATCTGGACACTGAGGTGTGAATCCACAGGGTCCCCAGTCTCTCTATGTACCCTACCCCTGCCCCCACCTCAAAGCATGAAATCATCAGATCTGCAGGAACCTGGAGCCCATACTTGAGTGGTCTAGGAGGACTTTCTGGGGGAGGTGACGCCAGCAGAGCCCAGACAGCTGGAAGGTGGGATGGTCTCCTCCCAAACCTTGAGCTGAGATTGAGAGGCTGAGAGGGGTAGGCAGTGAGCCATCCACCTGGAGGGCAGAGAGCCCAGATAATTAGGGGAGGGGATCAGACGGGCAGCTTCTGCAGGGCAAGGGAGGAGTGAGTGAGAGGGAATATTTAATCCAGGCGGCTGCGATCTCTCTTCCAAGGCCAACAGCCCTTCAGATATTGAGCATCCCTGTCGATGCCGCTAACTGTAAGTGGAGGGGGAAAAAAACACTAATGGGCAGCTTGAGCCTCACTCAGGTGGGTGGGTGCCTGGCTTCTGAGAGAAGAAGGTGGTGCTGGACCTTTAACGGGGCCTCTGCCCCTCACCCACCCCTACCAGTCTTCGAGGGGTTTGGGGAGGGGGATCCAGACCGCTGCTAATAACCCTTCAACCGGTGACCCCGTTTGCTGAGTTCCTACCGCATGAAGCTGCGGACTCTCCATATGCTTTCATTTTCCCTGCAGCCACCCAAAGGGTCTTTATCACACCTACTGTGTACCCAGCCTAGGGGGCATTGCGGACCCAGATGGAAGGAGCTGAAAGGGGGACTAGTAGCTTTCCTGAGAAGGGAACAATTGCCCTGGTAACCATAGGTGAATCAGGAGTTAATTGAGAAGTGGGAACATTATTTCAGGCAGTGGGCACAGCACATGTAAAGGCTTGATGGTCAGAGGACTGTGGGGTTATGAGTGTTTGGATAAGACAGGGACTGTAGGGAGGGGCTGAAATGGGGGGACATGGTTGGATTGTTATTGTTATTTTAATGAAAACAAACACTGTTTTAAGATAAGCTGGTGATGTTATTTTCACTGTATAGAAGGGAAACTGAATTATGTAGACATGAGCCACCACCACCTCCTTCCTTCTCAGAGCTGATGAGCTGGGAGGACTGGAGGCCGTGGGCAGAGGTCATGGGGGACAGACCTCAGGTCCCAGGGGAGAGAGAATATCAGTGTCATCTGAAAAGGAGATGGTGGGAGGGCCAGGGTTCCCCTGTCACAGTTAACATCAGAAAAACCGACTTACAAATAGGAGTTTCTGTACTCTTTGTTATATTTTCTAAGTGTTTTTGAGCAAGGAATATATACACGGTGGACAATTTTTTTTTAAAGCAACAGCAACTATATAGGGACCTGCAGCCTCTATCTCCATTTTATTTGTCCTGCTTCACCAGTCCCTGTCTGCATGGTGACCCCTGTTCCCAGGTCTCCTTATATGTGTAAAATGCAAGTGTCACATATAGGTATATGCCCATTTCTTGTTTTTTTAAATAAGTTTATTTTTAAATTTTTTTAAATTTATTTTTTATTTTAGAGAGAGGAAGGGGTAGGATGGTGGGGGAGTGAGAAACATCGATTTGTTGTTCCACTTACTTATGCCTTCCTTAGTGGCTTCTTGTATGTGCCCTGACCAGAGATCAAACCTGCAACCTTAGTGTATTGGGACAACACTCTAAACAACTGAACTACCTGGCCGGGCCTATACCTGTCTCTTTATGCAGGTGTGTGCATCCTCTACTCGCTGTTTGACATCTAGCTTTAAAAAAAAAAAAATAGACTCCGCTCTTTAGAATAGTTTTAGATTTACAGAAGAATTGAGCAGCAGTGTATAGAGAATTCTTACGTACATCCTCCCCAACACACAGTTTCCTCTATTGTAACATTAGAGAGTGCATTTGTTACAATTAATGAACCAATACTAATACACTGCTATTAAGTGTTATGAATTGGATTGTGTTCCTCCCCGCAAAAACATGTCCTCATGCCAGCACCTGTGAATGGGATCTTATTTGGGAATCAGATCTTTGCAGATAATCAAGTTTGTATGAAGCCGTTAGGGTGGTTCTAGTCCAATATGACTGGTGTCCTTATAAGGAGGTGACATTAGAACAGAGATATGTACACAGGGAGGAGAATACCATGTGACAACAGAGGCAGAGATGGGGTGATGTGTCTACAAGCCAAAGGATGCCAAGGATGGCTGTAGCCACCAAAAGCTGGGGGAGAGAACATGGAACGTATACTTTAACACGGCCTCAGAAGGAACCAGCTGCGCTGATACCTTGATCTCAGACTTCCAGCCTTCAGAATTGAGAGAGAATATATTTCTGTGTTTCAGTCACTCATTTTGAGGTCCTTCGTTATGGCAGCCCCAGGAAACTCCTACATCAGCTCAAGTCTATTACTTGCATTAGGGTTCACCTTCTGTGTTGTATGTTCTATGGGTTTTAGTTGTATAATACCACGCAATCACCATTTTGGCCTCACACAGAGTAGTGTCACTGACCTAAGCAGCTTCTGTGCTCTGCCAGTTCACCCCTTCTTCCTCCTACCCCCAGCACCCATAAGCGAGTCTGTTTCTTATCTCCACAGTTTTGCCTTTTCTAGAATGTCCTAGAGTTGGAACCATACGGGGTGTAGTTCCTCCACGTTTTTTCATGGTTCAATAGCTCATTCTTTTTTAGTGCCGAATAATATTCCATTGTCTGTGCTGATTTATCCACTCACTTTAAAAAAAAAGATTTTATTTATTTATTTTTAGAGAGAGGGGAAAGGAAGGAGAGAGAGGGAAACAAACATTGATGTGAAAGAGAAACATCAACTGGTTACCTCTCACAGACCCCCAACCAGGGACCCGGCTCACAACCCAGGCGTGTTCCCTGACCGGGAACCTAACTGGCAACCTTTCAGTCCACAGGCTAGCACTTGATCCACTGAGCCACACCAGCCAGGGCTATCCATTCACCTTTTGAGGGACAACTCAGTGGCTCCCAGGTTTGGGCACTTATGTTTAAAGTTGCTGTAAACACCCACATGCAGGTTTTTGTGTGGCTGTCATTGCTAACTCCTTCGAGACGGTTAGGAATATTCGCTGGTGCTACCTGGTGCAGCTGTGTAGTGCTCTGCAGTGTGGACAGTGTATTTTATTTAACCAGCATCCCATTGTTACCTTTTTAGGTTGTTTCTAGAATTAATGCTTCTGGGAACATACTCATATGTTCATATTGCCACACTTCTGTGCACATACATGTGAGATAAATTTCCAGCAGTTAGAACACAGGGGCCTGGGGAATTCGTTTACCATTTATCGAGTACCTACTATGTGCCGACCATGGTTTTAAGAGGCCCAGAACCAAGTGGGGAAGGTGACAGATAAAAGTTATTGTCCTCACTGAGCTCTCATTTTAAATTTGACTTTTAAATTTTGTTAGATGCTGGCACATCACTTTCTGAAGAGATCCACTCAGATTGACCCAGTCACCAAAAGTGTATAAATGTGAGTGTGTGTGTGTGTGAAATGGGGCTGTGAGGGGCTTCTGGTGCCCCTCTCCTACTGGGATGATGGAGATGGAGGTGGGGGGGCACCTGACACAGGTCCCTGGAGGGGCAGGAGTAGCTGATAAGCAAACACGTCAATCACTCGATCAGTCGAATTGGGTTAATAAAGCTGCCAGATGGAGAGATGGCTTCGGAAATCTATGCACCAGACCATGTCCACCTGGGACAGTGCTCCAGGGCAGCTGACACCCACCAAGGCAGGCACTTGGCTGGGTGGGGGATACATCCTGGGATTGGGGACCTGTTGTCTTAACCTCAGCTTCTCTATCTATCAAGGGGACATCCACCCCCACAATGGTGCCTCGTGCCAGGCACAGCCCAGACCACTTGTGTCACAGCTCATCTATGACTGTCATTCTCTCATCTAGTCATCCTGTCCTGTCTCTGGGGACCAAGCAATGCTCAGGACAGCAGGCCCCTGCCCCCAGAGGATGGCCAGCAGTTATGAAATGCTTACGTGGAATCACCAGTGTTCTCCCAGGCAGGGCATCCCAGTTAGCTCCTGAGAAGGTGGCATTCGAGGTGGACCAAAGATGAGCAGGTTCAGCAAGGGAGAGTGATAACTGGGTCTCTGTGGCAGGAACAGCAGGAGGCCAGGCAGGGACTGAGTGGCCACAGAAAGTTGGGAGCTTTGGCGAAAGAGAAAGGCTGTAGGGGAGGAAGTGCGGAACACTTGTGCACACCTTCACACACCCATGCACATGCACAAACACACATGCAAAACCATGTGTACACACACACCCACACCCACACACGTGCAAAACCCAGGCCTGTGCACACACACTTATATGTGACCGGTAACCACTGACACAATTCACTTGCTCATACATGTGTACATACACATGCACACACAAAAATATGCACCCATATGTATACAACTATACTTACACACATCCATGCACAAACATACTTGCATACCCTCATATGCTCATGTACACATATGCACACACAGCTGTCACACATGCACGTGTAGCCTTACATACACATGCAGACACACACACTAAAGATAGACAGTCACGTACACTGACCAGCCTTGGCTTCCCTCCCTCTCCTCACTCTCACACACACCCATACCCATGTACATGCCACACACATGCACACACAAATGTACACTCATATGTTCACACTCAAGCACATACTCATACACAGGTACACACCCTCGCACACTCTTGTACATTTGTTCACACACTAAAGTGCACAGTGGCATGCTCACTCACACTCATGGGACCATTTCTACATTACAAACCCAAGTAACCATGTTCAAAATAGCTCATCTTTTGATAAAATCCAGCTTTTTTATCTTGCACAAGAATTGACCCATCTCTGCCTCCTTCCCCCTCCCCACTCAATAACCAGGTTAAAATGAAAATTGAATCCTAGCATCTGCTTTCAAAAATACCCCCCCACACCACCTACCAGTTAGTGCTGCCTTCTGCAGCTGTTAAGAATTGGAAATGCAAAGGCTGTGGAGGGAGACTGGAGACTCATCAGGTGCAGCATTATGTGAAAAATAAAGTAAACAAAAAGCCAACATTTTTGGGGGGGAGACATGAAGACTGCAGCTCTGTAAGTCTGTGCATGGCACAGAGGCCAGGGACTTCCAAAAAAATAACCACAGCTGACTTTAGCTGGGGGAAGCTGTGGCCGAGGATTTTGTCCTTTTCTATTTCATTTAAAGTGGTTCTAAAATCACACTTAGACTTTCCTCCTCTCTGAAACCATGCTGATTTGGGGGGAATGTGTGGGAGAATTAATTGAGATCATTTGAATAAATCTGCTAGCACTGGACTTGGCACAGCGCACATATTAAAACTATGTGCACTAAATTGCTTTAAAAGCAATCACCCATTTGCATAAAATGATTCAATCTGATTTTTCATCCCTGAAGGAGGAAATATTTTTGGCTCCACAGAGGAAATCCTACCATTTTATTATAAACAGTGTTTTTATTTTTACAATAAGCCTTCCTTTGATAAGATCCGCTTGTTCCTTTTAATAAATGCAAGTGGTTGCTGGGGTCTTTGGGATTTTGAGTTCTTACTAAGCTGGAAGGTTTAGAACACCACAACCTGCCCCTTCAAAATAACCATTGTCCTATTTTGAAGTCAGTCACCTTGGATCAGGACCTGTCCCACCCTGGACTTTTGTGGAGAAGGTGCTCCTTAGGCAAGCAGATCCCACAGCGTTCTCTAGCCCTGTTAACGTCAGCCTTACATTTTAATTTACACCACCGATCTTCCTTATAGAGTTGCGGGTGTGCAGGACCCAGTGAGCACTGGACCATAGGCAGCGGGTGTGCGGGACCCAGTGAGCACTGGATAAATGTTTTGGCTTCTTCTGAGGGGTCTAGCAGTCAGCCTGATGTGGAGAAAGAATACAAGGCCCTGGGTACCAGGCCCACCTCCACCCTATAAATCCTGTGACAAGAACAAGCCCAGGGAAGTGGCCATGTAGAGCTTTTAGATGCAGCCCCAAGCATGCTGGTGACCGGGAAAAGCTGGGAAGGGGTCCTTGCAGCCTCCACCCCTCCCACTCCGGCCGTTCGGTCGCCCCCACCAGAGGAAATCGTGTGTCCCCGAGATAAGAAACGGGTCAATAAACTTTTTTCCAAGACCCACTGGGTTGCTTCATTCTCCCGGACTCCCTTCCCGCCCGCAGCTCCCTCCCCGCACTGGGAAAGGTCAGATGGGAGGTGGCATCGACCCGCGCCCGGAGCCAGGCCCCTGGTCACACTGCGGCCGCCTCGACCAACTGACCACGCGCTGCCCAGGAGCCGGGCTTGCCGCGGGCCAATGGGAGTGCGCCGAGCCCAGGTTGCCGGGCAACGCGGGCCGGGGAGCAGGGGCGCGGCCAGCACGGTGATGGAGAGGAGATTGCAGCGATCAATCTGGCTCCCGTGCGCATGCGTTGCCCAAGACCGGGAGGGATGCTGCAGCCGGCGCCCAGTGGCCATCGATCGCAGCGGCCAGAGGCGCTTAATAAGCTCGGAGAAGGGCTTAAGGGAGGGGCTCGGGTACCCCCTCCCCCTCCCCCGCCACCCACCCGCCTCCTACTCCCCTCCTGCTCCCTTCCATAATAATAATAACAATGACAGCAGCTCACATCACGCAGCGCTTCCTGCTTGCTGGACCATTGCAACTTAAAATCTCCCAACATCCCAGCAAAGGGGATCAGTGAATGTCTTACTTCATTCCCCAAGTTAGCATCCTGACCCCACTACCCACCAGCTCAGTGACCTTGGGCACAGTGAACTAGCCTCTCTGAGCCTCAGGATCCTCACCTGTAAGATGGGGTAAAGATAGTACCTGCCTACAGAGATTTATGAGGTGTCCCATTAAGTGCTTTGTTTCTCAGTGGGCATCAGCCATGTTTTGTTCTCAGGTGGGGATGCTATAGCCCCAGAGAGGAAGTCACCAGCTCAGAGACAGCAACTGTTACAGAACAGGGTGGTCCCCACTCTTCTTGCTTCCTCTCACTTTGCTCAGCCTCCTCTTATCTTCTTCATAATATTCATGAAGCATTTGCATTTATCGTCTCCATAATATTCACAGAGCCAGGCACTGTGCCAAGTGCTTTGTACATATTTAACACATTGGTCCTTCAAAATCCAGTGCAGGGTAAGTCACACCCATTTCACAGAGGAGAAAGCAGAGAAACTGAAGAGGACCTGAAGACTCTCTTCTCCTTCCTTTCACCGTCTTCTCCTCTACCCTCTAGTCTGTTTTCTTCTCCTCACTCTTCCTCCTACTTTGCTCCTCTTCCCTGCATCTCCTCTTTCTCCTCTCCATTTCTCTGAGTTTGGTTTTCAAAGGAGAGGTTTTCCATAGCACTACCCCCTGCACTTTCCTTCACTTCTCTTCCTTTTTCCAAGATTGATTGTGTACATAGGATTTTGCTGGGGCTGCTGTAACAAAGTACCACACACTGGGAGGCTTAAATAATGATTTATTGGTTCACAGTTCTGGAGGCCAGAAGTCTGAGATCAAGGTGTAGGCAGGGCAGTGCTCCTTCTGGAGGCTTTTGGGAGGTCCATGCTGCTGTCCCAGCCCCTGGCGGTTGTTGGCAATCCTGGCATTCCTTGGCTTGTGGCTGCATCACTTCAGTCTCTGCCTCTGTTGACCCCATGACCTTCTTCTCTCTGTGTCTCTGTGTGTGTCCCTTCTTATAAGGACACCTCATTGGATTCAGGGGTCATCCTGATTTAGTACATCCTCATCTTAACTAATGACATCTGCAAAGACTGTATATCCAAATACCTTCACATTCCAAGATTCCAGGTGGACATGATTAGGGGGGGCACCATTTGACTTGTTATAGGTGGTCATGGAGGGAGGGGGATATGAGGGTGGTCTTCTCCAGGGTCCCAGGACTTGCTGGGTATAACTGGCCCTGGCCAGGACTTTAGGAAAATGCTCACAGAGCCCCAGGGCTTTACCAAGTGGGCTCATGTAATCTCTGGCTGTCACGTGGTCTGTGTCTTTCACTTTATTGCACAGGCATCCTTCCATGTCATTACAATTTCTCTGCCTCCATCATCTTTAGTGGCCACCCAGCATTCTCCCCATGGAGGAGACACCCACTATTTATCAATCCCTTGCTTGGGTCAGCAACGCTAGTTCCAGCACACTTTGCTCTGGCAAATGGCAAAATAGCATAGGATAAGCATAACAGGTGGAAATCCACTGGGGGTGAGAACAAAGATAACACAGACCCCACCTCTGCATTTCAACACTGGATAAAAATCATATAAAGTGTGTTACTCCACCCATGGGGAGCCCGCATTGCCAAAACACAGGCAGATGGCCAGGGATGAGGATGGTTTGCTTCACTCTCATTGTACATTTTTCTTTTTAATTGAAGTGAAATTCATATAATATGAAATTTACCATTTTAAAGTATACAATTCAGTGCTATTTAGTACATTCACAATGGTGTACAGTCATTACTATTATCTAACTTCTAACCGTTTTCATCATTCCCAAAATAAAACCCCATGCCCATTAACAGTCACCCCCATCTCCCTCCCCCTGTCCCCGGCAGCCGTGAATCCACATTGTATCTCTGCGGATTTGTCTGTTCTGGAGATTTCACGTAAATGGGAACACGTACTGTGTGGCCTTTTGTATCTGGCTTCTGTCACTGAGCATCATGTTTTCAAGTTTCATCCATGTCGTAGCAAGTGTCAGTGCTTCACTCCTTTTAAAATTTTTTTAAATTAAATTATTTACAATAATATAATATTGACCATCATAACCATTTTTAAGTGTAGAATTCTGTGGCATTAAGTACATTTACATTGTTGTGCACTCATTCCTACTATTCCGCCTCCAGAACTTTCTCGTCTTCCCAAACTGACACTCTGTCCCTATTAAACACTAACCCCCCATCCCCTCCCCAGCCCCTGGCTCTCATCATCTACTTTCTGTCTCTGTGATTCTGACTCCTCTAGGGGCCACATATGAGTGGAATCGCACAGTATTTGTCCTTTTGTGTCTGGCTGCTCTGACTCACTGAGCACCGTGTGTTCAAGGTTCTTCCACGTTGTAGCAAGTGTCAGCACTTCGCTCCTTTTCATGGTTGAGCAATATTCCAGCGTGTGGAATGACCACATTGTGTTTATTCATTTGCCCTTTCATAAACACTTGGGTTGTGTCCACTCTTTGTCATTGTGAATCACGCTGCTGCGAACATGGGTGT
This sequence comes from Mormoops blainvillei, assembly GCA_004026545.1. Taxonomy (NCBI): domain Eukaryota; kingdom Metazoa; phylum Chordata; class Mammalia; order Chiroptera; family Mormoopidae; genus Mormoops; species Mormoops blainvillei. Next base: position 215,744 of record PVJD01001227.1, read on the forward strand.
ACCTCAGTAACTTTGGCCTCATTGATTTCCATGAAGCAGGCCTTTGGCAGTGAACAAACCCCACATGGGATCAAATGTCCTCCACCCAGCCCCCATGGGACTGTGCCTCATGGTCCCAATTAAAGAGAAGATGTCAGGAGGGGTCCTGGACAGAGCCCCAAGTGCAGGACAGGACCCCTTGAGTCTGAGTCCCAGCTGTGTGAACTTGGGCAAGTCACCCCAATTTAGTTTCCTCATCTGTAAATTGGGGGCAGTGAGATAATTTACTTCACAAGCACAGTGCCCCTGTGAGGCAGAGCACTTACCCAGTAAAGATTCTTGTAGCTGCTGTCGTTACTATGATTTTGAAATGATTTTTTTTTTAGTGTTATGATGCTGCTGGACCCTCAGATCCCCCTCCCCCTCCTGACTCTCCCTTTCTCACCATGTTCCTAGCCCTACGGCCGCATACGAATGCTGTAGTTATTTCTGATTTACCCTGGGCCCCTGAAGAAATACATTTTTCTTCAATTATTAATCATTGAGGTGTGAGAGATACACAGGAATGAAATTAGCTCCCTGACCTTTGGGGGGAAGAACACGAGGGTGGGGAGGGGCAGTCTCTACTCATAGAGGTCAGGTGGGGGTCGTGGGGTTGGAGCATATGCAGAGAGGAATCCCTTAGAAGAGTCCAGAAAGGGAAATCTGATGAAAAGAATGGATGGGGGGTGGGGCGGGAGGGGGAACCACTGGCCTCATTCCCCTTTCTCTCCTTTTTTTCCTTTTCTCTCTCCCTCGTGGGAACCAGTGAGGAGTGGGGAGTCATACTGGGCATGAGTTGGGGGCTGGGTTCAAAGGCAAGGGGGAGCTGAGGGAGGCAGGACTTCTGTGTCTGCAAAGCCCCTCCAAGTCTCTGCTCCAAAGGCCTCATCCTTCTACCTCTCCTTATTTACCCTTCAGAACTCATAGCTGACTCCCCCACATGCCGAGCTCCAAGGAGGATTATGTCGAGCCCCCCAGAGAGCCCCCAGTTTTGGGCTGGAGGAAACAGAACCAGACACAGCCCAAGGAGGCCCCAGGGCTGGGAGTGTGGGGGAAATGCTGCCAGGGGTAGGGGGCTGGGGTGGGGGCTTGGAGGGCGAGGAGGGGTTTAGCAGGAATGTTGGGTGGGTACAGAACTACAGCAGGAGGACAAATCCAGGCAGGCTCTTAGCACATGAGATAACAGTTGGGCTGTGCTAGAGTGTGAAGCCGAGCAGGGAAAGCTGGTAGGTGTGTGGTTAGACACTCAGTGGGACAGGTTTTGTGGACCATCAGGTCAAGCCTCCAGGACTAGCAATAACAACTATGAGATGGCTTAGAGCAGAGGAGGGACAAGTTCACATCTGGGCTGGAAAGGCCCCTGGAAGCCAGGGTGAGGTCGGCCTGGGAGGGATTCCTGAGGGAGAAGGGTAGGAAGTGGTGGCCAATGGGCCCTGGGAGGTGCAGAGGAGGCACAGGCTTTGAGAGAAAGATGCTGATTCACTCATGTCACTGAAGACCCTCCTTGTTACCTCCGGAATTAAACACCGAAGCTGCTCCAAACATTGTGCACAGGTTTCACTCCTCCCCACTCATGCTCCTTTCAAAGACAGGACCCAGCCACCTGTCCTTATTGTTCCCTAAATGTCCCATGTGGTGTGCAACCTGCAAGCCCTTGCACATGCTGCTCCCCTCTGCCTGAAGCTTTTTTCCCAGCTGAGAAGGAAAGGGAGGTACCAGGAATTGTCACAATACCCACTTTACAGAGAAGACAACTGAGGCCCATAGAGGTTAAGAAATGCATGCAAAGTCACACGGCCCAGCAGTGGAGGAGTCTGGTTTCCTGTCTTAATTCCATTGTCACCCGAAACAGTGGAGGGGGATTTGAAGTCTGCACGGGCACAGACAGGGTGCTGTTTCCAGGCCCCAGGGGCTAGAGTCTAGGTAGGTGGGGTGAGGCTTGAAGCCCTGGTCCTGCCTGGAGCCCATGCTGAGGGAAACCGCCTGCCCTTGCTCCCAGCTTGCTGCAGCAGAGCCGATCAGCAGAGAGCGATCAATGGTGTATTGAGCACTTTTCAAGCCTCGGTGATTTTCGTGGATTCAGTGTAAACCGCAGCCTGGGCCCCCGCTCCCATCGACCTGGCATGGAGGTGCCCCTCCCCGCGACTGGCGCTGACAGCTCCTGCTGCTGGCTCTGCACCCCAGCACCCCTCACAGAGCTACCCCCTTTCTTCTAGCATCACTGGGAGAGAAGGACTGGGGGCGGGGCACAGACAGGGCACAGAGAAGGGGGAGGTAGAGAGTGAACAGAATGGGGGCAGGCAAACGCTATTGGAGACCTGGAAGATGGGGGTTCAGCTGCAGGTGTTAGGGGTCCCTCAGGAAGGAGGCAGAGTCTTCCAGCTCCCTCCTCCTCCCCCGAAAGAATCCCTCCTTGCCCAGAGTCCTGCTGTTCACCCCCCAGGCCTCGAACTGTGCCAGTTTCAAATCCAGGGGCTACTTCTGCTTCTTTCTTTTTTATTTTAAAGATTTTATCTATTTTACAGAGAGAGGAAAGGAGGGAGAAAGAGAGGGAGAGAAACAGATCGGTTGCCTCTTGCACGTCCCCAACTGGGGACCTGTTCTGCAACCCAGGTACATACCCTGACCGGGAATCGAACCAGCAAATTTTCAGTCCACGGACTGGCACTCAATTCACCGAGCTACACGAGCTAGGGCTATTTCTGCTTCTTGAGATGTTCTCCTATAGTTTACGCCTTTCTCTCCAACCCCATGTACCATTCTCTGCAAAAAACGATGGCTGAGGTTTTCTTCCACGACACCTGCACGGGTACCATAAATACTTGGAAAGGGAATTCCAAAAAGCTTTAGGGGCTGTGCAGATTAAGACCCTTCATTCATCTACCTGGATGCCTATTCACGAACATGCCCATCCATGTATTCATACAGACATATGCCCACTGATTCACTCACGAACCCACTCGTCCATCTGCCTTTTCACCAAGACACTTGTTCCTTTAGCCATCCAGCCATTCAACCACACAGCCAACAAATTGTACATTCACCAGCATACCCAATGAATCATCCATCCATTCATCTATCCATTCATTCAACCACTCATCCAGTCATTGATTCACCCACTCATCCTCTTAGCCATCCATCCATCCATCCATCCATCCATCCATCCATCCATCCATTTTCCTTTCCATTCTTCCACACATTACACACCTACTCATTTATCTACCTATCCATTTACCCATCCAGCCATTCATCCATCCGTACATACATTCACTAAACCATTTACACATCTACCCATGCATTCAACAACTCATCCATTTATCCATGCACTAATTTATTTACCCTTTTAGCAATCCATGCAGTCAACAAGCCATTTGCTTAGACACCCAATGATTTATCCATCCATCCGTCTGTCCATCCATCCACCCACCTATCCATTCATCCATCCATTTATCTACCCATTAATTCACCCATCCATCCATCCATCCATCACTGATTTATCTATTCATTCTTCCACCCATTACACACCTATTCATTCATCTATGTATTTACTCACCCATTCATCCATCTTTCTATCCATGAATCCATTCACCAAACCATTCATCCACTTACCAATGTATTCAATAACTCATCCATTTTTTCATGCATTCATTTATCTATCCTTTTAGCCATCCACTCATCCTTCCTCCCATCCATTTACTTTTCCACCCATCCACACATTCATGTACCAACCTATCTACCCATCCATTACACACTCATTCATTCATCAACCCTTCCACTCATCTGTCCATCCAAACCCCTCCTACCCATTCACTGATTCATTCACCCTCTATCCACCCACCCATCTATTTATCAATTCACTTGTCCATTCATTTTTGCCACAAGCATTTTCTGGTCACTTTGGGCCATCCTGCTGCTGCACTCTGAGGGTGAGATGAGCCTGCCCCATGAGTATCCAGACTAAGGACACACCACCCTCAAAGGTACAACCAGATTCAGTCCAGACAAGGGCTGACATGAGGGATCACCTCATCTGAACAAGACACCCTTTTACAGATAAGCAAACAGAAGCCTGCACAGTTAGGGAGGGTGATGCCAGGACTGCCTGGAGCCAAAGCCAGCTGTCATTTCCCTGGTGACCTTGGCATGACTTCTGTGGGCCAATCCACAAGAATTTAACTTGGTTAGGGCTCTCATTCCAATTCTTCTCCCCACAGCCCAACTCAGGCTGCCCCCTCTCTCTGCCTCCATCTGCTTCTTCACTCAGCAAATCTTTATTGAGCACGTGTGCCCGGCCTTCGAAACACAGCAGGAAGAAAGCAGGCAGAGTCCCACACGGAGCTTATGTGCTAGTGGAGGAGACAGGAAGGGGGAAAAATACAAGCAAAGGAGCAAAGAAATAGAATAATCTGCTGCAAGGTCGATTCCAAAACTCTATGCTCCTGGGTGGCAGGGGCAGGTGTCTTGCCTCCTCTTTCCCCAAGCCCTGGATGCTGAGGACAGGATACCTTGGCCCCAGACCTGGGAGGTAGCAGAGGGGGAGGGATGGGGGAAGCCACCATGTCACAGCGAAAGAAGGATACTGCGGCTCTGAAACCCCCTTCATAATTAATAAATGAAGAATATGGTTGTTAATCGATGGAGCTGTGAAGAGAATATTGATTCCCACCTCACGCTATATTTTTTTTGTGCTGCTTAGATTTTTACACCTCATTTAGAACAAGGCTTCCCCAGGGAACTCTTAAGACCAAAAGATATTTGCGAGACTCCAGTGAGGAGGGCAATGTTGGGGCTACGAAAAGAAGGTGACTGAGGAAGCTGTGGGGAGGCAAGGCAAAGAAATATCTATCATCGAAGTTGCCAAATCACTGTGTCTTTCTTCAAAGCCCCCATTTGAATATTTGATTAAGGATCAATTATTGTAGGAAAGGTTATTGGGCAAATTCACATGCAGCCATGGGGGATGTTTCAGGGTGGAAAAAATAAATCCCATTATTATTTTATTACTCAAATGCTGCTTGTCTATGGGGGTAAAATTGTAGTGAAATAAAGTTCATCCACCACAACAACTAAAAATATCCGTCTCACCATTCTGGAGAGAAAGCTTGTGTGATTTCTCTTATGCCCACATGCATACTTGTGTAAAATACTTGTGCATACATATTAGAGAAGTTTACAGAAATGACCTCATACCTGCACTGAAAGGTTAACAGTTCTTTCTTTTTTTATATATTTTTTAAGGTTAGTATTTTTCCAGCGAAACAAGTAATATGTCACCAGAGTCAGAAATAGAAAACACTGGAAAGTATAGTGGAGAAAAAGTAATCATTGGTCATTTCATTTCTTAGAAAAGAAATAGCAGTTCTGTCCCTCAAAAAAAACCCAAAAAACTTCTTACTCTGCAATCATTTTAGAAGCACAGGCAAGTTGCAAAGACAGACACCCCTCTCCCCTGCAGCTTCCCTTACGGCGCGTGTGTTACAACTGAGAAATTTGGACTGGTCCGACACTGTGTTACGTGGTGTAGACTTTGAGTTGTTTTTCCCCAGGTTTTTCACATCCTCTTCCTGTTTCAGAACCCACAAAGGGGTTTAGACATATCTTATTTTTATCCATGATAGTTCAGGCATTTTCCAGGCTGATATATTTGGGGGGCTACAAATACACTCATTTTATAAACAGGGGAGCAAAATACTGTGTGTGATATTGTGACCATTTTAAAGCCAGTAGCCATCCATCTTTTTCACATTTTTTAATAACTGTATTGTGTTTGCCAATATGTCAGTTTGTTTATTTTTCTTTTTTCTTAAGATTGAGGTGAATTTACATAGTATAAAATTAAATATTTTAAATTGTACAATTCAGCGTTTTTTTAAGCATATTCACAGAGTTGTGCAACCATCTCCACTATCAAATGCCAGCACAGACACCCTGTTCATCGTTAGCAATCACCCCAATTCCCCTCCACAGCCCCTAAACAACCCACGTTCTGTCTTCTGGACATTTCACATAAATGGAGTCACACACAGTGTGGCCTTTAAAAAAATTTTTTTTCAATTAATTGATTTTAGGGTGAGTGGAAGGGAGAGAGTGAGAGAAACATTGACTTGTTGTTCCATTTATTTATGCATTCATTGGTTGATTCTTGCATGTGCCCTGACTGAGGAACGAACCTGCAGCTTTGGGGTATCAGGACCATCCTCCGACCAACTGAGCTACCCGGCCAGGGCTATGTGGCCTTTTGTATCTGGCTTCTCTCACTGAGCATCGTGTCTTCAAGGTTCATCCACATTGTGGAGAGTGTCTGTGGTTCCCTCTTTCTCATGGCTGAATAATATTCCACTGTCTGGATGGACTACTCTTGTTTATCCATGCATCCACTGATACACATTTGGGCTGTTTCAACCCTTGGCTGTTGTGAGAGTGCTACTGTGAACACGGGTGTATGCCTATTTGTTTGAACACCTGTTTTCAGTTCTTTGCTGTATATACTTAGGAGTGGAATCGCTGAGTCATGTGGTAATTCTACTGTTAAGTTCTTGAATATCCAAGTTTATTTAACCAGCAAGCTATCATTTAAGTCTTTATAATTTTCTGTTTTTGAGAACAATACTGGGATGAACAGCCTTGTACTTAATCTTCTCTGATGGTTTTGTAAGTTAAAGGTTAGTCACTTGAAGAGGAGCTTCTGAGACTTAACCACCAAATGACCTAATTGAAAGTCTGTGTGCTTTATACTCTCACCAGGGGGCAGGAGATACCCACATCCACTCTAGCAGTTGGCATTGTTTCTTAGCTTTGCTGATCTAATATGTAGAACACAGTAACTCATTTTTTTCTTCACATCTTATTTTGGCATTTGTCGTTGCTTTTGTAAATTGTTTCTTTTGAGGTTTTGACCATTTTTCACTGGGGTTACCTATGTTTTCTCTTAACAACTTATAAAATCTTTTTATAAATCAAGGATATTAACTTTGCCATTTATGTCTTACTGTTTTACTAGGTTTCTCATTTGATTTCTATTTTTGATGATGATGTTTTAATATTCTTGTGGTCCAATTTATCCATCTTCCCTTTATACTTTTACCTTCAGTTTCTTGCTAAGAAAGTCTTCTTCACCTCAAATTATATACATTGGACTAACCTCAAATTATTGCTTGTCATTCCAATACATCTGTGCTTTCTTTACTTACATTTAAAACTTTATTCCCCCTGGGCTTTATTTAGCTCCATTTTATGGTCTTTTGCATGCTTGTCATAAAAGAATTTAAAAAATATGGAAATATGTTCAGTAAGCATTAAACTCATACTCATTGCGTGCCTGTTGGATGCCACGTACTGTTCTAAGTGCTTTTCTCATCGTATCTCATTTAATCCTATGGTGGGGCTCATTGTTTTACAGATGTAGAAACTGAGGCATAGAGAGGTCAAGCCACTGCTCAAGATCACACACCTAGTTTGTGGTGCACCAGGCTTTGATCCCAGGTGGTCTGTGCCGTGCAGCCTGTCAGTCCAGGTTTACTCCTACTTCCCACATAACAGGAGGAGGTAGACATGTGTGATTTTATACAAACAGGAGCCTAGTGCACATACTGCTTCATATCTTGCCTTGTTCCCATAGCAACAGGTACTGGGAAGCTTTCTATGTCTGTTCATTACGTAAGGCAGCCCTGCTCTTTTTAGCGGCTCCATAATATTCCATGTTCAGAGTGTAACTATTCTTGTATTGATAGACACCATGCTGGATACATTCTGTACCCCCTGTAGATACAACCTCTGCCCTATGCCATCCTACTCTGTGCCTGGAAGGCTGACCTCTGTGACTTCTTGCTCCCTGGTTTTCATTTTTGTTTAGCCAATGAGGAGCTCTTGCAAGAGATTGAAGGGCAGGAGGAGGAATTCAAGGGGGTACCTAGCCTTGGGGTATTGCACCATCCCTTATAATTTCTCAAGTTGCCCAAACCTTTGTAAAATAAAAGAAGCAACAAATTCCTATTAAACTTGCCTCAATTTCTCAGTGTGCATGCACCATCTCTTTCCTGTAGAGGCTCTGATTGGTGCAGAATGTATCAGTCATTAGGTACCATTGCTGCTGTGTAACCAACACCTGCAATACCTCAGTGACATACAGCAGGCTGTATATTATACTGAAATATATAACAGTACATTGCAATATATGACACTGTGTGTGTGTGTGTATATATATAAAACAGTATACTACAATGTATAATAGTGTATACATAATAGTTACTGCTATATATATAACAGTACACTACAAAATATAACTATGTATATAACAGTACACTGCAGTATGTAGCAGTATACTGCAATATATAACAGTATATATATAATGGTATACTACAATATATAATGATATATATGTATACATATATGATAATACATTGCAATACATAATAGTATATTGCTCACATGATTGGGTAGTCAACTGGCCAATTTGTCTGGGGTTGACTAGCTGTCCATTGATCTAGCTGGGATGGCCTGGATAACCTCCTGAAAGCAGAGGTAGCCTGGTGTGGCAGACACACCCTAGCCTGGCCCCCAGTGAACCCCCTCCCTTTGAATATGATCATTACCTGTGACTTGCTTCTACCACACAGATTATGGTGAAGGTTGAGAGATTTTGCAGATGTAATGAAGGTCCTTACTCCATTGACTTCGAGTACATCGAAAGGGAGGTTACCCTGGGTGGACCTGACCCAATTAGATGAACCCTGATGAAAAGAGGGCCCAGATCTTCCCCAAATCAAAGACTTCCAGCAGCTGAGATTCTCTTTTCCTCAGTTACTGGCTGTGAAGAAGCAAGGTGCCCTGGGTCCCACAGTAGCAAGTAACCAAGTCCTACCAGCAGCCAGATGAGCTTGGAAGAGGCCCCCGAGCTGCAGGAAAGAATGCAACCCCACCGACATGCTCAACTGTTCCCCAAGTTCTGGCTTAAAGAAATTGCAGGATAGTAAATGGGTGTTTGTTTTAAAAGATTTTATTGATTTATTTTTAGAGAGAGGGGAAGGGAGGGAGAAAGAAAAGGAGAAAACATTGATGTGAGAGGAGTTACCTCTTGTTTGTGCCCCAACTAGGGACCGAACCCACAACTTAGACATGTGTCCTCAGTAGGAATCGAACCAGTAACCTTTCACTTTTGAGGATGACACTCAACCAACAAGCCACACCAGCCAGGGTTAAATAGGTGTTGTTCTAAGCTGCTAAGTGTGTGGTCATTTGTTATGCAGCAATGGGTAACTCCTACATCTGAGCATGGTGAGGACATGGTGTTCTGTGTTGTTAAGGTTGATTCAGGTCTATGCTGTGGTCACAACTGCTAACATTATGTTGGATAGAGCAAGTCACATGACTGCGCCCAGGGGCAGGGTGTAACCCCTCCCTATCACTGCAAAGGAGGGACTGAAGACTTGAGGCACATTTTATTAATACAATCAATTTACCACGGTGGAGACCCTGATTGATACAAATATATAGATTTTTTCCAATAAAAATAGTCAAAGTGTTCTACCATGAACATCTTACAACAATCTCTGTACGGTTGTGAGAGATCGTAGACCCTGGGAGTGTTTTTTCTTTGGTATAAGAAAATAAATAGGCAACCCATTTCGTTATATTTGTATGGTACCCAGCCATGCCAACAGAAGACACCTCAATTATACTTGAAGCTGCTATGTAGTTTGGTTAGCCTTTAGGATAACAATAATGTAACAATACATTGAAATGTAACAATACATTTCAATTCCTTGCAAAAACGAGTGCCCCCCCCACACCACTCTGCTCTTAAAATCCTCGCACATGAACTTGAGAATAATTTTATTCAGTTCCCCTTCATCCTGTGGGGAAAAATCTGATTGCAATATTGATTGGTATTGAAATAAAAATATATGGACTTATCTAGAGGAAATTTACATTTTTACATTATTGGGTCTTTTCACCCCCCCAATTGGAACATTCCTCCAATTTATTTCATGTCATTTTTTGTCCTTCAATAATTTTATATTTATTAATGTCCTGTATGTGTCCTGTGTTATTTTTCCTTCTGAAGCCTTTTAAGTTTTTGTTGTTATTGTTTTTGTGAATGAATTTTTTTTAATGTATGTCCTTACTAGTATTGCCAGTCTGTGGAAAGCTATTGTTGGTTTTGTATATTTACACTGTGACCATCTTGAATACCTTGAGGATTCTTCGTGCATTATCTGAGGTTTCCATGCTATGGTGACGCCATCCAAAAATAACAATGAGTGGATCTGTTTCCTTATTGGTGCTGTAAGAAATTACACTGACTTGACAGCTCCTATAGGAAACTGATTCAAGAGTTCCCTCCTCTTCCATTACCAACCTGAGCTATTTGGTTATCTTACTTTGTTGAGTTAGCTAGCACTTCTAAGGTGGGTTAAACTGTGTTGATGATATTGGTGGGGTACTATCAGCAAAAGGCATTGACTGGGAGGCTTCATGGAAAGGAGAGAGAAGGGGACGGACCCCATTAGAAGGACTGTGATGTCTCAACCCAGCCAACATTCTCAATGTGCCATGGGATTTAGAGGTTTTGGGAAACTCACTTGGGACAGCTTTCAGTGCAGACATCATGCCCAGGTCTCTGCTCCCATGTGGACACCTGTCCCTCATGAAGGCACATGTCAGTCACCAATGAAAAAGCAGAGGACACTATAGAGAACCTCTTTCTTCAAGACCTCTGTGGAGATTTTGTGTGGCGAGTGCCAGTGCCAGTTGACATGCCCATTTCTTTCTCCTCCCATTGTATCTACGGCTTCTGGCAGATGGTTTTGGCTTTTACTGCAGCAGACTTTGTATTATCTCCACGAATCCATTGAGATGGTGGAGAAGATGAAGATTTTCTAATGCTGACTAACCTCTGCCATCCTGGAATCAGCCTGAGTTGATGATGGCTTTTTCCTTTAAACATCTCTGGATTCACGTGAATGATTTTGGATTTACTTGGTGCATCTGCATTCTTTAATGAGTCGCCTGCAGATTTCTCTGTCATTTTGTTCTTGGCAGGTTTGGCGTTGGGGCCTACTGGTATGTGAAATAACTGGGGGCAGTCGGAACAAGCCACCACAAACCAGGGGGCTTAAAAAACAGAAATTTATTCCCTCAAGGTTCTGGGGCCAGAAGTCTGAGACCAAGGTGTTAGCAGGGCTGGCTCCTTTTGGAAGCTCTCAAGGAGAATCGGGTCCGTGTCCTTCACCCAGCCTCTGGCGGCTTCAGCAATCTTCTGTGTTCCTTTGGTTGGGGCAGCGTAGCTCAGACCTCTGCCTTGTCGTCCATCACATGGCCATCTCTCTGTGTGGCTCCCTGGGTCTTCATATGGCCTTCTAATAGGAACATCCGTCATTGGATTTGGAACTCACCTTAACTAACAACATCATCAAATGCCCTGTTTACAAATAAAGTTCCATTCTGAAGTTCCAAGTGGACTTGAATTTGTGGGGATAGGACACTAGTCACCCCAGCATGGGGGTATTCCTCATTTTTCCATGCTTCGGGATGGTCAAAATGAATCAAGTTCACATTCCCTTTATTTAACCTTGAAGAAACTTGTTAAACCATCTGGGCCTGGCATCATCTCTCTTTTTGTAAAACAATCGAGGTGAAATTTACCTAACAGAATTAGCCTTTGCAAAGTGTACGGCTGAGTGGCCTTTAGTACATTCATGCAACCATCACCTCTCTCTAGTGTCTGTTTCTTTTTTATACCGTGACACTCACAGAGTACTCCACTCCTCATCACCAAACGTGTGGAAGTTTTTCCCCAACACCTACTGCATGTCCTAAATTTAACTCGGTTCTGATACTGTCTACCTGGATATAAAGTCAGACCCCATACGTTCAGGGTGCAGTCCCACAAGACTGTCCCCACTTCAGATGCCAATCAAAAGTCCAGGTTGCCACCTGTGCTATAAATTGGAGGTTTCCATGAGCCTCTCCTCAAGTTCAATTAATTTGCTAAAACAATCCCAAATCACCTCATTAATGTAAACTCCACTGTGGTTGAAAGGGCTTATTATGAATAACAAAAGACCTCATTGTCTCTCATCACTTAGGAGAAGCCAAGGGTTTTTGAGCTCTGTGCCAGGAACAGGGATGAAGACCAAATGTATATTTCTTATTGTAAATCACAATATTGCATCACCCCCATTGAAAACCCTGTCGCCATCAGGGTTTTCAGTCAGCCTCATCTCCCTCCCTAGCCCCTGACAACAACTAACCCACTTTGTGTCCCTGTGGACTTGCCTGTTCTGGGCATTTCACATAAACAGAATCACACACTGTGTGGCTTGTCACTGAGCATCATGCGTTCAAAGTCCATCTGTGTTGTAGTGAATGTCAGTGAGTAATATATGTATATATTGCATTTATTTATCCATTGATTCATTGATAGACATTTGGGTTTGTCTCCCACATTTTGTCACATACTGTGAATATTCTGCTATAAACATTCACGAACAAGTATTTGTTGGAACACCTCTTTTTCATAATTTTGTGGGGGGTTTTGTTTCTGTTTTAAAGATTTTATTTATTTATTTTTAGAGAGAGGGGAAGGGAGGGAGAAAGAGAGGGAGAGAAACACCAATGTGTGGTTGCCTCTCACACGCCCCCTACTGGGGGCCTGGCCCACAACGCAGGCACGTGCCCTGACTGGGAAATGGAACCAGCAACCCTTTGGTTCACCGGCTGGTGGTCAATCCACTGAGCTACAACAACCAGGGCTCTTTTTCATAATTTTGGATATAGACCTATGGCATCATCTTAAGGCAACAATTTTCAACAAGTGTGCTGCAAGAATTTTTAAAACATGCAATACCTGACTATTGAGTAAGGGGTACTGACCTTTTTTCCCTTAGATTGTCAAATAAAAAAATGACAACAACCTACACAAGAACAGCTGTCCAGTGTGAATGCCCTGTCTCGAACAATAAATATACAGGTCATATAATAGATTTGCATAATAAGGTTGTATCTGATTGGTTAATTCTTGTTGCCGAAAACCCTTATATATAAATATAGGCAGCTGCTTTTTTAAAAAGCCACTTTGAAGCAAAAAATGTAGGTAATTGCCTTTTTTTTGTAAATCAATCAAAATTATACCTATTTTTTGTCAGATCAGCAAAAATCATATATTTTGGTGTGTCACAGAATTTTAGTAATTAGTTTCTGTGTGCTATGAGATGAAAGAGGTTGAAAATTGTTGTCTTAAGGCAAAGTTCTCCCATTTTTTTCTTTGTGTTCTGCTTTTAGGGTCAGCTTTGCTCATTTGTTTTTCCTAGAAAATCATCCCTTTCATCCTGTTCATTAGCATAGAATCCATCCACATTTTGTCTTCACATATCTAAATGTTTTTGGTATTTATAGTTTCATAGCCTCTTCCATTCCTAGTTTTCATTGGTGTTTCTTCTCTTTTTCTTGATCACACATTCCTGTTTATCTATTTTAGAGTGTTGTTGTTTTTTTCCAAAGAAGCAGTTGTGGGATTTATTTATTTATTCTGCTGTTCTCCCCTTTTCTAAGTCATTAATTTTGGCTTTTATCTTTACTTGGTCATCTGCTTTCATTGGTTCTGTTTTGGGGTTGATCTCTTCCTGCATTGCTAACTTCATTCACATTCAATTTTTCTTCTGCAGCAATGAAAGCACTTAGGCAATGGATTTGTGCCCAGCCATCACCTGCATGGTTTGATGAGGAGAGTTTCTTTCATCATTATTTCTAAAATATGCTGGAACTTTTTTTGACCCAAGACTTATTTCTTTTTAATATTTTAAAAATTTATTTCATTTTGTTTATTGTGGTTGACAGACATGGCCAGCACTCTTTCCATTCTTAGATATATTGGGGATTTCTTTGTGGCCCAATAAGTGGCTGGCTTTTGAAATGTCTCATTGGTCTCTGAAAGAAATTCTGTCCAGTCTCAGCAGAGTGAGATGTGCCTATTAGCTGGATCTCATTATAGAAACTAGGGCTGATCCCAGTCAGTCTTATGTTTCTGTTTATCCCTTTGACAAGTACTAGGAGGGCTGAGTTAAAAACCTCTTATGAGGCATCTGTCCTCTCTTTTCTATATTGGTAAAACCGTCCCCTTTGTGTAACAGCCTTGAGCATTCTTTGGCACTTTTAGGTTCCTGACAGTTATGCTTCCATTTGCATTATGGTCTTAACAATAATAAATGGGCTTCCTTACGCATTCCATTCTTTTTATCTTGAATTTGTTTTTGTCTCAGAATCATGGCCCTTGCTGCATTTTGGGTCTTCATTTGCCTGGTGTAGCTTTATCCATTCTTTTGCTTTTGAAGTATACTGTATTTTTAAGAGTAGTTTTAGGGTCACAGCAAAAACGTGTGGATAACAAGAGATTTCCCATTTATCCCCTGCCCCTGCACACACACACACACACACACACACACACACACACACGCATGCACGCACAGCCCTCCCCCCCCCCCCATTATCAACATCCCAGGCAAGGCTGGCACATTTGTTCCGATTGATGAACCTGCATTGATACGTCTTTATCACCCCAAGTCCATAGTTTACACTGGAGCTTGCTCTTAGTGTTGGACAGTCTGTGGGTTTGGACAAATGTATAATGTCATGTATCCACCATTTTAGAGTCATACAGAGCACTTTCACTGCTCTAAATATCCTCCGTGCTCTGCCAATTCATCTCTTCTTCCTCCTCTGTCACTGGAAACCACAGATCTTGTTATTGTCACCATAGTTTAGCCTTTTCCAGAAGGTTATACAGTTGGAATCATACAGCACATAGCCTTTTCAGATTGAAGTATGCACTAGGTAATTTATGTCTATTCACATAGCAGTACATTTGAGGTTCTTTCGTATCTTCTCATTTATTGGGTAGCTCATTTGTTTTTAGTGTTGAATAATCTTCCATTGTCTGCATGTACCACAGTTATTTCTCCATTTGCCTCTTGAAGGATATCTCTATTACTTTTAAGTTTTGGCAATTATGAATAAAAGTGTCATAAACATTTGTGTACAGGTTTTTGTGGAGGCATAAATTTTCAGTTCCTTTGGGTAGATACTAAGGAAATTAATTGCCGGGTCATATGGTAAGGGTATGTTTAATTTTATAAGAAACCACTGAAATGTCTTCCAAAGTGGCTGCACCATTTTGCATCCCCAGCAGCAACGAATGAGTGTCCTGTTGCTACACGCTCACCAGCATCGGTGTGGACTGTGTCCTGGATTCTGGACATCCTAACAGATGCGTGGTGGTGTGCCATGGCTATTTTATTTGCATTTCCCTGATGACATGTGATGTGGAGCATCTTGCCATATGATGATTTGCCATCTGTATATCTTCTCTGGCGAGGTGTCCGTTAAGGTCTTTGACCCATTTTTAAATTGCGTGTTTATTTTTGTTGTTGTTGAGTTTTAAGAGTTCTTTGCATATTGTGGATGACAGTCCTTTATCAGGTGTGTCTTTTGCAAATACCTCCTCCCATCCTGTGGCTTGTCTTCTCATTCTGTTGACTGTACATTTCACAGAGCAGAAGTTTTTAAGTTTAGTAAAGGCCATCTGGTCAATGATGCCTTTCATGGATCATCCCTTTGTATCTAAAAAGTCATCACCAGATTTTCTCCTATGTTTAAAAAAAAAACTTTTAAAATTTTGGAATAACTGTATATTTACAGAAGAGTTATAAGGATAATAGAGATATTTTCCAGTGTTAACATCTTACATCACTAATGACACATTTGCCACAACTAAAAAACCAACATGAGCACCTTAATAATGAACTAAATTCTGCACTTTATTTGATTTCCCTGATTTTTCCTCCTATGTCCCATCTCTGTCCCAGAATCCCACATGACATGGAACTTTCTTTTCCTTTGAATTTTCCAAGTCACCTGAGTGTCTTGTGTGCACATGAAGTTAGACTGTTTTTGACTACCCCTCAAATTGAGAGTTTTTTAAAAAGTGAGTTTATCCCATTTACATTTATTTGTATACCAGACATTTCTAGCTTTACTCTGATAATATGGTCTTATTTTTTCTTCCATTAGTGCCTCTTGCTGACTGCTTTGCTTCTTTGATTATGGTCAATGACTTCTTGGATACCTTTTCTTCAGTAATTGGGGAAAAATACAACATTTTGTTATTCTACCAGTAATCACTGTTAGGTTAAAACAATAGTAGCCTTTGTTTTTCAAATTAGCAATTTTATTAAAAGAATAGTCTCTATCTTGTACACTTGAAACTAATAAAATATTGTATGTCAGCTGTAATTGAACATTTTTTAAAAATTAAAAAGAACAGTATCTATAGACTCTACATTCATTAATGATCTTTAGCTGAATCCTTCAAACTCTCAATTTTTGTTGATACAATCAAGAATTTTGTCTCAGCTTTTTGTTCTTAAATTATTATGTTTGTAAATTACACATCACCTGTCAAAATGTATATTTACTATCTATTTCATAATCACATTTTCAATCATTATACATACCCAGTACAATGTTTAATTGCTACTTCTTGAGGATTTACTTATTTTGCTTTCTTCTCTGTCTGCAGCATCCCATCCATCCAATTTTTTAGGAAGGACAAAGACGTGATGCGTTTCCTAACTTCCACCTGAGCACATGTGGCTGTTGCCTTCATAAGTGAATGATAACTTGGCCAGAATATAACTCAGAACACAGTGCTTTCCCATCCAAACATTTTACTTTGTTGCCTTTTATTCTCTTCCCCACCCCACCGCCAGCTTTATTGAGGTATAATTAACAAATAAAACCATAAGATAGTTAACATGTACATCATGGTAACTTCATATATGTGTACCTTGTGGAAAAGGATTGCCACCATCTGGTTAACAATCCATCACTGCATATATATATATATTTTTTTTTATTACCTTTAAAATGTGAGGTTATAGAGGAGAAATGTGAACCTCACCTGCCTGATTTTTTTTTTTTTGCAGAATTTTAAGGTTCTGTTAACACAAATACAATGTGTACACAATCTGTCTACTCATTTTCTCCACTGTGCAGCCTGGCATTGGGATTGGTGACTCTGATGGCCAGCTGGACTGCCCTTTCCACAGTGGCTTTGCGGTTCTCTGAGGAGACATTGTGAACAATCTCAGCACAGTAAGACTTATTGCACATCTGCAGCACTTCATGATGCTGTGGACCACACATCATCATGTGGAACTTTCAAAAACTACTGGGGCCCTGGTTGGTGTGTGGCTCAGTGGATTGAGCATCAGCTTGTGAAGCAAAGGGATGTCGGTATAATTACCCAGTCAGGCCACATGCCTGGGTTGCAGGGCAGGTCCCCAGTAGGGGGCACGTGAGAGGCAACCACATATTGATGTTTCTCTCCCTCTCTTTCTCCCTCCCTTCCCTTCTGTCTAAAAATAAAATAAATAAAATCTTTAAAAAACCAAAAAACCAAAAAACAACCACTGGGCAGCATGTACTTTGTTTTCTTGTTGCTCCCATAACCAATGTTTGACATCAAGATCTTGCCCTTGAATCTTCTGCGCACCCTATTGCCAATACCTCTGGGTTTCCTCTAGTTCTTCTTAATTTTGACGTATCAGTCTGACTGATGCTGAATGAACTTCTTGGTCCTCTTTCTGACAATCTGGGTTTCACGAGGGGTCTGAGGGCAGCCGTGGTGCCAAGTAAGAGATGGTTGCCACCTCTGTAGGCAGCGCCAAGGAAGCTGATTTTGTTTCTTCCATAAGTTGTTTTAATAAACTTGATTTTTTGAAATAGTTTTCAATTTACAGAAAAATATTTTAAGACAATACAAAGAGTTCCTATAAACCACATTCAGTTTCCCCAGTTATCAGCTTCATTTGTATCATACATTGGTCACAATTAATGAGCCAATATTGATATGTAATTGATAACTAAAATTCATACTATGTTCCTGTTTTCTTAGTTTCCTCTAAATGTTCTCTTACTGCCCCAGAACTGCACAGGACCTTCAGTCCTTGGGTCTGTTTATGCTCCTCTTTGCTGTGATGGTGCTCAGATCTTGTTTGTTTTAACATGAATTCTTCTTGTATGTTTTCCCCTTAGTCTTGAAATGCACAAATTTTCCCAATAGTAATGTAGATGCTGCTTGTTTTACTATCATTTTGTCTCAGAAAACGAAAACCCTTTTTGGGCTACAGATGCAGAACTGTTTTCATCTGAGGAAAATTTTCTTTGCTAGATTATAGAATACAACTCTGGTAGTGCAGTGCTCTGTTTTGTCTATTTTTTTTTTCCTGCCTTCTGGAATAATCTGTCAAAATAGTGATACACTTGGGTTTGATTTTCAGTAATATGGATTCTGATCTAACACCTAATGATTTTTACATTTTTATTCTTTTGTTATTTATTCTTTCCCATCATTCCTTAGCCCTGCCAGCCTGTGTTCATCTTAGTCTCTTACTTAGCATTTAATTCTTCATCTTTTTTTCCTGCAAAATCCATGTCTTTCTTCATTTCCTTCAGAGAACATGGAACATTCATCATCTGTTTCCTGGAGCAACTCTCTTGGCAACATGTGCTCCTATCTGCAGGTCTAATCTTGAAGGTTTGGGCTCTTTTCTTAGTTCTCTTGTTCTTTATTCTTATTTTTAGTTACTCTTAAATGAAGGCAGATATGAGACGACTACAATTTACTAGAAGATGGTGGAATGGATTCTTTTATCCTGACTACTGGCCAGTCCTCCTGCTGTGGGAGAGCAAGAACTCTCATCCGTTGCCAGTGGGGGTGAAAGTTGGTTCAACCACTCATTGGAAGCCAGGCCATGTCCACTTATCTTGGGCCCCAGCAATTCTACTCCTGAGAAAATGCACCAGAGCAATAAAGGCTCATGTCCACACATACACACAAATGGTTCGTGGTACCTTTTCTCATGGGTGGCCCCAACTGGGCATGACCCAAATGTCCATCCTACCCAAATACAGTAGAACAAAGAAATGGAGGTATATTCATACAATGGAATATTACAGGACAATAAGAATACATAAGCTACTAATATATCCTCTTTATGGTGCATCTCCTAGACATGATGTTAAGCCAAAGAAGACAGACATACACACAGTCCAGTTATGTGAATTTCAAGAACATTTGAAACTAATTCTTGGTGATGGAGCTCAGGGTAGTAATTACCTCCAGGGGGCACAGACTGCTGGGGGGTATGACGGTGCCTTTTGGGGTGAAGGAAACATTGCAGATCTTCATTGGGATGGAGGTTAGTGTGTATATGTATGTGTGTGTATATACACACACACATCCAGTGATTATAAGATTATAAACTGAACACTGGAGGTCATTCTATTCAGTACTCTGATGAGGAAACAGGAGGAGACTGGGGATGGATGCTGGCCCCATGTCGTTTTCTCTGGATGTGATGGTTAGCTCCTTTCCTTGGTTTTCTGTTCACCCAAACAAGTTAAACAATCCTTTTAGACATGGCTGTATCCAGCTTCTGACCAGAGCTGGGGAATTGCTTTGTCTCAGTATGGGGATGCTCTTCTGTGGTCAGCAGAATAACAGCCCCCCAGAAATGTCCTCATCCTGGTCCTGGGACCTGTGGACATGTCACCTCACGCAGTAAAGGGATTTTGCAGGTGGAATTAAGTCAAGGACCCTGAGATGAGGATGACCCTGGATTCCCCGGGAGGTCCTCACAAGAGGCAGGCAGGAGGGTCAGTCAGAGACAGGAGAGGTCGCACTGCTGGCTGTGAGGACGGAGGAAGGGGCCACGAGCCAGGGATGTGGCGCCCCTGGAAAAGGCCAGAGAATTCTCCCCTGGAGGCTTTGAAAAGACCAGCTCTGCCTACACCTGGAACTTAGGAATTCTGACCTCCAGAACTGCCAGAGAGCAAATCTGAATTGTCTTACACCACTGAGTTTGTGATGATCTGTTACAGTAGAAATAGGAAACTAATACCCCCTTCGATTTAGGGAAGTCACCCATGCACGATGGAAGGTGAGACTGGCTGTCATCAGAAGCCACTGCGGGGAAAGCTTCATTAGCTGCAAGCATTTGACTCGTGGTGCCCCGCACCCACATTCTCTCTCGTGGGTCAGCCTCCAGGAACCACAAATGGTATCGAAGTCAGCTAAGGGATCTCCTCTGCCCTGGGAGATGTCCCTGTTCCTCCCCACCACCGTTACAAGGAAACAAGGCTAGAGAGAGTGAGGGTTCCCTGCTCTGCCCCCTCCCTACTCTGCAAAGAAGCAAGCGAGGCAAGTGTAGGTGTGAGTTCTGGGTAGTTGGCTGGACTCAGGAGAGGAGGGACTGCTCCTCCTTTCCCAGGGTAATGAAGGCCAGGTGGGAAGGTGTTTGACCTTGTGGACTGGGCCGTGAGTAGGGGGCTGAGTGGCTGGGTGAAGGGAGGCCAGGCCTTGGGGGCTTCAAGCAGGCTGGCAGCATCTGTTTCCCAGGCTGATCAGCGCTCTCCCAGCACATCCATGAGGGTCAATGCAAAATTAATTAGAGTAATCAACTCGGCCACACCATGCAGAGCGCCCACACAGGTTTAGACCACTAATTGGTAGGAGCTGACAGTGTGTCCCCAGTGTCTTCAAGGTATTAACACTGCTTCCCTCTTCATAGGTTAATTACCTTTTTGCATCTTCCACCTCATTGCTTGTTCCTGGACCTGTCCTTCCTTGTGAGGAGGAGTACGGGGTGGTATGGGAGGGTTAACATGGAGGACACTGGGCCCCTGCATGTCCCCTCCCCCAGAGCAAGTCTATGGGGAGAGACTGAGACCAGAGAGAAACAGATGGCTGCATCCAGTCCTGGAGGTGCAGTACCAGTGAGCCGACATGGCTTTACAAGTGATGGGATGCAGCCCCGTTGGATATAGGGTGCATGGGGACAGTTGTCCATCCACCTATCTGTCTATGCATCTGTTCATCCATCTATGTGTATGGACATCTATCTGTCCAGTCATTATCCATACATGCATTCATCCTCCATTCATTCATTCTTTCCATCCATCCATCCATAATTCATCTGTATATCATCCACCCATCATCATCTATTCATTCTTCTATCCATCCATTAATTCATCTATCTATCTGACCATCTATACAACTATCATCCATAATATACCCTTTTCTCCATATATTCATTAATTTATCCATCATCTATCTATGTGTCCATCCATATTTCCATGCATCCATCATATATCCACAGACCTATCCATTTCTTCCTCTACCCTCCATCCATCACCCATTATCTGATCATCCAAACATTCATACATCACCCATTATCCATCCATAGACCCATACATTTACCCATCATTCATCTATTCATCCACCTACCGACCCATTCACCTAAACATTTGTTTACATATTGATGCAGGCACTTATTTACATAGCTTCTCTGCCTGTGTATTCACTTGTCCATCATGACTTCATTCATTCATTCATTCATTCATCCATCCTTGTACTGCATAGCCATTCATTCATTCATTCCACTCTCTACCCTCCACTTCTCTTCCCCTACCTACCACAAGCTAACACTAAATTGATTGCTTACTACATGCCAGGTCCTGCTCTAAAATTTTCATGTGTTTCCTTCTATCCACCCTCCACCTACCTGTCCTTCCTTTGACCTGTTCATCCACTTGTGTCTCTGTCCATATGTCTGTGTCCCCATCTTCCAGTCAACACTTATCCAGTCCCCTCAGTGCAGAGGTGAGTCATGACTGGGAAGGGACACTCAGTCCTCTGCCGGGGGAAGGGTGAGCCTCAAACTCCTATAGATGGGACCTGAGGGGCTGGAGTGGGGCAAGGGAAGACAAGATAGAAATTTCAACCAGAAAAAGGTTTTTCAACCCTGGGCTGGAGAGGGGGCTCTGCTTTTTGGGGACAATGGCACTACCAGTAAATTTTAAATTATAACCATATTTATTTTATTATAAGAAGTGGTGAAAAAATGTTTCCAGCCACATGAAATAGAACGCAGCAAAAAGACTCATGTCTCGGTCCTTCTCCCTAATGACACATGTTACCAGGGTCATGGATCTCCTTCCAGACACAGGCTCGCTTTGTTCAAGCCTGTGTATCTGCTCATGTGACTCTTTCAATGCTCTCTGACCTTGCAATTGTCATTGGGTGACACATCTCTGCACTCAGCCCACATGAGCACTCTCAGATCCCCACAGCGTTCCACCAGGAGCCAGACCTGCCTTTGAGAGACATTGAGGTAGCTTCTGGTTCTTCATGACCACAGACTTTGTTGCAAAAAAACAAAATGAGGAAATTCCCACAAGAGGAAGCACAGATGATCAGTTACATGAAAAACTAAACTTTATGAGTTAGAACCACAACCTGCCAATGGGGCAGAATTCTTTTTACATAACGAGTCATACATGTTATAACTCAACTAGACTAAGATCTGTGCCTTTTACTGTGTATAAATTTTATCTCATCTCTTCTCCATTTGTAAAAAAGTTTTTGCATTGTGTTAAAACTACATACCATAAAATTTACTACCCCAACCACTTATTTTACTTTCATGGTTATTTTGTATTAGTTTCAGGTATACAGCATAGTGGTTAGAAAATCATATACTTTACGAAGTATTCCCCCTGATATTTCCAGTACCCACCTGGCAATATACATAGTTTTACGCAATATTATTGACTGTATACCCTATGCTGTACTTTATATCCCCTGGACTATTTTGTAACTACCAACTTGTATTTATCAATTCCTTCACTTTTTTCACCCTGTCTCTCAACACCCCTCCCCTCTTGCAACCATCAGTCTGTACCTATTAGTCTGTTTCTGTTTTGTTTGTTTGTTTATATTGTTCTTTAAATTCCACATATGATATTTATCTTTCTCTGACTTATTTCACTTAGCATAATACCCTCTAGGTCATCCAAGCTGTTGCAAATAGTAAGATTTAATTCTATTTTTATGTCCATAGCGTTTTTTATCCACTCCTCTACTGATGGGCACTTGGGTAGCTTCCGCATCTTGGCTACTGTAAGTACTTCTGCAGTGAACAACGGAGTACATATATCCTTTCAAATTTGTGTTTTGGGGGTTTCTTTGGATATATTAGTATACCCAGAAGTGGAATCACTTCGACATAAGACACTTCCACTTTTAATTTTTTTGAGGACCCTCCATACTCTTTTCCACAGTGGCTGCAACAGTTTGCATTCCCACCAATAGTGCACAAGGGCTCCCTTTTCTCCACATCCTCACCAGCACTTGTTTGTGGATTTATTGATGATGGCCATTCTGAGGTATGAGGTGATATCTCATTGTCATTTTAATTTGCATTTCTCTGATGGTTAGTGACACTGAGCCTCTTTTCATATGTCTATTTGCCATCTGTATGTCCTCTTTGGGTAAGTGCTTATCCAGACCCTCTGCCCACTTTTAAATTGGATTGTTTCCTTTTTGGTGTTGAGTTGTATAAGTTCTTTATAAATTTTTGTTATTAACCTCTTATCAGATGTATCATTGGCAAATATCTTCGTCCATTCAATAAATTGTCTTTTTGTTTTGTTGATGGTTTCCTTTGCTGTGCAAAACCCTTTTAGTTTGGTGCAGTCTCATCTGTTTATTTTTTTCTTTTGTTTCCCTTGCCTCAGGAAGTATATCAGAAAAAGTACTGCTAAGAGAAATGTCAGAGATTTTACTACCTAAATTTGCTTCTAGGAATTTTATGGTTTTAAGTCTTACATTTAAGTCTTTAAACATTTGGAGTTTATTCTTGTATATGGTGTAGTAGGAAAATCATCTAGCTTTCATTTTTTTGCATGTATCTGTCAAATTTTCCCAACATCATTTTATTGAAGAGACTGCCTTTACCCCATAGTATGTTCTTGCCTCCTTTGTCAAATATTAATTGACCATATAGGCTGGGGTTTATTTCTGAGCTCTCTGTTCTGTCCTATTGATCTGTTTTTATGCCAGTATCATGCTGTTTTGATTACTATCACCTTGTAGCATAGTTTGGTATCAGGTAGTAGTGTGATACCTCTAACTTGGTTCTTTTTTTTCTCAAGACTGCTGTTGCTATTCAGAGTCTTTTGTGGTTCCACATAAAGTTTTGGATTATTTGTTCTAGTTCTGTGAAATGTGCTATTGGTATTTTGATAGGAATTGCATTGAATCTATAGATTGCTTTGGGATATATGGACATTTTAATGATATTAATTCTCCCTACCCATGAACACAGTATTTGCTTTCATATATTTGAATCTTTTTCAATCTTCTTCTTTCTTCAATGTCATAATTTTTCAAGTACAGGTCTTTTACCCCCTTGGTTAAATTTATTTCTAGGTAATTTTTTAATGCAATTGTAAATGTGTCTTCTTAGTTTCTCTTTCTGAGTGTTCAATATTGGTGTATAAAGATGCAACCAACCCTGGCCGGTGTGGCTAAGTGGATTGAGTGCCAGCCTATGAACCGAAATGTCACTGGTTTGATTCCCAGTCAGGGCGCATGCCTGAGTTGCAGGCCAGGTCCCCAGTTGGGGATGCACTAGAGGCAACTGATGGATGTTTCTCTCCCTCTATGTCTCCCTTCCTTCTATAAAAATAAATAAATAAAATCTTTTTTAAAATGCAACCAACTTCTATATATTTATTTTGTATTTTGCTACTTTACTGAATTCACTTATCAGGTGTAGTAGTTTTTGGTGGAATCTTTAGGATTCTCTCTATATAATATCATGTCATCTTCAAATAATAACAATTTTACTTCCTTTCCAATTTGAATGCCTTTTATTTCTTCTTCTTGTCCGATTGCTGTGGCTTGGACTTCCAGTACTATTTTGAATGAGAGAGGTGAAAGCGGACACCTCTGTCTTATTTCTGATCTTAAGAGAAACACCTTTAGGTTTTCCCTGTTGAGTATAATTTTAGCTGTGGGTTTGTAATATGTGGTCTTTATTATGTTGAGTTATGTGTCCACTATTTCCACTTTGCTGAGAGTTTTTATTTTAAGTGGGTGCTGGATTTTATCAAATGTTTTTTCTGCAGCCATTGATATGATCATATGATTGTTATCCTTCATTTTGTTTATGTGGCGTATCACATTAATTGATTTGCAGATCTTACAGGTGGGGAAACTGAAGCTGACGGGGGGGTGTGGTCAAAGAGAGGCAGGACTTATTCAAACACCATGGAGGGCTCAGAGATCCCTAGCCTAGAAGTACTAGGACAGAGCTGGACATGTCCACTCCCATGGGGTCAAGGCCAGGCCAGAGGGAAATTCTGGGAGTAAAAGTCAAGAAAGGCTGTCTGTAGGAGGGGCATAGGAGCTAGTGTCAGAAAGCCTGGGGGCTGACCAGGGTTAGGTGGGGTCTGCAGGCTTGATCAGCCAGAGCTACACAAACATCTCTGTCCTTTCCTCAGCTTCTCCAACACTACCCCCTGCCCCCAGGAAGAAGGAACCCCGGGACACAGGTTTTGGCTGCTGACATCCATAACCCTCTTCTCCCTTCCCAGTGGCCAGGGTTTCCATCTCCAGGGAAATCACATGCCCAAGTCAGAGCCAATGAGAGCCACTCATCCCTGGACAACAGGGGTGGTTACATGACCTGAGCTGATCCAATCAGAACGAACCTCAGGTCTTAAGCTGTTTAGAGGGGAAAAGGGATGTCTCTCTCCCTCTCCTTCTCTTCTTCTCTCCTTCTTTGTCTCTCTCCTGCTGGGCCTGAGGGAGGGAAGAAGATGCTGGCTGCTATCTTGGCATCTTGGTGACCAGGCTGAGCTGCTGAATCAAGCCTTACCTGCAGCTGCCTGTCTTCAGAATTTGGCTCATACACCCACTCTTGGTTCCATTGTTGGTGCCATTTGAGTCCAGTTTCCTGTTTCTTATACTCACAAGCATCTTGTCTGCTAAGGGAGCCCTGCTCATCTCAGGGCAATAGAGCCATTTCCTGAAACTCAACCCTACTTTGCAGATGAGAACTTTGGGGCTTGAAGGGGTTGAGATCTCCACCAGGGTCCCACTTGGAGGAAGATTTGAACCTGGGGTAGGGAAAACAGGGGAGGCTGGTGGGTTTGCTCATCTGTAGTATAGAGCCCACTTCACAGATGGTATGGGTCTAAACAGACTATGCACAGGAGCCAGGGGTTTGGAACCCCATCACGAATGCACACCAGGGTGTGCAGCAGGCCAGTAGCCAAATCAGATTTTCTTATGGAAATCTTGTGGCTTTTTCATGATGGGAACTTGCTTAAACTTGAATGAACATTTTATAGACAGAGGGTATTCAACCTGGACGAGGGTAGGAGTCTGGGGGCCACAGGGAGGTGATCCTAACTCAGTTCTGTCCTGGATAGAGGGCTCCTCTTCAGGGTTGGGTATGTGGTCTCCTGGGGGAGCATTTTAGGGGGGGGGTGTCTTAGGGCTTAGTTTGGATTCTGAGAGAGACAGACAGACAGAGAGGGACAGAGAGAGATAGAGACAGACCCAGAAAAAAAGAGACTAATAAGAAAGGAGAACTATAAAAAGATACAAAGTCACAGAAATACAAAGAAAGAGAAACACAGAGACATGCAGAGATATGGACACAGAGTGACCCACAAACAAGAAAGCAGTAGAGTGAGACTGGAGCGCTGACCACTGGCCAGCAGATGTGCCCCAAGGGCAACTGGCCCAGGTGCAGCTCCCAGCACACCCAGCCTGCCCTCTCCCCACAACAGTGTTGAGCATTTGCTTCCCTGTTAGAGGAGAAAAATGCCCCACCCGGCTGAACAGAATTTGTGCAGCTGTTGATTTACCTTCACTGTTGCCACTGGGTGCAGGCAGGGCTCCAAGCAGTGGCCTCAACGCTGGCCACTTTCATGGTATTTTTATTGTATGATTTATAGGAGCACCCACCACCCTGGAGGTTCTGCCCAGAGACCTCCAACACCAGGGAGGGCAGGCAGGCCACTGGAGACACACCTCTGTCCCTTAGGTAGAGGTAGTAGGAGATCAAGATCTGGGGTCCCCCTGTCCTGACCAGCTAGGCTGCCTCAGGCCGTATCAGTCTCACTGATCACTGGAAAGGTGTCCATTGAGGCCCTTCCTACCAAGACTCCAGGGACTGTGCCCTGACTCCCACTGGATCCCCTGCAGGTAGCTTCTTTGTTCTGGAATTGGGGGGTCTTCTCCTTCTGGGGCCTCTACCCTGGACCCTCCGGGCTGTCTCCAGCTGGCTCAGCGGTTCCAGGCTCAGGCCTTGGAGCCAGACACCACTGAATTCAACACCTGGGTCACTACGGAGACCCAGCAAGCCCAGGTATCCATGCCTGTCCAGTGGGGCAGCGTGCGGGCCGTGTGGGATGCAGTGACAGTAGCAGCAGAATTTGTGCAGTCCCTAGAGTGCAAGGACCATGCACCGGGCCAGCTCCTGTGCCCTGTGTCCATAGGAGTACAGTTGGGTGGACCTGAGGGGTCCCAGGGACAGAAATAAAGAAGACCATCAACTCCTCTCCACCTGGGAGGCTCCAAAGCTGGAGTGGGACCCTAGCTACCAGCCAACTGCCTTCAAAATGCACCTTGGTATTTCTGTTTTCAGAAAGGTGCTGCGGGGGTTGGGGAGGGGTAAGGAATGGACAGACCCCTTTACAGACAAGGGAGCTGCGGCTCGACCAGAGCCCTTGCTCCACACCCTGCCTGGCTTATGCCCAGACCCCCAGACACTTAGCCCCCAAGTTCCAGCCTTCATGGACATAGTGCCATCAGCTACTCAGCCCTCTATAACTTTTCTCCTGCTTCTCAAGCTTGTGACACTCAGAACAGCCAAGCTCTGGGACTCAATGAGTGGTTGGGCCCAATCGGGGGGCCTCCTTGACCTCCTGGTGGTAGGTGACAGTCCCACCAGCCCCTCCCCAGAGGCCGGATCCAGCTGATCTCACCCCTGGCCTTGGTTTGTACCAAGACTTCCAGTACTACCGTGGACACTGCCTTGTCCCTGGTGGAAGGCAGGCACTGCCTAAATAGAGTGGGAAGTTTAAGTCCTTGACATTGAGGGAGGGAAGGAGGGCACTGACAATAAGCAGGGAACAGGCATGATCAGCCAGGAGGTGTCTCAGTGACCACCAAGCCCCTGTCCAGAGATGCCTTGTGTGTGTGTGTGTATGTTGCGTGTGGCCCACCAAGAGGGCCCCCTGTCAACCAGCCCAAAGAGAATGAGCAGCATCGGGGCCTCCCAGGCTGGGCACTGGGGTTCTCACCACTAAGCCGGCCCTGGGGTCACATGACTCAGCTCCAAGCCACCCATAAAGGCTTCTTAAACAGTCTGTCTTGGCCAACTCTCAACTCCATTAATGCGTAAAAATCATTAGGCACTAGTCCCAAGACCCTGATCGTAAACCGTCAGGTCTCTGGGGCCCCTGCCCGGGCAGGCGAGTAGCCTCCACAGCAAGTGCCCCCCCAGTCCCCCCTCCCGCCCCACCCAGCCCCTCCACTCGGAGCCTTTTCCTATCGATTTTATGAAAGCAGCTCTAGGGGTTCACCAATGTTTCCGCTCAAGCTTTATGCTCCTGTTTAAAAATTCTTAATTAAGCAGGTTTTTTCTGTTTACACTTGAACTAATTACACTTTTAAAACCAACAATAAAACATTAGGCTCCGGCTATTAAAGGCTTCGGTGGAGGCCTGTTGCGCGGCCTGTCGGAGCAATTCAGGAACTGGGCCCTTCCACGGCAGATAGGGGTGCTGGGCGGCAGGCGGGTGCCGGGCTTCGCTCAAGAGGGTCCCTGGGTCTTATCCGCCTTCCTGGAGGGTGGGATGAGGGATAGCAAGTGGCCCCCAGGCCCAGCTTCCATCTGCCCCGGTAGCTGGCAGAGCTATTGATCGTAGGGCCCTCCCCATGGCCCGTCCTTCCGGACACACTTGGGCACCAGCGTCTGTGCCAGGTGGGGCCCAGGTTGACAGAGGGAGGCTGCAGAGGCCCAGGCAGGGTGTTGGGGTGCCTGGTCAGCAGAGACCATCGGGAAAAATCCAGCAGCTCTGCCCTGGGGCATTTACAGGGCACAGTCAAGGCTGGATGGGACATTTTGCGCAGGCTCAAGTGTCCCCATTGGGAGCGGATAAAGCCCTCATGCCGCTGGTGGTCATCTGAAGCATTGCCCGAGCTGACCCTAAGCCCCATGCCAACCTTGCCCCCCTAGCACAGGTCACTTACAGTGGCCCCACACACTTCAAATACCCTGCAGACAATGGCTTGTGCGGTTCCGGGCACAGAGCGTCCTCCAACAATTCAGGCCCTTCCTGACTCTGCAGCTCCCGCTGGATCAGCCAGGCAGCACCCAGGAGCGCTTCCATGCCTGATGTCTGCCTTTTGGCAATGCAGGACCCTCAGAATTTTGGGGCCGTGGGGTCTTCTAGGCCAGGTGTCCTCAGCCTCCCTCCTTCCTGCCCGTGGATGCCATCATATTACTGCCTGAGCTCCCCTCGTCTCCCCGGCCTCCCACCCCAGTCTGTGGAAAAACTGTCTTCCAAGAAACCAGTCCCTGGTCCCAAAAATGTTGAGGATCTCTGTTCTAGGCTGTACCCAAAATTTGCTGTGTGAGCTCCGACAATGTGAGGCCATTCTGAAGACAGCCAGTGAGGACCCTCAAGCCTGTTGGAAGCCTTGGACCCTGCCTGCCAGGACCCAGAGAGGATTTCAGGCCCTCTACCAAGAGCCCCTCCCTACTGTTCCAGGTCCCAAATTCAGCCAGTTTAGCTGGCTTCAGGGTCTTCCTGTGTCCCCATCAGTGACAGCCACACTATCCAAACCATCTCCCAGCTAGAAACGCTGCCCCCTCTTCCTCCCCTGACTCCATATTCACACCTTCCAACATCTTTCACCTTGCCTGCTGAGTATCCCAGGAACAATCTTCCTCCGGAACAGAACCCCTATACAGCATGCCCACGGCCTTGCCTTCTCTTGGATCTCCTACCCAATCTGTTCTCATTCCTTTAGACCAGACTGCAAAGGGTCAGAGCATAAATAGTTTCAGGATTGTGGGCCTGATGGTCTCAGGACTGCCTGGCTCTACCCTTGCAGTGAAAGCACTGTAGATGATGCAGAAATGAGTGTGTGCCAATAAAACTTTACTTATAAAAACAGGCCAAGGACCACATTTGGCTTTTAGGTCATAGTTTGCTGACTCTTCCTCTAAACCACCCCCAACACATCTTAGCAGGCTCTTTCTCACTCGCAGACCTGGTATATACCTCTCCTGCTCTAAACATTTTCTATGTCTGTTCTTTGCATTGGGACAAAAGTCCCATTCTCCTGCTTGGTGTGGAAGGCCCTTCAGGATTTGGTCTCCATCACTGCTGACTTTGACAGCTGTGCTCTCTCACTGATGCTATGTCCTCTGCCCTTTGTCTTTATCACCAGGCAAACTCCTACTCATCTCTCAAAACCTCAGCTCTAGCACCCCCTCCTTTGTGAATCCTCATCTGAGTCCAAAGTATAGCCTTTGGTCATAGCTTCTCCTCATCCTTCACCCCAGCCCTAAACCCCTGGGTCTGTGTCCAGCCCTGTCTCCACCCAGTCTGGGAAGGAACCATGTGTAACCCAACACAGCCAATCATGTAATATCTCCTCCCCATGGCTGTGGTGATTGGTGTAGGAATGGACACATGACCCACACTGACCAATCAAAGTCCTTCCATGAGATTTTTTATTTCCCTTTTACTGAAACAACTTGAAATCAGGTTACCATCACCTCCAGCACATAGTAGGTATTTGATACCTATAACAAATAAATAACCACAACTCCTTCAACCTCTCCAGTCTCTCTATCTTAATTTTTCTCTACAGCTCATGTCACCTTACATGTCTAATATTCACTTATTCCTTGCCTGCCTGCCCATTAGAATGTCTAGTCCATGAAAGTAGAGATTTTTGTCTGTCTGTCTGTCCGCACTATCTCCAGCACTCAGTGTACATACAGGGCCAGTTATGTACTTTGCGGGGCCCACTGCAAATAACAATACAGGACCACTTGTTCCAAATGCAAGAAACAAGGTGTCATTCAAGGTGCTAAGATGTAAAGCTTTTTCCTCCTTTCATGATGCCTCTCTCCCCACTTGTCATGGTTATTTTTCCATTTGCTATTCCCTGTCGTTCTACATAAAGAAAAATTAGAAATTTGAATGAGCAACAGGAATGTAACAGTTTCTATTTGCAATGTTGATCTTAAATGCAAATAAATACATATTAGAGCATGGAATGCGTATGGGCAGAATCAACGAAATTGGACCGTTTGTGTTCCATGTGTGTGTGTCTTGTACATATGTGTGTATTTTGGTCACACCAGGCCTGCTGAAACACAGCACCAAACCAAGTTGTTTTTGTTTCACTTCTGGTCATTCAACGTTCTGCTAACACTGTGGGAACCAGTGGGTACAAATGGAGCTGCCAGGAACAGAGGGGAACATGTGTATTGTGCAAATGTTCTGCTTTCCATTGTCCCATCGGATTCCACTTACAAAACACAAGTTCAGAGATTAAATTAGCAAAAATTCAACATGGCGACAGCAGAGCATGGAACCATGTGTGGAGCCATGAACAGTGCTCACGAAGCCAGCTCTGCTACAGAGGCCTGGTACACAGCAGGTGCTCAATCGTGCTTATTCCATAAGTGAGTGATTGGAGATCATCTTATCCTAGGGGCTCATACTGTTCCCTACGAATGGTGTCCTGACTCCAAGGTGGAGCGAGGGTGAGGGATGTTGAGAATAAATAAACTGTCAGAGAATAAATGTTTGTAGTTTAGGCCCTGATTTGCAGTGAGTTGCTCAACAGAAAACTCATATGGCCCCCAACCTGCACCCCCTGGGGGAAAGTGCCCCTGTTTCATCCATCTGAACCTACTGGCCTTCTCCAATCTGATCCTTTGAAACCTTGGTCTGACCCCATCTGCCCATTTGCTAGATGAGGAAACTGAGGTAAAAACTGAGCAGGGCTCAGTGGAGGTCTGAGTGGTAGTCTGACTGAATTGAAATGAGAGCCCCCCTCACAGAGCCTCTTGGCTTCACACCCCATTTTCTCAGATGAATATTTTTCCCCAGAGTGTGAAGGTGAATTCAGAGGTGTAATGGGGCAGCTGCTGTGGAAAGCAGTTTGGAGTTTCCTCAAAAAGCTAAACATTGAATCACCCTATGACCCAGCAATTCTGCTCCCAGGTATATATCCCAAAGAATGGAGAGCAGGAACTTAAACAGGTATTTGTACACCCATTTCCAGAGGATCTACAACAGCCAAAATGTGGAAACAACCCACACGTCCATCACTAGATGAACAGATAAACACGTGTCCACCCACGCACTAGAATATTACTGAGCCATGAAAGGGAATAAAGCGCTGACACTCGCTACAACAGGGGTGGACCTCGGATACGTGATGCTCAGTGAGAGAAGCCAGACACAAAAGGCCACCCAGTGTGTGATTCCATTTATGTGACATGTCCAGAATAGGCACACTCGCAGAGACAGAAAGTGGATTCATGGATGTCAGGGGTTCACAGAGGGGATGAGGGTAACTGCCACTAGGGACAGGATTTATTTTGGGGTGATGAAATGTTCTGGAACTAGATAAAGGTGCTGGTTGCACAGCATTGTGAATGTACTAAAAACCACTGAATTGTTCACTTTGAAATAGTTAGCTTTAAGTTATGTCAATGTTACCTCAATTTTTAAAAAAATACGGGCTGCAGCCGAGGCTACAGCTGCCCACACTGCTGGGTTGCGTGATGATTTCGTCTAACTTTTCAAAGAAACACTAGGCTGTTGTCCTCTATGGCAGCTGCTCCATCTTACATCCCACCAGTGATAGGCGAGTGTCCCAGTTTCTCCACCTCCTTGCCAATATTTGTTATTTTCTCTTGTTTAGACTGACCGTTCTTAAAAGCTATTCTAATGGGTGTGAAACCTGATATTTATTGCAGAAATTGGAGACTGGGAAGTTTCAAGCTATGATGGGCAACCTATTAGTGATTTCTGAGGGGGCAGTGCTGGTGTGCCTGGAAATTAGGGACATACCGCCCCGCATGGGGGCGGGGGCTGTGGGAGGAAGGGAGAGGGTGGTAGAGCATTCATGGAGTGGGATCCCCCCATGGAAAGTATCACCAGTGTGGCACAGCAATACCCTAAACAAAGGAGCACCCAGTTGCCAAGCTATGGACCTTACTTTGTAATTGAATTCCCCTGGGATCCCGCCCCCACTGAACCTACCAAGCTCGGGCTCCTTCTGAAGGGACCACCTAGATTTTCAGGCAGCAGAGGGGTCTGCTCCTGGAGCAGTAGGGCAAAGTAATGTTCCTTCTTTTCAGCTCTTCCACCGCAGTGCCGAGACAGGGGCTCCCCCTGTGCCTCAACCCCCATTATTGCCCACCCGGTGTCCACAGACCTACCTTCTTTCTGTGGACACTGGGATAATCTGGGATAAGGGCTTGCTTCCTGGGGAAAGACCTCAGCCGTAAGAAAGGGGCAGTCTGGAGTGTGATATGACCTTTCCCAGCCTGGACATCAAGGTGGCCCTGCCATCCCAGGGCTGCCAACCAAGACATTTGGGGGCGTCCCCCAGGCTAAGTCCATTTCCTGGAGGAGGGGACCGAGAGATGCCCCACTTTGAAGGGGCTACTTGTATGTAGTATGACCTTTGGGCCCAAGCAACTGGAGAGCCACTGGGGAGGAGAAGGTCCAAGCCCTGGTGTCAAACTCTCCAGTGTGGGGAGTGGACCATGCCTGGACAGTGGATAGGACACAGCTGAGGCCGTTCCCAATTTTGTGCTGAGTCAGTTTGAATCCTGAATTCATGGGTTGTCAGCCCAAAGGTGGGGGGTTACCCAGAAGTAATAAGATGACAAGGGGTAGGGGGTTGGAAAGCCCTTAGCTCAGAACCATGAGGGACATTGGGGAGGGGGTGGGGAGCATCCCCGGGTACTGGGGGAAAGGACAAGGGCCCCTGGGATCTGGCAGGAGGAAAGAGACATGGATCGGGGGCAGAGGGTGCATGCTGGAGAGGGGAAATTCAGGGCAGCTTAGGGCTGGGTATCTGCTACCCGTCCAAGCTGCCTGCAGCTGCCCGCATTTCTTGCTCAGGTGTCTTCCCCAGTCAGTGGGGAAGCATTTCTGAGAAGGGAAAGGCATCCCTCAGGGTCTCGGGGTTTCTGAGAACTGTCTCCACCTCTTCTCAGAACTGCCTCTTGCCTCCCCCAGATCCATCCCAGGCCCCAGCCTGACACACATCAAACTTCTACCCACAGTCCCTATGGAGAGGGTGAGCGCCTCATCTCCCAAGGACTGTAAGCCTGCAAGGGGGTGGGGGGAGGCAGGCTGGACAGGAAGCTTCCTCCGAGGAGGTGAGGGCCCATTCCTGGTTCAGACAGGGCCGCGCCAGTCAGTTGTGTCCATTTCAGAGCTGGGGAAACCGAATATAAGATATGAAGACTTACTGCAGGCCATTCACGTGAGTTTAGAGAGGCTCCTGGTCCCCTAAAGGGAAGGAGCACCCCTTGCTCCTCAGCCCCTCCCTTCCTGTCCTCCCTCCAGATTCAGGCTCTGGGGACACACCCAGGACACAGGGGCTGAGGGGTGGGGAGCAGGGCAGCCTTCGCTTTAGGAGGTGAGGTTCTAATGGGGGCAGAAACAGGCAATAACTCACTTTACCCACAAAAATCTTATCCCTGGCACCCATTTCAGGGCTTGATGCTTCAGAACTGTGCCGTGTGTCACAAATCACCCCATTCCACGGGAAACTAAGGCCTGAAGGAGCTCAGGGGCCTGGCATCGTGCCCAGGGGTCTGTGGCGATGGGACATGATTGCAGGGCAGAGGTCCCTTCTCAGCTGCACCCCAACCATCACTTTTCCAACAAAGACAACATTTTTCTCATACCGCCAGCTTTCTGTCAGGCCCAGAGGAAATGATCAGTGACCCAAGTAACAGGGTTGCCTAGGAGGACCCTCTCGACCACCATAGAAAGGTACTGTCATCATCGTTATTGTCGTTGTTATTGTTTGCTGGGCAGCCAAGCAGATCCACATAGGGAAACTGAGGCTCTAATAGAGAGACCCCTGCGTTCCCCCTCAGCAGTGCTTCCCTGGTCCCCTACCCTGATCTCTGGGACTGGGAGTCTGTGTGCAGTTACCCTGTCTCAGCCTGGACATCCCCGAGGGCAAATTCACACCCAGCTGCCTGCTAGCAACCCTCCTTCTGGAGTGGTCTGCATGAAACCCACTGCACAGGTAAACTGAGGCCTGTTGAGTGAGCTTCCCAGCCTGGGCTGGCTGTTCGATGTCGGGCCAGGACCAGTTTGCTTCCAGGTCTGACCAGGCTCCCTGCCAGACAGACATGGTGTGCAGAGTGCAGGCTGGAATCCCAGCTCAACAGCTGGGCTTGAAGTATGTTTATGAGTAAGAATTCCAGGAGGCCCAAGCCACCATGATTGAAGAGGCTTGCAGGCAAAAGACATCACAAGGTGGGGTGGGGTGGAGGCAGGGACAGACTGGCATCTGCGCCTCCCCCACACCCAGCAGAGAGTCTCCTTGGTAGTTACAACTCCCCCTCACCTTTAAAATCGTCTTTAATCTGTCCCTGACTGGTGTAGCTCAGTTGGTTGGGAGTCATCCCAAAAAGTGAAAGACTACCAGTTCGATTCCCGGTCAAGGAACATGCCTGGGCTGTGGGCTCAGTACCCCTGTAGGGACTCATGTGAGAGGCAACTGATGGATGTTTCTCTCCCCCTCTTTCTCCCTCCCTTCCCCTCTCTCTTAAATAAATAAATAAAAATTAAAATTAAAATTAAAATCACCTCTAATCTGGCCGCTTCTCCCGACCTCTGCACTCCCACAGTCCAGGGCACCCCTGTTTTCTGCCTGGACCTTTGTTCCCCCACCTCCTCCTTCCTTCCTTCCTGCCTCAGACTGCCTGTCCATCATGTCGCACCAGAAGGGACTTTTCCTAAGGAAAATTGCATTGCCGCCCCCACCCACGTGCCGGGAGGCCTGATGGCTCCTTCCTTCTCAGTAAAGTCTAAACTTTTCCATCTGGTCTTTGAGGCTCTCCCACCCTCACACTGCCTACGACAAACAAACCTCATATGGTTCCTGCCTCAGTGCCTTTGCACATGCAGTTCTCTCTGTCTTCTCTCACCTAGCCAGCTCCTTCTCCTTTAAATCCTCCTCCTTGGGGATCCCTCCTGGTCCTCCAAGCAGACCCTCCAATGCCCCTGTAGGCTCCTCCCCCAGCCCTGGGTTCTCCCCTCAGTCCCAACTCTGACCCCAAGGCCTGGAAACATTCCTGTTCAGTTTTATCTGCCACCAGCGACCAGGCCCCAGGGAAGAGGTCTCACGGGTCTCAGTTTTACCCAAGGATTCCCAGAGCTGAGGGGCATTTGCTACCCGTGCCCTGGTCCTCAAATGGGAGCCCCTAACCTTGGCCTAAGTCCTGGCCCAGAAGCAAAGCCAGGCTCCTCCCTTCAGGGAATTTCTGAGTGTTGGCCATGCCCCCATGAAAGCCACGCCCCTTCTTGCAGGTACCCAGGCCAGGTTCTGCCCTTTACCAGAAGTTTCATCATTACCTCCCACCACAACTCCAGGATAGTTCTAGGTTTGGGGGCCTTTCTGCAGCCCCTTAGTATCTTCCCCACACCCCACACCTTCACGGTGGCATCTGTTTACCCTCAATCCCCCTGCCCCTCAGCCCTTCCTCCTCCTTCCTGCAAGCCCAAGATCCCCACCCCAAGAAGCCCTCCCTGAGCCCTCCATGGTTTTCTAATTAAGCACTTGTCTCTGCCACAGAAAGAAGCCACTCCCATGTGGTCACCACCCAGTCTCCAGGGTCCAACCCAGGGGTTGGTGCTCAGGAGGTATTCACAGGACCTTTGTGTAGACATGGGGGAATACGGGGTGACTGGAGGCCCCTGCCTGGTCCCCTGGCCTTGGGAGGGCAAATGTGCCAGGCCGGGCTTCTCCAGAAGGGTGGCCTGGGGCTGCCTGCACCCTTTGCCTCCTGGGATCTCCCAACCCTGTTCAAGCCCTCTGACTCCTGAATAGTTGGGGTGCCCTCTTCCCTCTGCAGAGTTTAAGGTGCAGGCCTTCTGAGGGGTTCTCGGCCCCTCCCAGCCCCTCCCTTGGTACAGCATGTGGACAATCCAATTACAGGCGACCACGGAATTCCAGCCCTTGGAGCCAGAAACACCTAGGAACATGGTTAAACTAAGTTTTGGGACTCAATGCCTCAGTCCCCTCAGCCTCTTCCATCCTCAGCTGACACATCTTAAAAAGAGCTAAGGACCACATGGATGCCTTGCAGGCCCCTTGCCAGGACTCAGTGAGGCGGTAGTTAGCACCAGGCTGGTCCTTCTTCCTCTCTAGGCTCATGGCCACCTCACCTCATCTGAACATCCCCCCATTTCACAGATGTGGAAACTGGGGCTGAGAGCGGGGCCACCGCCTTCCCAGACCCCCTCTGGCCGCCAGGGTCTGGTTGGAGAAGATAAAGCCGTGAGCCTTTATCGGCCAGAGCAACGTGATGGATGAGCCAGAGAATTCCTTGCAGTCGTCCAGCTGCCCATCGATCGGGCATCCCAGCCTCCGTGGCCGGCCACGATTAATTTATGTGGGACTGAAGAACACTAATTAAGTCTGTTTAAGAGGAAGTTAACTTTAATGCCCTGGCCGCCTGCCTCCCACACTGTCAGAGTGGCTGGAAGGTTCCACGGGTGGCAGGGAGGCCCCAGATGTGTGGGTGTTTCCCTTGTGGACCAGCCGGTGTCAGGTCAGGCCAGCCACAAACCACCTGGCCACCTAGTCTGGCTCCTGCGAGCTTCAACAGCTTCTAGCTGTGCAGAAAGGCACAGGAGGAACCTGGCCTGGCCTGCGAGGCCACCCCGCTGTGTGAGGACAGCTTCCTGCACTGAGTGCCAGTTCTCGGCTCAGCATGATGTCACCTCTGAGAGAAAGAACAGAGGTTGGTACACAGTAGGTACTCAGTTAATGCTTTCCATGACACAGATTCCCAGTGAAGCTCTTATAACCCAGAGCAGAGTTGTAAATTTGGAGGGCAAGGCGGGCATGTTCCTTCCCTGCCTGAGACACCCTGCGGCTCCCCAGCGCCCTCCCTCTAGTGTACAACCCCTAACAGACCCAGACCAGAGCCTCTCTCGTGCTCTCCACAGTTGGGTAGGGCTTTGAAGGTTGCCCTTCCACACCTCCAGGCCTTTGTATGTGCTGGTCCCTGTGTCAGGAATTTCCAGGGATCCCGAGGGACACACCTCAGAGTGGTCCCTGCCACAGACAAAAGACAGGCGTTTATCCATCAGGTCGGAGAGAGATGCTGGCCCCTTGTGTCCAGGGCCTCCAGAAGCACAGACTCAGACGAAGCACCTGGGCCCGTGGGAATGGGCAGCTGCAGCCATGCTGAAGCGAGAGGTGCCT
This sequence comes from Mormoops blainvillei, assembly GCA_004026545.1. Classification (NCBI taxonomy): domain Eukaryota; kingdom Metazoa; phylum Chordata; class Mammalia; order Chiroptera; family Mormoopidae; genus Mormoops; species Mormoops blainvillei. Next base: position 254,187 of record PVJD01001227.1, read on the forward strand.
ACGGGCTGGTACCCGGACCCCAAAGCGTCTACTGTGGGAAGGGGGCGGGGCTTTAGCTGAATGCCACCTGCACTCTGGGACAGGCAGGATCCCTTTCCTTACCCAGGGTCACAGGTGAGGAAATAACAGGGTCACAAATGGTAGGGATGTGATGGGGGCCCCTTAGATTGGGGAGGTCAGCGGAGACAGATGAATCTGGATTTTCTCCGCAGGGCACTGGGAAACCATGAGTGGCTCTTGAGCGGAGCAGAGGTGTGATCTGATTTTTGTTCTTAAATGTCAGCCTGGACCAATCTACCAGGCGTGCAGGGAGACTGGGAAGGATGCGCCAGGCAGAAGGCACAGCGCTGGAAAGAGAAAGTCAGCCTTTAAGCATTTTAGCCAGTAGCCCTCTTGGCTGGCATTCGGCCTCCAGGAGCAGGGCAACAGGAATTGGGTGCTGTGAGCAGAGGCAGAGTGTCCAGAGTGGTCAGTCCCAGTTCTTCCCACCCTCCCCGATCACTATGAGGCCTTCAGGAAGGTCACCTCCTGCCCTGGCCTCAATCTCCCCATCGGTCCAACAAGGTGTTGGCTTAACCCTGACCTGTGGGGACATTGCACCCAAACTCTGGAGACCCCCAGACCCGGGTCTGAACCCCCTCTCTGATTCCTGGCCCCGCCACCTGCCGGCCTCCCCTCTCAGGCAACATCTTCATTACAGAGCCGAGTTGTTTAAATAAATGAATTAATATTGACGAACCATCAGTGCCCTAATAAATGATTAGTTAAGGCGCACATACATCACGCCGCAGGGACGCCGCAGCCCTTAATTACTGCTTCAGAGGGGCCAGGAGGGCCATGGCTGCTGCCCCAAACCCCTTCCTGGGCCTGGACCCCTTCCTGGCCACCCAGCTCCCCCCTGGGTCTGAGGGGCTGGGCAGGGAGGCAAACCTGGCCTAGTCTCTCCCATCTCTCCATTTCTGCCCTAGCTCAGGCCTGCCTGGTGTGTGTGTGCTCTGCACTCAGCCTCATCCCAGACTTCCCACCTCCTCGCCTGCCCCCAACATCCCTACCCTTCCAGGAACTCAAGGTCCTGGTTGAAATGTGACCCCTTCCTCATCCCTTCCTTACTCTAAAGCCTTCTGTGGCTCCCCAGGGAATTCCAAAACAAGACCTGAGTCCTCGCGTGGCCCACGAGGGCCCCCACAAAGCCTAGCCAGCTTCCGAGCCTCTGCCTTCTTCCCCTGCATCCTGATTCCTGCCTCAGGGCCGTTGCCGCTTCTCTCCTCTCTGCCCTCGGGGCCCAGGCATTTCTGCTCACCTCTCAGCCTGCAGCAGCTCTGGGGGGGGACCAGTGGGGAGGACTTTTGGGGAGAATCTGGGGCAAACCTGGGGGAGAACTTAGGAAAACCCACAGCGGGTGCTGGTCGGGGGCACCTAGGGAGGGCATGTAGGGGCGACCTGGGGAGGAACTGGGGGGAAGCTAGGGGACACTGGGGGAGGGGGGTACCTGGGGGGACTTGTGAGGTGGAAATGGTCCAGGTCCAAGCTCCTGACCTGAGGTGTCCCCACCCCCCACCCCCAGGTGCAGAGAGGGTGACATCCAGGCCCTGGGAGCTTTTGCCTGCCTCTGGCACCCTGGCTCTGTTTGTGTCTCAGTTTCCCTAGCAGGACGAAGGGGAGGCTGAGGGCTCCAGACCCAACTGTGGGGATTTGGCAGAAGGCAGGTGAGATCTGAGGGATGGGCAGTTGGTTTACTTATTCTTTCCTCTCTCCCCACCCCTGATGTCCACCCACCTTGGCCATCTGGCCCCTAGGGAGCCCCAGGTTGGGGGCACAGAGCTGGACACAGGCGCACACAGCCTGCGTCCAGGTCAGGGCTGGGTCACGGGGAAGGAAGGTGCCCTGCATGTCCCCTCTCAGATGCCCAATGACTCAGCCCTTTGAGGGTCCCTGCCCCCACCCCAGCCCAACTGCCTACAGTAGGGTAACGTTGCCCAGAAAGGGGAGGGGCCCAGCCAAGGCCATACAACTTGGCAACTGTGGGTCCTACTCCGGAAGGGGCAGGGGATGTCCATGGACCTTCCCCAGTCTTTGTGGCCCTGAGAGTGAGCCAGCCTCTGTGCCAGGGGAGATGGTGGTGACCTACCCCGCCACCCCCGCCAGGAGGCTCTTCACAGCTATTGGGCAAGGGCACCTGGCGAGGCCACAGCTAATGGCTGCTGAGAGGGACTAGGGATGGTTTGGGCAGAGCTGAGAAGTGGGGAGAGATCAGAGCGGGAGGGGGAGACAGAGATGGAGAGAGAAACAGAGATGGAGAGAGACAGAAGAGTAGAGATGGAGAGAGAGCAGAGACAGAGATGGACAGAGAGAGACAAAGACATAGAGATGGACAAAGAGGGGCAGAGAGAGACAGAGAAGCAGGGAGAGGGAAGAGAGCTGAGAGGGGCAGGAAGGGGGCGCCTTCCCGGGACACCAAGCTGGAGGTGTACAGGGGAGGTTCTGGCAGGACATGGGGGGCCCTCCCCCACCCTGACCCTGCCCAAGGCCCAGGAGCTCTGGGCTTGCCCCTCACCATTGGGACAGCCCTAAGCAGTCCCTCCCGTTGTCATTGTTGCACCCCTACTCTGCATCTATTAAGCCCCTGCTGTGCAGGGGCTTTTTGTCTGGCTGGTCTGGGATCCCCTGTGGGAGGCCAGGGGTGTGCTTCTCTCCCTGGACCTCCCTCTACTGGGACCCCATGGCAGGTCCCTTCCCTGTACTGGGCCCCTGGTAAAGTGCTAAAGGTCATACTGTGTGGTTGTGGCCCAAACCTGGCTAATCAGCTTTTGCCCGGAACTGCCTCCTGGCTCCCACTGGAAGCTCTGGCAGACCCCTCAGGCCCCTCCCTGGCTCTGTGCCTCAGTTCTCCTACACTCAGCGCTTCGGAAATACATGATCAAGCCCCTTTCCCCAGAGGCAACCTAGGGCCAGACACCCTAGGTGGATCTGGGTTCAGAATCCCAATCTGGGCTCTGAACAAGTCCCCCCAACCTTTCTGAACCTCAGTTTCCCCCTTTGTAGACCAGGCCAATCATGTTTTCTGCCTCCCAGGGCTGTTAAGGAGATGAAGAGGGTAGCAGAGGCATACAGTAGCATCCCATAAACGTTGGGAATGATTCAATGATAAAGGTTTGTAGGGAAGATGAGGCTGGGAGGGTTATCAAGAGTAGAAGTCCAGCCTGAGCAGTTACGATTTAATTTACCACCACCACCATTATTGCTAAGTAGTATTGTTTAGTCAATCGACAAACGCTAAGTGTGGGAGCATTTGAAATCGGGCCTCTGAGGGCATATCTGGGGTGAGCGTGGGTGGCCACCAGAATCAGCTCCTACTGTGCCTCTGCTCGCCACCTCCTCAGCCCACACTGGAGGCTAAATTTCTCTTCAGCTCTGCCACCGAAGGTCAAGCACCTCCCAGAGGCCTCTGTGGGTGCAGAAGTGGATAGGTTCAGTGTAAGGGCTGGATCCCCCAAAGCCAGTCCTTTCCCTTCCCTCTCCAAATGACTCCACCAAGGAGACTCCCCGGGGAATAAAGGTGGGAGACGGGCTGCATGTTTTGGCTCAGCCCTCTGGCTTGTGACAGCTCAAGGACTTCAGTTCCACCACGTGTATAAGGGTAACATAGACTCCTCCACCCCACATTTGCAGTAACCAGAGACAGACACCTAAAGTCTTCACAGGACAGCAGGGCCAATCATGAGCCACAGTTGTTATTTATTATAATAACAACAGTAATAATAGCAACTATTGGATTAATGCACCCCGCACATGCCTGTGCACAGGAGTGCTCCACAGACGCAGATGAATAAACGGGTCTTCCCGGCTATGGCACCCCTCTCAGAGCCTGCAGTTCCAAACCCAGAGAATGGGGGCCCCAATTACGCACCCCCCTTATCTTGGGAGCACTGGGCCAGCGACCCGCCTGGGAGAGCCCACAGGCACAAGCCCCCCTTCTGCGCCCTCCCACCCCACACCCTTGGGGAGCCGTTTACAAGAAGCTGTGCGCTTCTCCCCTGGCCCCTGCCTGGCGGCTGTTCCCAGCCCGGGTAATCTCATCGTGTTTCCAAGACAGCGATCAATAACCCCCAGGCGGCGCCAAAACGAGGCTCTTAAAGGGCCGGCAGCACAGCCCTGGCCAGCAGGCAGGCTGAGAGCCCCACAGTCAGGCCTGGACCCCAGCTCAAAGCTGGGGAAAGATGGTATCTTCACATCAGCACAGCCCATGGCGCCCCCCACCCCCAAGCTGTGTGGCTCTGGGTCAGCAGCCGGACCCCTCTGAGCTGCCTCCTCTGCAAAAGGACGCTCAGGAGGCCCGCTGCAAACTCCTCCAAATTTCCATCTGCTCCCATTGCCCAGATGGGGAAACTGAGACTCAGAAAGTGTCTATCTTTTTTGTACTCTGCTCTCCCCCAAGGCCCCACGATTCCACTAGCATCTCCACTCAGCAACTGCTCCCCCTGCCACCCCCCCCCGCGCACCAAGGTCCCTCTGCGTCTCCTTCCTGCAGGCCCAGGCTACCTGTCCCAGGATCTATACAGACACACTTGGCAATCAATGTCCAATGTCTGTGCAGGCCCTGGCTCATTGACCTGTAGAGGGTAGGGGGTCTTGTGCTCCCTCCCTTCCATGTTGCACTGCTGAGTTTGTCCCCATCACGCTGCCAACAAGGGAGAAAGTTTATTCCTCCTGGGGTGTTTGGGGACCTTCCCCTGCCTGGTCCTATAAGGGGAGAACCTCAAGGTTCCCTGGGGAGCTGGAATGGTGAGCTGCTCAGAATGGGAACAGTGGACTCTCCCAGAAGTGATGGAAGAAAAGTCCAGAAGCAGTGATGGCGAACTCCTCCAGAAGCAGTGCCAGCCAGCTCAGGAGCTAGAATGTGAACTCAGTGCCTGGTGTGCTGTGGGTGCAGCCCTGCTTTCCAGCGCCTGCCTTACCCAGTGCCCAGCTGGGTGGCCTTGTCATTGGCTGTAAGTTGTGACACGGACTGAGCCTTCTTCCTGGTCAGCTAAGGAACTGTTCCTCACCCAGAGTGGGTGCTCCAAAGAACTGCCCTGGACTGAACTTGGAGTCCGGATGTGCCTTGGGAGAAACTGAGGCGCAGGAGGGTAGGGTCATACCCTCTGTGTGTGTCCAGGGTTCACTTGACCTCTGACCCTGCTGACCCTATCCCCAAAGACCCAGTCACCCTCTCTGAGTCCTGCCACCCTCACTCTGGCTGAGGGACCCTTGTCCTAACCCTGCATTGTTTCCCCAACCCCGACACCCAGGCCTGACCCTACTTCCTTGTCACTTTCTGGGTCCAGTGTCAGGGCCGCAGGGGTGAGAGGAGATTGATTGAGTGGCTGACCCTGTGGCCACCGTTACCAAGGAGATGGCCCATGAGGGCTGGGGTGGGGTGTGAGCAGCCAGGGCTAGGTGTGACAGGAACTCAGAGAGGGAGGGGAGGGGAGGATAAAGGAGGGGAGAGAGGGAGCAGGAAGATGGAGAGAGGGAAAAACAGGGGGACAGAAGAAGGGAGCTACAGCAAAGGGGCACGGCCATCACTTTGGAGCCTCACAGGAAGCGTGTCCACTATGTTAGAAGCCATGGATGGGACCGAACCAGCATTCATTCACACGTTCCTGGAGGTCCACCTCTAAGGAACCACTGATGACAGGCTCTTGTATGCAGGGCTGGGAGCCATGGGAGCTGGCATCCTGCCTGCTCTCCACAGTGGCCTCTCATCTACTCATGCCCAGGAGACCAGGGAAGGTGCCCTAAAAGAGGTACCAATAGCGCAGGGCACTGCAGGATGAATAGGAGTTTGTGGGGTGGAGAGGGAATTGTAAGGAGGGAGGCTGCCCCTTATCCTGCCATGGGAATGGAGAGAAAGGAGCCAGTAGGTGGGTAATGCTGGAACCTCTCTTTGGAGCCGGCTGGCTGTTGCTGTACTGTTGAAGCTTGGCATGGATCTCCATTATCATGGAAACCATTGGGCTTTCCATTCAGCCAAGTTGGGCCTCTGAGCTGTGTGCTTTCTGGGCACCAGACATGGGGGGGCGCCTTCACAGAACATGGGTCTTCATGGGCCTGCAGGCAGCAGCCCAGACCCAGATCAGGGCAACAGAAGATAGAAACAGGGTGGGGAAGAGAATCGAAAGGTGTTCAGTACTAACTGGAGGTGACACTGAGTCTGGACATGCACATGTGTGAACATGCGCAAATATGCCAGAGTATGTGTACACACGTTTGCCAGGACAGATGCATGTGCAAATATGAGGGGCCACACAAGAGAACATGCACATATGGCTCTGCCTGAGTAGGGGCAGGTGACCAGATCAAAGCACACGGACAGTAGACCCATGGGCGTGCCTGACATGTGTGCACGTTTGTGAACAAACTACATGTCTCACACATTCAAACACTCACATGTGTATGGACATGCCAGGGCACATATACACGTGTAGACACATCTGAGCACACTGTATCCAAGCAAATTGTCACAGCATGTGTGTGCGCCCCCAGAAACATGCCAGAACACAAATGTAAATGTAAACACGCCTGAGCACACGAACATGCTAGAATACAAACAAGCATGTACAGCATGCACGAGCCTGCTAGCGTGCACACGAGCTCACGTGTACTTGTCAGCAAGAATGAGCGCGTGAGCACAAATGAGAACCGGCGAACACAGCTGACCTGTGTACACGCAGGAGCACATCTTGGCATGGGTGGACTTGAGTACTTACGTGCCTGAACCCAGGTACACCATGCACACGCTCTAGCCAACCAAAGCACACGCGCGCGCTCTGGAGCACAAGTGGAGCACACACTCGCACGTGCGCAGGTCCCAGCCGCGCTGAGCGGGGCACCTTTTCAATTCTGGGCGCCGAGCGCCCCCTGATGGACAGCGGCAGTGACAGCGGCGAGGGCTCCGCTGCACGTTGGTCCCAGTGAGCGCAATGGAGGGTCCCGGTCCAGACGGTCCCTTCTTCAACCAGGTCAGGCCAGGGGTCAGTGTGGGAGTCAAATGGTTACACTGGGGTGAAAAATGGGACGGGAAGGTCCCCAAGAGTCAGGACGGGCAGCCGAACGGAGCCCTCAATTCCTTCCTCACCATTCAGCCCCTCCATCCCACCCGTTGGCTCCAGCGCGTGCGCGCGCCCGGGTCTGAGAGAATCTGGTCGGCTCGGTATCCCTCCACCAGAGGCCTTCCTAGGGGTCCCCGAGTGCGGGTTGCCCTCTCTGGGGCTGGCGCTCATTGGAAGGCCCGCAGTCTCTCCTTGGGGTGCCACCAGGTGGCACCACGCGCCCAGGTGCGTACCTCCGGACATTGGGAGAGGAAGGGCTCTGGGAGGAGCCTGCGTAACTCGGAAGCACCCTGCCTTGTCTGCCTATGCCTGTTTCCCAGCTTTGCGATGGGTAGGTACATGAAGATAACAGGATTAGGCATGTGCGTGGTACAGAGTGGCACCGAAGGCCTCTGGGGAGAGGTGACCTTATAAGGAAAAGGACCAGCACGCAGGTGGGGGAACAGCAAGTGCAAAGGCCCAGAGGTGGACCATCTGAACAAGTGGAAGTTGAAAGGCATCCTGAGTCTGAGCGAGCCAGAGGCAAAATGCAGAGGCAGGAGGTTTGGAGAGGGAGCCCACCGCTGGGGCTGTGGAGGAGCCTGGTGTTTTGGCCTGAATTCAGGATGTTGAGATGATAGCATCATGCAGGGTCTCTGACAGAATCCAAAGGTTTGAAGACAGATTCTGACACTAAATTCTCAACTTTCCCAATATGGGATGCTCAGAATGAAGCCACCTGCAAAAACTTCCAGTATCCTGGTCTCCCGGCTGATGTCAAGGTGGATACCTGGGAGGGAGGCGGGGTCCCTGTGACCCAAGGAGCAGAGGTGACACCGAAGGACAAGGATCCTGTACCCATATACCCAGTGAAGGAGGCTTCATCCTCACTCCTCTGACAGTTCCAGAGTTTCTGTGCCTTTAAAATAATGCAGCAAAATTAGCAGCTCTGCCGTCATTAATATGCTAAAATGCAAATCAGGGGGTAATTAAGCCACAATCCCCAGAGGACATTTCTGCCGTGATCTGACAGATTCTTTTGTCAATGAGGTTTGGGGATTGATGTGCAGGAGATGGTAGGGGGATGTAGATCTGGGGTTGAGGGTCCTGGGGGTTACCCAGCTCCCAGGCCCCCACTGTGCTCCCTCAAATGTTCACAACCCCCTCCTGCCCACCTTCCCCAGGGCCTAGCCTTGGGGCCTAACTCGGGGAGCAGTGGGCAGGTTCAGCCAGGCCACCTTGCTAGGTGACCTGAGGGCGGGCGGGGACTGGAATTTGGCTGAGGGTGGCCCCTGGGCCTCAGGGCCTTTGCACTGGCAATGCTCCAACTAGGGTTACTCCCAGCCTTCATACCCCCTCCCAGGGACCCTCTGGCCACCCAGCTCTGACCCGTCAGCTTCGATGCCTATGATGGCTCCTTCAGGGTCATTTCCTCCTTCAGGATGCCTCCCTCACTACCCACAAGGCACATACTGCCAACCTGTGGTCTTACCAGGTGCCTGTGTCCAGCAAGTTTGGGCCCAGAAAGGGCTCCCACAAACACTCTTCAGAGATAGAAACAGGAAGAGACAGATAGTGGTAGAGGCAGAGGCAGACAGACAAAAAGGGAGACACAGACATAGATAAAGAGAGAATCAGAAAGACAAAGACGCAGAGACAAATAGAGAAAGGCAGAGAGACAGAAAGAGATAGAGAGACACAGCCCATGCTGTGGCGCCCCTCCCAGCAGAGGCTCAGAGTTGGCTCTGGGCCAGCTGCCATCTGCTGCCTCTCCTCCTCCCCACTCTGCTCTTCCTCCTGCACTCTGGTGGGGGTTGGGGCCCCAGAGGAGCCCCAGCTGCCACTGCCACACACAGGCCCACAGGCTTGTTTGTGGGCCCTTCCAGCTGCCCTGGGACCCCATAGTCCCTGGGCTGGAGAAAATGCCTCTGCCTGGCGGGAGTTTCCCAGAACCACTAGCCGAAGGACAGGCCTCTCTCTGAGCCTCACCTGTGAAATGAAACCACCGTCCAATTCATCCCCTCCATCCACTGAGTTCCCACTGTGTGCCAGGCCCAGGCAGGGGCCAGACACGGGGATGGCCAGGCCATTTCCGGTTCCAGTTCCAGCGGCTTTGTGGAACTGGAGGTGGGGGGGCACTGAACAAGCCAATCAGATGGTTATTGGATATTCATAGGTACAAGGGGAAAGAAAACAATCAAGCCTCATAGGCTGGAGAGTGAGGAAAGTGGGTGTTCCTGGGAGATGGACCATGCATGCAAAGGCCCTGAGGTCAGAAGGAGACAGGGTGTCCAAGGAGTAGTGAGGAGGTGCCAGTGTGGCTGGAGGGAGTGAGTGACGGGGCTGGAAGAGGCCCAGGCTGAAGAGCATAAAGTATGTGCTTTGTGCACCCCAGTTTCCTTCTCTCCTGGGTTCTTCCTTTCCCTCTGGGTGTGCCCAGACCCCATCCCTGCTGGGGGTGTCTGCCTAGCTCAGGGACACCCCTGGGTCCCTGCATTCCTGACATAGCCAAGCCACAGGCAGGAAAGGAATTAGGATCTGGTGGGTGAGTTTTCTTGTTCTTCTTTGTGCCCACTTTGCAATCTTGTAAGTAAGGCACAGAGAGGTCACAGGCTGGCCTGAGATCCAGCATTCTTAGATCAAGCCCTGCCCTGGGGCCAGCTGGGGGTGGGAGACAACAGAGAAGCAGTGAGGGAGCCAGATTCCCCCACCCCTAGACAGCGGGATAAGGGGGAGGCCAGGCCCAGGAAACCAGAGCTGGGGGGCTTAGAGGGATTGGAGGCAGACCTTCAACACATATGGGAAAACTGAGATCAGCAACCTTCGGAGGGGAGGATCTGTAACCCAGTTTCTCCCAGGTGGTGCTTGGGGCCATCCCTGCCCTCTAGGAAGGAGCACCCCCCACCCTTCTCGTTCTCCCAGCACAGCCTGGAGACCAGGAGGCCCAGCCTTGACCCTGATAGATGTTGTCACTAATCCCCTTCAACTGATGAGAACTCCAGCCCTGAGTGGGGGTGTGAACACATGGGCTCTCTTTGCAGTGCTCCTTGTACTCTGCTCACTCTCAGGATCACCCTGGCGGGGAGGCAGGAGCCTCCCTGAGCAACAGTGGTTTCCTCCAGAAGACCCCAGGGCAGGTAGAAGCCTGTCCCATCCAGAGAACACCCAGTGAGCATTATCACTGAAGTGGTTGGGGATTCCCCCCTCCAATGGAAACCCAACCCCCTACCCTGTGTCTCTGCAGGGTCACACAGCTTCAGCGTAGAGCTGAAAAACTAAACTTTCTTTTAATTTAAAAAATAACAACCCCCACACCCAGAGAGAAAATAAAGCCGACCCTCCGTTAATCCCACCTCTTAAATATAAATATAAAGTAAGAACTGAAAGTCCCCCCACCCAGAGTAACCACTGAAACCTTGGGCATTTCCTCCTGCACGTTTTCAATAAATGCTTTTTTCCTTTACAAAAAAACGCTACCCCCAAATGGCACCGAAGTGTCAGACTTGTGTTGTATCCACAGAGTTCGTCTCAGACATTGTCCTTGTCCAGAGCACACATTCAGACCCATCTGCTGTAAGGCAAGAACAGTGTCCTGCTCATAGCCATGTCTCCTTTATGCATCCCCTTTGCCAGACGTGGTTTATCACCCTCCCCCCCCAAATACTTGTTGCCATAAACCATGTCCTAATGAACATACCTGCTTGTGCTACCACTTTTATTAGATTTATGTGTATCAGCATTGGAATTGGATGGGGAGTTCAAAGAGATGTAGAGTTTCTTAATTCTAATAAGCGTCTCACAGTGGTCCCCACCTCTACCTTCACCATCACGGGATGTGACCGATCTTTTACTGTTTTACCAACTGTAAGGACAAAAGATGGTTTCTTGGTTCCATATCTGTTTGCATATATTTCATCATGAGTGACTTCATGCTTTACTTTCTCTGTCTCTCCACTGACCATTTGTATTTCTTCTTGAATGAACTAATTGTTAATTTCTTTGTCCATTTTTTTTCTTATTGATTTGTAGGAACTCTTTTTATAGAAGGCTACAAATCCCTCTTCTGTTACGATGTTGCAAATATTTTCTCTGCTGCTGTCATACCTCATGTAACCTCATCTGTCAGTCTATTATAATTCAGGAGTGTTTAGGTTTTTCGCAGTCAACTTTGAAGATTTTCCTCCTTTCGTAGCTCTTGGATTTGTGTCTTTTTCACCCCTAAAGAGGGCAAGGAGGTGAAGCAGAGGCGGGGGGCCAGGCCAGCCCTTGCATATTACCCTCCCATACTAGGAATGCAGGGAGCTCAGCTGAGTCCAGGCACCTCCTGCCCTCTGATCCTGCCTCACAAACACCCTCCACCAGCCATTTGAAAACCACTGTCCATATAGGGACAAGCAGGGGCCAGGCCTGAGCCCAGATGCCTGGGGACCCAAGTAGATCTGCCTTCTTCCTTGGGCCTCTTGATGACCTATTTGTGCAACTTATTTGTTTTCTTTGCAAACATGCAGCTGGGCCATACCAAGCTCCAGCTAGGAGGGAGCATGTGGGGTTGCTTCAACCTCTTTGGGCCTCAGTTTCCTGCTCTGTGAAATGGGGCCAACCACGGCCCCTCACTCACTGGGCTGACGGAAAGATCGCAGATGATGCTGGGCATGAAAACTGTATCACAGTGCCAGGCACAAAGCTAGTACCTTGGTGACCCCATTGGCCTGCCCCTTCTGTAAAACTGGCCTAAATATCCATGCAGGGACCATGCCCTTGGGTGGTCCTGAGCACAGAACCCTGCCTGGATTCACTGTCCAGTTGTGTGGTTAAGTGGCTACATTCCTTTGTGTGTCAGTTTCCTCATCTACAAAACGAATACCATCACAGTCACATCACATGGCCAAGGTCGATTCTATGAGATGATACACAAAGGGAAAGCGCAACATGGGCAGCTCTTGGGGCCTAGCCCCCTGATTTTCAGAAAGGGAAACTGAGGCCCAAGAGGGGCAGCTCCTGCTTAGGATTACACAGCCAATACATGGTAGAGCCAGGATTTGAACACGAATCTACTGGTGATCCAGGCCAGGGGTTGAGGAGCAGGACTCATTCTCCATCTCCTCCCCCGACACCCACCTGTCAGGCCTCACACGTGCCCATAAAAACCAGGAGGCTTCCTGGAGGAGGCAGCATCCAATCTGAGGGCCGAAGTATGAGGAGACAACCAGGTACAGTAAGAGGGAGGGTGGCCTAAGAGGAAGGTACAGCCAGGACAAAGGCCTGGAAACTCACAGGTGTTTGGAGTAACAGCCAAGGAGGGGAACCTGGAGGGCTGGCAAGGCTGTGAGGTGGGGGGTGGGCTGAACTGGGTCAGGGGAGGAGTCCAAGGTGGGGCTGGGCTCCAGACAGGATGGCTGGGATTGGGGTTAGTACCACTAACTGCCAAGGGCTTTCCGTGGCCCTCAGCGTACCCAGGGGATGGCTTGCCGTGCAACCTCCCGGCCTTTACCCAAGTTGTGCCCTCTTTCCAGTCAACCTTGCCAGCCCAGGGACACCTCAGCATTTCTGACTCAGCTTCCATGCCCCCAGTGAGACCACGTCACCCTCCTGGCTTTTCCCCAAAGCCCTTGAGTAAGACCCACCCACACTTCTTAGCCTGGCAGGTGCTGGTGGCCTGGAATGCCCTTCCCCCACTTCTGGAAGGCACCGGGGACCAGGTGAAGGAGCTTGGGAGGCCAGGTGGATCCAGTGTGGGAGCCTGGCTGGCCTCAGGTGGGGGCCTGAGCCTAAGTTTCCCCATCTGAATAGTGGGGTGACTCCTGTTTCCTCCTGGGAGAAGCTCAGGAATTCTGGAGTAGTCTCAGGAGAAGGGGGTCACCCCCAGGGGGGACAGGAGTGCCTCCCGCGTCACCATGAGCAGAGGTCAGTGAGGCCACCCTGTGGGTGGGGTGTGGGCAGCAGGAATTCAGCCTGGCTCTCTGTTGCCTACCCCTCACACTCCCATCCCCACCCCCAGGGAACTGAGCCAGACAGTGCACATGAGGGAAGGAGGGAAAGTGCCCTGTGTTTGCACAGGCTGCCCCAGACCATGGTGGGACAGGCCCAAAGGCCCCTGAGTCAGGAGCTATGGGCTACCTGGGGCACTGGGCCAGGAGGGCAAGGGGCTGTCCTTGGCTGGTGGCTGGGGCTCTGGGGATGGATGAGCACAGGGTAGGCAGGGAAACCAGATGGAAAGAGGCAGTTCTGTGGTCTGGCTCAGTCCAGGGGAGGGGGCCCAGCCTGGGTTTGGGTTCACACCAGGTCAGTGTTCATTCATTCATTCATTCACTCACTCACTGCTCCCTGGAACCCAGTACCTCCTGACCAGCCCTTTTCATTACCATCACTGGCCATAAGACGTCCTTGCTCAGAGAAGGGCACTATTATTAATTCATGCAGATTCCCAGCCCCATACTCCATACTGATTGGTGGCTGTCTCCTCATCCCCACTTAGGGCGACCCTTCAGTTCCCCCTCAAATCTATCACATACTCACATGACTCATCTGCCCGTGGCCTGCCTTCTCTCCCCCAGTGACCACCCCTCCTCCTCCCCTCTAAACCCTCCTCTACAAAGCTATTGGGATCATGTCCCTTTCCTGCTCAGATCTCCACCATGGCTCCCTAATGCCCCACCATTAGGATCTGATCCCTCCCTGTGGTATTCGAGGCCCTTCCCGTTGACCTCGGCCCCTCTGCCTCCATTCTGGGGGCTCCCAGGGAAAAACTATTTAAATTCTTAATAAATTTACCCCAGTAGTCCCACCTTCTCACCTTCGCCCCTGTTCTTCTCCTGCCCAGAGTGCTCCTTGCTCTTTGTCCCTCAGCTTCACTTTTCCTTCCCTTCATACCCAGTGTCTCTGGGCCAGGGGACCCACCCCACGTAGGTTGGGGTCCTGTGGGACACAGTCAGAGACCCTTCTGTATCTTTTTCTGACACGACGTTGGGGGTATGAAGCAGGGGCTCTGGTCACCCTCAGAGCCCCCTGCCCAGCTTTCATGGGCCACCTGCTCTCCAGGACAAGTCCCAGGCGAGGGGCAGGAGTCAAAGCATCCCTTGGTCCCCTCCCTTCCTTAGAGCCACACCTGGGAGTGCCAGAGAAGTCAGGTGTGGGGAGCGGCTGGTGAAGCTGCTGCTTCATCATCCACTGAACACCCACCATGGACAGCATCCCCTCCCTCATCTGGAGAGGGTAATAGGCCTCCCCATACCATCTCTAGGGAGACACTTGACCCCAGGACCAACCAGCAGCCCCAGGAGGAACCTCCCTCCCAGGAAGAATGAATGAATGAATTGAATGAGCTCTGATCCAGGCCTGGGGTGGCGGTGTCATGGTGAACATGGACTTGTCAGGGTCAGGCCCTCCCATAGCGGTGGAATGGACCAAGAAGCCACCAGCTCGAGAGGCAACCATCACCCCTGAAGGAGCGCACACTGAGATGAGGTAATGAGGTGTGTGAGAAGGGTCTGGCTTGAGTGATAATTGCTTCTTTCTCTTGCCACATCTTTTGAAATGAAGAGAGGAGCTGGGTGGGGTGGGAGAGTGTTGGGGTCTATTCGCACACCAGGAGAAAGTATCCACTTTGAAGACAAATGACAATGGATGTCAAGAGGGTGGCCCTGAAGTCCCAAGTCCAATTACATTCTCTCTGTGGACAACCATAGCCCAAACACATACTGGGTCTGTCTTCTGGAAGATTTTACCACCGTGCCACATCCCCCAACCACCCCCCCAGTTGGTGGGAATCTGTCCCTGGCATTAGTTTTACCAACCAGAAATGGGGTGACCTCTCTCACTGAGGGGTTCTCAGCCTAGGGCAAGCAGAGTAGGTGTGGCTGGGGTGGAAGGAGGCAGCAGGTCGGGGAGGCAGCTCTCGGTCTCCAGCCTGAGGCACCCAGAGAACAAAGGCCAAAGTCAGGTTGGGGGTGGGGTGCTGTGGGCCTCCCTTGAGGGCCCTCTGGCGTCCGCCAGCCATTGGCTGCCTGGCCCCGTGCCAGGGCCCTGTAGCCTTGAGGCTGGGCAGAGGTGGAAACCTATTGGGAGCCCCCACAGGCTGCTCCACCCAGTGACTCAGCCCCACAGCAGGCCTCCCCAGGGAGGACAATGTGGCTTGTGGGTGCCAGGAAGGCCTCTTGGCAGGTGCGAGCCCCAGGGTGGCCTGGCCCGGCCCCCAGAAGGGAGCTCTCTGAGCCTCAGTTTCCTCATCTGGACAATGGGTTTAATCACCCAGGTATGAGGCTCTTACAGTGAAATGTGTGAATGGAAATTGTCACATTTGGAACTAAAGGGGAAGCTCTGATGGCCCGGCTTGCCTTGGAGGGCAGAGCCGGACAGGTCACAGGTACCAGTGTGCCCCAATGCCCAACAGTGAGACAGGCACATAGTCGGTGCTCAGGAACTCCACGGTCCGTGAATGGACCATTCACCCCTTTCTGGCAGTATGTCCAGGTCTGCCCCAGGAACAATGCCCAACTCTATGGTTTACACTCATAGCGTTGGGGGTCTGGTCCACCCTGAGTGAGCCTCCAGAAACCTTTGAAGCTGGAAAAACCACAGCAGACCACAGGCCTGTGGGGTCAGGGTTGGGCCGCGAGGAAGGGGCCCTCACTCAAAACAACCAGTTCCATTAGTGAGAAGAGGCCTAGGGATGCAGGCAGGAGCTATGGACACCTACACTGTGCCCATCACTACACCCTTCCAATTTCCTGAAAGGGAAACTGAGGCCCAGGGTATGGCAAGAATTTGTGTAAGGTCACAGTGAAGTGGGAGGGTTGAGGGATTCAAAACCAGACAGACACCAAGGCCCTCACTGTCCTCCCCAGACCTGGGGTATGTGAGGGACTCTTTGGGCCAGAAGGCTGTCAGGGTGGGTGGCAGCCTATTTTAGGTGTAGGAGGAGGGGCTTGTGATTTTATTAGGATACCCTTCCTTTCCCTGGGGTCTTCTCCACTCCCCCACCCCCACTTTTCTTCCTTTTAGTCCTGCTCCCTTGGCTGGAAGCAGCCCTGAACTATGGGTTGATTCAGGAACTTCGCGTGGGGACAGAAGAGCATTGCAGGCAGGGGTACAGCAAGGACAAAGGCCCAGAGATGACAATGAGCCTGGCAGGTTCCAGAACAGTGAGGAGACCCTTGTGTCCAGAGCTCCATGGGCCAAGGGGATGGTGGCCTCTTCTCAGGCCTGAAAGCAGTGTAACTTTCTCTCTGGGGACACAGGGAGCCATGAAAGAGTGTAATTTAATTTATAATAATGATCATTCCCATTCTGTAGGGTCTGTGGTCTTCAAAAGCCTCTTGCTGTGGAAACTTTGGACCTACTAGGAGAATCAGCAGGCTTGATCTGGCCTTAGACGTGTCCAAACTCAAGTCCAGATTCCATGTTACAGATTGGGAAACTGAGACCCAGCAAGTCAGAGGCACAGCGCAGATCCCACGCGGGGCTCTCTGACACTGAAACTCAGCTGACCTCGGTTTCCCTGCCCGTGAAATGGGTCTCATTCCTTGGCTCTGGGCCGGGGCCTAGGTTGCCCGCTCTCAACACCCAGCACCGCGGGCAGCCCTAGGAACGCAGATACGACCAAGCCCAAGAGGCCGCGCGGGCGCCTACGCAAACCTGAGAATAAAACTGCAAAGCCCACCCCCGCCGTTTCTCGAGGACTCTAGCTCGGAGAGTCCCGCCTCTTTCTTCGCTGTCCGCAGAGAGAGGGCGTGGCCTCTGCACGACTGCCCGGTGGCACCGCCAATCAGGCTCTCGCGCCCTCCGATTGGCCACTACCGCTCTGCCTTATCTTACCATCTCACGGTCCTTTCTCCCTTGCGTCATGAATGCATACACCCAACCACGTGCGCCTCCGCGCTGAAATATAGTCCCTAACCGCAACGCGCGCCGTTTGCAGAAGGACCCCCAGGGCGTCCGTACTCCCAGACTCCGGGCACCGCGACGCCGCAACGGCTTCCTGCGAGCGTGCCGGGGGGCAAGTTAGGGGAGGGAGACCGCCGGGGCGGCGGCGACGGCGGAGGGATTCGCGGCTGTGCCGAACGGGGCGGACCGTGGGCGGGCCCTGGAGTGGGCGTGTCCGGCGCACGGGTGGGGGACGGAACATGTCTCCCGCCGCAGGAAGATGAGGCAGCGGTGGCGCCCGCGGACGTAGCGGGCCGGGCAGAGCCGACCAGACGCGGCAGCACCGCGTACTCCACTCAGGACGCCCCTGCCAGTGCCCCGAATACGTACGGGCACGCGGCGCGGGCACGCGGGGAGGGGCCCGGGCCACGCGCCGCCCACGCGCGACCCTCGGGGCCAGCTGGCGCCCCTTTGTCCGGGGGGGCAGTACGTGTGCCGCTCCCCGTGCGCTGCGGCTGGGCCGCTCAGAGCAGGTAACTGCATCGGGGCCGGGACCGTACGGCTGTGGTGGCCCCGGGTCTTTGTGCAAAGTTGCCCGGGGCTTCCCCACGCCGTGGGGGCCGGGAAGTTGGGGAGGGGGCGGTGCTCCGGGGTGCGTCCCCCCCCCCCCCACGCCGCCCCATTGCGGGCCGGGCGCGGGGCGGCGGCTGGGAGTCATTGTTCTCCAACTTTGCTCACCGGGCATTGGGGCGGGAGACGTGTAGGGTCTGGTGCACGCGAGGCCCGCGCGCGCCCCCTCCCCGGCCGGGCCAGCCACTTCGGGAAACTTTCCGCAGCCCTGGGAGGGGGCGCCCGAGGGACCTCCCAACTTTGTGGCGGGGTCCTCAGGGCGCCCCCTCCCCCGGGAGGAGCACGGCGGGGCGCTAGAGTTTGGAGGGGGAGCGTGTGAGGGAGGGAGAGTCCTTTTGTCTGAGCGGGGAAGGTGCGGCCGCGCAAACTGAGGCTGAGGTTGAGGGCCGGGGGCTGGGGGAACTGCGGAGTGAACATCTGCTCCGCGTTAATGGGGGAGAGGCGGCAGTGGCGGCTCGGGGTTGCGAACGGCGGAGTGGTGGCGCCCCAGCTTCAAAGGACTCCCAGGCCTCGCCGCCTGCACCGGCTGCGGGGGGTGGGCGGTTGATTTCTCGGGCTTCTCCCCCAAAGGAAGACGTCCCGTACCCCTCCTCTTTCGAAATGGTTCCGATCACCTTACGAGTTCCCAAAAGTCCTTGTGACACCCAAAAGTCTCAGCTCCCCTATAAAAGCCCGTTTCAGCCCCCCACCCCGTTTGTCTTAAAAATTGGTTTCAACTATCCCACAAAAAATTGCGGTTTCGTATTCAAAAAAGTCAGTTTCACATGCCCTCCCAAAAAGAAAAAAGTTAGCGGGGGAGGGTGTGCTCAGGGGCAGCCGTTTCACACCGAGTCTCTAGTTGACAAACAAAGCGGGGGTTTCTCCACCGCTGAAGTTGGGTCTTCCTTGGCCTCGGAACCCCCTCTCCCTGCAGCCTCCTCCGCAGTGTCCCCAAGGCCACCCCACCGCCACCTGGGGACCCAGGGAGGAAGCCAGAGGGTCTTAGTTGTCCGTCTACAGTCTACAGGGCGAGGAAGACTTGCTCTGCGTCCTTTCCTGGGGATGGGGTGGGGTGGAATGGGGTCTGGCAGGTGGATCCCCCACCCCCATTCTAGAATAGAATGAAACCCCTGGGACCATAGGGGGCGGACCCTGGCCTAGGAACCCGCTTCCCCCGGGGCGGGCGGGAGAGGGGATGTTTTCAAAGTTGCTTAAAAATAATTCCCGGATACAACGTGACAATAAAACAACCTAGAGTTGTTTTTTTCCTTTCTGAGTTGGGTTGTTTTTTGAGGCCGGGAGGAGATGAGGGGGAGCTTTGAGGGTAGGTCAGTGTCGGACTCCCCTTGATTCAGTCATGAAGCAGACAGGGATCTTGCTTTCTTGAGGATTTCTTTCACTTTGAATCTGGGGGTGACCAAGACTTCAACGTGCTTGCTGTGACAGTTGCTTGGTGGGGGGATGTCAGCAAATTTCCACTGACCTGCCTGGGCTGGGTAAGCCTGGGGGTGGTTGGAAATGGGAGATGTGGCCTGGGGGAGACAGGTTCTGGCCCAGCAAGTGGAGAAGTGACTGCTCCAGCCCTGCTTCCAGTTTAAAATTTGTAGCTTGAGTCTCTGGTGGTCTCAGGGGGAATTAGGAAATCTGTATTTGCTCGCTCCCCCTCTCCCTCGTTGTTCAGACTTCCAGTGCTCTGGGGAGGGGTCTCTCCAGGGCCCTGAGTCCTGGCATTCTGGCTGCCCTGTCCCCACCCCAAGGGTCAGGAAGGGACTCAGTCTAGCGGGACCCAGTCCCTTAGAGTGGTTAGAGGGGCTTCTTAAACAGCTCTCCTACTCCCCATCTGTCTACTTAGGCCACAGTCACGAAAACCTTTTTTCTTCATTTCTATTTCTCTGTATGTGTCCGTCCCTCCCCCTCCCTGTGTCCACTACCACTGTCCACCACCACAGAGTACCACACAGGACCATCTCTAGGACTGAGGTATCCACCTTGGCCCCTGAGCCCACCATTGCAGCTGGAGAATGAACCAGCCGCAGAGGATGGCGCCTGTGGGCATGGACAAGGAGCTCAGTGACCTCCTGGACTTCAGCACGGTAAGCCAGGCTCTGCTGGCCTCTCAGACACCCCTGGTACCCTGGGATTCCTAGGAGAGAAGCACTTCTGAAACACCGTCAGAAGCCAAGCCTAATACTTGTTTGGATGGAAGGTGGGGCTGGGGGAATTGGGGTGTCCCTCTTGACGGGCAGGCTGACATGGCAGTATGCATGATCGGGACCCTTGTTCGTTTCCAAAGGCACCTGTCACACAGGCATTTGCTCAGGCACAGAATGGGTTCAGTTTACCACTCTATAGGTGGGGAAACTGAGGCCCAGAGAGTGGGAGGGGCTACCCAGAGCCTCCAGTGTTTCTAAGGAGAGGCTCATCTCTAAGGTCCCTACTTGGCTGTGTGCACACAGTGGCCTTGACCTTCTGATCTGTAAAATGGATGTGATCAGTGTTACTTACTACCTTATGGATTTAAAGAGAAACAAGGCGGTGTCCGTGGTCTAATATTTTATTTAGCCACATGGTAGCTAGTGCAGTCAGGTGACATGGAAAGACTTCATGAGGAGTGTAGGACTCCATGGGCAGCGCTTAGCCACCACTACCATTACTGCCATTGTTGTTTTTGGGGAGAGGTGGGCCCTGTAGGGGGAGGTAGGGATCCTTATACCTCAAGCGATTTGATCCAACCTTGAATGGGCCATTTTTCCACCAGGCAGGTGGAGGTTCAGAGAGGGTGCTGGCTTTCAGAGGTCACACAGCTCAGGCAGGCCTCGTGAGGCCAGAAACCATAGCAGAGCTCCCTTCGGTGCTGAGAGCTTGGTGCTGAGTGCAGCTTGGACCACAGGCCTTGATTTGCTCATCTGTGCAGTGGGCCACCTGTCACGGGTATCCAGGTGACCAGCATCTCATCACAAACCAGGGAACCTCGCGTGGACAGTTCCCAAAGTCCCGCCCCTCCCCCCACCCAGGCACCATTTTGGTTTGAAACAAGCTGGGGGAGGACTCTTTCGGTCTGAATTTAACTCTCCACCAGTATCAGGCCCAGGCCACTGAGGTTGATCAAAAACAAGTCCCCAAAGTGAAACATCAGCCATCCTGCGGAAAAACACAGCCCTTGAGACAGCGGACCTGTAGCTCGGGAAGGGCCAGGCCCATATTTTAAGCCCCGTTTTATTTTTGCCTCCCTGGCTGAGCAACTAGGGGTACAGCTCAGTTGTTTTTTGTTAAACTGACAAGTCACAGACTACTGGGCCAGAACAGATTCGCTTGGGGGTGGGGGAGCACAGGTTTAGAGCTGGCCTCTTCTCTGCCATCTGAGAGCCCTTAACTACTTGTCTGCCTCCCTGTTCTTTTTTTTTTTTTTTTTAAGATTTTATTTATTTTTAGAAGAGGTAAGGGAGGGAGAAAAAGAGGGACATAAACAACGATGTAAAAGAGAAACATCAATTGGTTGCCTTTTGCAGTGTGTATCAACTAGGAATTGAACTGGTGGGATTTGGGGGACCATGCCCAGTCAGCTGAGCCACAGCAGTCAGGACCACCTCCCTTTCTGTCCAGAGGGCCTGAACACTTCCCCCTCCCCAGCTAAAAACCAATAACCCATTTCATAGATGACGAAACAGGCTGAGAGGGTGAGGTTCTCAGTGTCTCCTCTCAGAATCTCGGAGCCTGATTTTCATCCTCCCTTATTATAGGAGAGCGATACCGACGCAGTCTCCCATTCAGCTCACATGCTCTCTCCATAGCTTCCCCTCTCCTGCCCCAGAGAAACTGAGTTGATCTGTTCTTCGAAAGACCTTGTTTTTAGACTGAAATGGAAGAAACTTAAAGGGAAGCAGGTCTTCTTTGGGCTAGGTTCTCCAAAGTAGAAAGGCAATAGTCAAAATTAAATACAAAAAAAACTTCCTAGGTTAGAAAAGGAAGGTGTCGAGGGCACTTTGACTCTAAGTGATGTTCCCTGAGTGGGCCTGAGATGGTTCCACTGCCTAATAAGGGGCTAGGAGGATGAGGACGGTCGGGCATCACTTGTCCTGTGACCCGACTGGGTGCCGCTCTAAGCCTGGTGTATGTACGAAGGCCCCATGTGCCCTAGACGTCCATGTGCATTGGGGTTTCACAATATCCGAGTGGTCGGAATCCCGAGTCCATTTCACAGAAGAGAAATTGAGGCTCCAGGGGTATACAGCCTATCTGGGCTGATGATGAGTCCTACGGTGCTCAAAGGACACAGCCCATTGCCCCTGCAGAACCCCTGGCAGTCAAGAGGACAAAACAAAGATAAACCCCAGGGGCTTGGCTGCTGACCTCCAGGTCTGGGATCCTATTAGTTCTGGTCCTGGCTCAGGTGAGCCCCTCCCCCAACATAGACCTCCGTTACCTCAATGGGAAAGGAACCCATTTTGGAGAATAGGGCCCTGGGAGGCTGGCCCACTTGAGGGAGCACAGACACACACATGCACGTACACCACCCCACCCCAAGAGGGATGCAGACTGTGTGAGGACCCACTGCCGTCCCTTCCGTGAGTCTGTGTTCTAACTCCTGCCAGGACCAGTTGAGGATGTGGTCTTAGTTTCCCGTCCTATAGGATGGGGCATGGGGGACAGGACCCCACTTTCTAGGCCCCTACCAGAGTTCATGGTGCACACATAAGGGACACCCACAGGTGAGAGCTGCATCCCCACCTCCTCACTAGCCTGGGAAGGTTTGGGGGAGCCATCAGCTGTTCCCCAACAAACCGCTTACCCCAATTCTGGCCACTTTAAATCACTTCGACCCCAAACGGAATCTGTAAAACCCATATCTGTGGGGCATGGCAAGGACATGTGTTTATTTTTTGTGGCAAAGGATTTGTTGATGTTGGGTTTTCCTGTTAATACTGCTAAGCTGTTTAATCTATAGGGACTTAACACCGAGTGTTTGAGCAGGGAGGGTGGCACCCAGGGAGCCACCTAATAAACCATGGTGGGGGGGGTGTATAGCCTTTACCTAATCCCTCCAGCTTCCTACCTCTCTGAGCCTCAGTTTCGCCTTCTGAAAGGCAGGCATCAGTGGTTAGGGTGCGGTGAAGTCTGCTCAGGCAGCTGCTGAGCACAGAGCTCAGCATGTGAGGGATACTCCACTTGGGTCATGCTGGCTGTCCCCATGTCCCTGCCACCTGGGGTCAGGGATGCCTACAGGAGGTGACTCCAGGCTTGTCCCGAAAGGGCTGTGCACATGGTGGTTGGCTGGGTCCTTTCTACCTGTTAGATATAAATTGTCTCACTTTTTAAAGCTGAAGCTTTGTCATATAGCTAAGAGCAGATAAATTGTATCAAGGATTAAGTCATTCCACTTGGGAAAGATACAAGCCTGGTGTAAGTAGCCGATTTTAACTTTCACTGGATATTGTTGCCACTGGTGGGCTGTGCTGTCAGGGGGGCCTTCCTTAAGGTGGTGTGCAGTGAAGGGACCCCTGGCTGCCTTTCCCTGCCTGGTCCCACTGATGGGACAGGACCCTTAGGCAGAGCTGTGTCTCCGGATGTGCCCCCCACCCCACTCACTGCTCTCTCCCTCCCCACAGATGTTCCCCCTGCCGGTGGCCAATGGGAAAGGCCGGCCCACTTCCCTGGCTGGCACCCAGTTTGGAGGCTCAGGTAGGACCCTGCCGCCTTTTGATGAAAGTGTGTAGAGGGCGGGCTGGAACAGAGCAGGAACAGGGTGCAGCACCAGACCCAGAAGGTGGAATGGGCTGAGGCTGGATGCAGGCGCGTGGACAGGGTGCCAGAGGAGGAGGTGTTGGGGGAACGGTGCCCAGACCTAGCAACTGGAGTGGGGGTTGGGAACGGTGGGCCTGGGAACCAGCTGCTGAAACAGTCGCGCGACCAGACTTGAGTGTAATGGAGGAAACCTGGATGTCAGCATAGCATCTGTCCTGTATCTGGATCCTGGACCCCTGGCCTGGCGACGGGAAGCACCTGTATTACTCACAGGGGGGTCCTGGGTGAGGCAGGGACTTGAGTCTTTGAGGTCCTCTTTGCCCCAGTGGGACCTTGGGTCTCCATTCCATCCCCAAAGAGGAAACTGAAGCCCAGCTCTTGACAAATCTTGCCCATTCTGCAAACCCTGGGAGAGGCCCGCCTCCTGGATGTTTACGTTCAAGCATGTATTAGGCCCTTAACAGTATACAGGAGATTTCAGAAGGTTACTGGGACTTTGAGCATTCAAACTGGGTACATCCAGGCTAACCTGGATAGGCCAGTCACTCTACCTGGCACTGAGTGCTGATGACATGGCATTCAGTGATAGGTAGGAAGGTGGACAGTATGGCCTGAAGGAACCTGTGACAGGGGTCAGGAAGCAGAGCAGTGGGGAGGGGCTTCCACAAAGCCAGGCCAGTTGGGGATGGTCTCCAAGGAGACGTGATGGAAGATTCAGGGCAGGAGGCATAGCACATGCAAAGGTCCTGGGGCAGGACCTCGCCTGGCATATAACACGTTGGAGAAATAGGGAGGAGGCTCATGTGACTGGAGCAGAGTGAGCATGACCCTCACTCTATCCAGAGAGAGCGAGAGGGAGGAGATAGGGCAGGTCGTGCAGGACCTCGTGTGTTATGGTGAGAACTTGGGCTTTCACCCTGAGGAAGGTAGGAACTCTGGAGGGCTGTGTGTAGAGTTGCTGTGTGCATGTTTGGGGAATCAATCCACTCTGGCTCTTGCGAGGATTTGCGGGGGGAGCCTTTGGGAAAGCTGGCTGTTTCATTCTCCAGCACCTCTGGCATTCTGGAGACTTTGGCATCTTTCTGGGAACCCATGATTGGCACCATGCCCTTCCACGTCTCTGAGATCCAGGACAGGAGGTTCTGTCTTAGAGTCAGTCATTTCTGAATTCCATTGGGATATCCAGTGAGCTCTGGCTGGAGGAGGAGGGGAGTTTAAGGGGGTGGCTTATGTTCATGCCACCACCCCAAAGGGAGGAACATTGTGGTGCCGACCCCATTGCCTTGCAGTGGCCTTCCTCTCTGCCTGAGGAAGTGGCAGCAGGGCCAGCTAGAGTCATCCCTGAGGTGTGGAAATCCCCACATCCCTTTCCTTCTGAAATAGCCTGCAGGAGCTAAGATGCTGCCACTTCACTGCCTCAGGCAGAGGGTCGGGGCCTGGGGGCTTCCTGTAGGAGTTGGCACAGATGTGCTTTCATCTACCCCTGGGCCTCTGTCCTGCGCTGTCTTCCCTAATCTGGTGTCCACTTTCAAGGCCAGCAGCCCTAAGTAGCCAAAGCCATGGCCCAGGGTAAGGATCTCCTCCAGAGTACCCTGTGCCTGGCCTGGCTTCCCGCAGGACACCCAGCCCAGACTCAGTAGGAGCCCTTGTAAGCTTTTGAAGATTGATTTTCCGTGGTTGCTGCATCCCCTGCCCTTCCTCTGGCCCTGCCCTGACCACTTTGGACTGGGAGGGCCTTGTCCAAACCCCCTTTTCATCAGTAAGTGGGTTACCCTCCTTCCAGACAGGCCATGTCAGCTGAAGGGGAACACTACCATTTATGAAGAGTTTACAAATGCTGCTGGTTCCCCCAGCCACAATCTCCCCCTCACCCCTCCTTGTATGTCCCGGTCTGGCATTTTCCTGGTATTGACATGAAGTCAACTTGATTCTCTTAAATTTATTTCAAAAGGGCATTTCCTATCAGAAAATCAGTGGCCTGGCCCAAAACAGGAGATATCTCTGAAAGTACCTGAAATAGTAGCTGAGTGGAGTCTTGGTGTCTAAGGGCAGCCTTGTGCAGGATGTCTGGGCCACCTCTGCCTTTTTTTTTTTAATTGACTTTTTTTAAAGATTTCATTTAT
Source organism: Mormoops blainvillei (assembly GCA_004026545.1). Classification (NCBI taxonomy): domain Eukaryota; kingdom Metazoa; phylum Chordata; class Mammalia; order Chiroptera; family Mormoopidae; genus Mormoops; species Mormoops blainvillei. The sequence continues at coordinate 279,592 of PVJD01001227.1, forward strand.
TTATTTTTAGAGAGAGGGGAAGGGAGGGAGACAGGGAGAGAAACATTGCTGTGTGAGAGACCAGTTGCCTCTCACACGCCCCAATGGGAACCTGGCCCACAACCATGGCATGTGCCCTGACTGAGAATCAAACCAGCAACCTTTCGGTTTGTGGGTTGGCACTCAATCCACTGAGCCACACCAGCTAATTGATTTTTTCAAGAGAGAGGAGGAAGGGAAGAGAGAGAAAAAAGAAAAACATCGATTTGTTTTTCCACTCATTTATGCATTCGTTGGTTGCTTCTTTGTGCCCTGATCAGGAATTAAACCCACAGCCGTGGAGTATTGGGGACAACCAACTAGGCAAACCACCTCTGCTTTTAAAAAATGGCATTGCCCTGGTTGGTGTGGTTCAATGGATTAAGTGCCGGCCTTAAACGGTTGCCTGCCGGTTCGACTCCCAGACAGGGCTCATGCCTGGGTTGCCAGCCACATCCCCAGTTTGGGGTGTGCAAGGCGCAACCGATCGATGTCTCTCTCCAACATCGATGTTCCTCTCCCTCTGTTTCTCCCTCCCTCCCCTTCTCTCTAAAAATAAATAAAGTTTTTTTTTTTAATGGTATCAGAGAAGCACTGACGACCACCCATTTCCAGGCCAGGCAGAGGCTTTTTAGTTGTTCTCTGGATTGAAAGATGTTTAAAACAAGAATAATTGTTCTAGTCTTTCCCACTTGGGGAACCCTGAGGCACAGATCTCTTAAGTGATAGTGCATACTCTGCCACATGAGACATCAGGGAATGCTTATTGTCAGACCAAAGGAAGTGTCTCTATTTTTAAGTTCTCCACAGCTTTCTTGGTTTGTGTAAATATAACATATGCTTTGGTGAAACACTAACACTTAGGGAGAGATGGCTTCCACGTTTCATCTTTATAAGGACTCTGCGTAGGTGTGTGTGATTGTTCTCTGGGGAAGTCACTCTGCTAGCTATGGGCATTTATTCACCATGAAATGTCCTCTCTCCTTAACCAGTACCGGATCTTTTAAAAATCTTTTCCCATTTAATTGGTGAAAAGGAACATGTCATTTGAATGGGTACTTATTTGATTAACAATGGGTAGTTACCTTTTCAAAAGCTGATGGACGTATGAGCTTTCTTTATTTTTTAATTTAAAAAAAATTTTTTTTTAATTTATTATAGAGAGGGGACCTGAGGGAGAAAGGTGGGGGGGGGCGGACATCGATGTGAGAAACACTGATTGGTTGCCTTCCATATGTACTCTGACCTGGGTACAAACCTGCAGTCTAGGCATGCACCCTGACTGGGAGTCGAACTGGCAACCTGTAGATTTGCGGGAAGTTGCCCAGCCGACAGCTACACTGTCTAGGGCCATAGAGTTCTTTTTGATGAATTTCCCATTTACTGTCTTGAGCCCCCTTTTTCATTTCTTTTTTTTCGTGGGGGGAGGATTGATCAACTTTATAGTTTAGCTAAATTTTTATTTATTTATTTTCAGAGAGAGGGGAAGGGAGGTAGGAAGAGAAGGAAAGAAATATTGGTTGCCTCTCAAACATACCCCAACTGGGGAGCAAGCCCGCCACCCACGCATGTGCCCTGAATGGGAATTGAACTCATAACCTTTTGCTTTGCAGGGCAATGCCCAGTGAGCCACGGAGGTCAGGGCTAACTTTTTATTTTGAAATCATCATAGATTCATAGTACATTCATAAATTCATAGAACAAGAAATGTACAACAAGGTCCTGTTCCCCACCCTGCCCCAGGCCCCCAGACATCTTGCATGTCTGTAGTATAATACGGAATTGGGAAGAGGGCGTTGGTATAGTACTCAGTTTATTCAGGTCTCACTAGTGCATGTGTACCTGTGCATGCATGTGTGTATAGTTCTGTGCAGTTTGTCCCATGTGTAGGTCCATGAAGCTACCACTACAATTGAGACACAGCTGTTCCATTACCCACTATCCCCCCCCCCCCCGCTGCCCTTTCATAGTCACTTGCACCTGCAGATCAGTAATTTACTGTTCTCCATCTTCACATTTTGTTGTGTTGAGAATGTAATATACACAGAACCACATAACTTGTTAACATTTTGAGGTTGGCTTTGTCCACTAAGCATAATTTCCTGGAGTTCCATCCTGATTGTTGGCTGTTTCAATGGTTGGTTCCTATTTTGCTGCCTGATAAGCTTTTTAACAAAAGGAATAATAACACTTATAAACAATGACTATGTCACCATTTCTTGAGCCGTGTATGGCAGGTACCCAGACTAGGTCATTGATTGTGAGTGCTCCATTCTCACAGGTCAATGATACAGGTGCTATTATCATCCCCATTTTACTTACAGAGAGGCTGAAACTCAAGTTTAGTAACCATCCCAACTAAACACTCAATGCTGCCTCCCCCTGTCCCATACCACACCCTTATTGATCTTTTTGATTTGCAAGAACTCTTTATATAGGAAGATGTCCTTCTTTTGCAATCTATGTTGCAGCTGTTTTTTTCCTCAACTTACCAACTGTTGTTATAATGGAGAGTTTTTTTTTGTTTGTTTGTTTTTACTTTTTAGACAGAGGGGAAAGGGAGTGAGAAAGAGGGAGAGAAGCATCAGTGTGTGGTTGCCTCTCGTGCACCGCCTAATGAGGACCTGGCCCACAACCCAGGCATGTGCCCTGACCGGGGAATCAAACCGGTGACCCTTTGGTTCACAGGCCAATGCTCCACTGAGCTAAACCAGCCGGGGTGGATTTCTTTTTATCTCAGTAGTTTACTGGCTTAATTTTAATGTTACCAAGACTTTCATTTATGATGCATTCTAGCCTTGGTGCCATTCCTGAAAAATCCTTTAGAACTGGATGACAGCCCATTCTGCAGTGCAGATGAGACAGTCACAAGTGTGCCTGTTTCTCGTTATATCAGGTTCAGGAATATATGGTAAAGGTACTGGAGAGGAGGAAGGCGTGCTCTTGCCATCCTTGGCAGAGCAAAGACATTAAAAGTAAGTGGGGGAGTCCTGACCAGTGTAGCTCATTTGGTTGGGTATCATCCCACAAAGTGAAAAGTTGCTAGTTTGATTCTTCATCAGGGCACATGCCCGGGCTGCGGGTTTGGGCCCTAGTCGGGGTACATTCAAGAGTCAACTGATCAGTGTTTCTCTCTTGTGTTGATGTTTCTCTGCCTCTCTTTCTCCCTTCCTTCCTCTTTCTCTAAAAATAAATAAATAAAATCTTAAAAAAGAAGAAGGAGGAAAGCAAGTAGGGGAGAGAAACCTTAACAGTGATTGAGACTGAGCTAACGTAACTCCCCCTGGCTAAGTGCACACATGAGACTGCTCTAAACAGATAGCCCTGTGCCCTGGACCCAGAACCTCTGATGAAAAGGGTGGGATGGGGTCTGTAAGAGCTTCAAAGCAGCTCTGAGGGCACCTCCAGTTAGAAGCACTTATCCTTTAAAGGCCATACCCTGTAATTAGGGTCTGCATCCCTTTTTTAAGTGTTGACCACATACTGGGCACAATGAAAACCTTTAAGAACAACTACAAAAAAGACCAGTATAAACCATGTTTTTTGAGGACAATGCAGTGAATCTAGAAATAAAACAGCAAAATGTAGAAAGAAGTAAGCCTGACCAATTGGATCAAAATTCCTTTTTTACCCAGGTCTTTGGTGAAGGGACAAATTAAAACAGCCAAGACCGAATAAACATAAATCAGCACTAATGGAAACACATTGAAACTATTTGGTGCAGCCAAAGCTGTACTTGGGGAAGAATCATAGCCTTTGATGTTCTCAGAGCAAATAGAGTGAAAAGAAATAGATTAAACATTTAAGGTAGAAAATTCTAGAACAACAGGATAAATTCAAGGAAACCTTTTATTGACTGACTGATTTATTTTAAAGAGAGAGAGAGAAACATCAACTTCTTGTTCTACCTAATGATCCTAGTATTTGCCCTGACCAGGGATGGAACCCACAACCTTGGCATATCGGGACAACACTAACCAACTGAGCTACCTGATCAGGGCCAAGGAAACCTTTCTCAGTGGTTTGAAATGCCTTAAAGAATTTCCTAAATTCCAATTACCCATGAATTTTTTTCTCATCTTTTTTACCTTTTTGTCTGTTGCTACCTCAGTACTACCCAATGTTATTACTGTGGCTTTACGATGTTTTTATAGTCCTACCTCAGTTATTCTTTTTGAGGCTGTTCTCCCCTGTATTTTCAGAGATGCTGATTCTTTTCCATGATTTTTAGAATAACTATATTTCCTGTCCCCAATTCCCCTCCTGCCCATCCCCTCAAAAAAAACCTGGTGGGATTTTGATATGTTAAATTCATAGATAAGTTTGGGAAGAACCATTTGTCTTCTCATTGTAAGAATCTGTTATCATCTCCATTTATTTAAGTTTTCTTATTTGTTCCTTAGTGGGTTGTTTTTGTTTTTCGTTTTTTGTTTTTTTTTTTAAGATTTATTTATTTATTTCTTTTTAGACAGTGGAAGAGAGGGAGAAAGAGAGGGAGAAAAACATCAATGTGTGGTTGTCTCCCGCGTGCCCCCCCTACTGGGAACCTGGCCTGCATCCCAGACATGTGCCCTGACTGGGAATCAAACCAGCGACCCTTTGGTTTGCAGGCCGGCACTCAATCCACTGAGCCACCCACATCAGCCAGGGCTGTTCCTTAGTAGTTTTTAAGGTAAACTTTGAAAATTGAAGTATAAAACACTTAGTAATTTTATATAGTTTAAAAATTTTGGTCATGTACTTTTCCCAGTGAGGGTTATTTCTAGGTATTCCAGTAATTTCTGTGCTATAATTTAGGGATCGTTTTAATCTACTTGGTCACCTCCTGCCATCCCTTAAATGTTTGCATTTTCCCCTTGGTTTAGTTTAAGGTCACCCATCCTTAGATGCTTCCCTGTCCCAGAAGAGATGCCATGTCCGTTTTTGCATTGACTGGTGTTTCTAGAACCATATAACACGTACTGTTTGCTTGTTGGCAGCAGGACTGACCATGTCTCTGGCTGTTGATCTGAGACTGATCTTTCTGCCTGTGTTTATTCTGTTAAGGGTGTTGTATGACCATCCACAAAGAATGTCTCAGAATGGCCCCTGGTTTCTTCCCTGGGTCCACTAATGGTTGTCACCCCAGATGCTCCTTGAATTTTGTGCTTGGCCTGCATTCTTTGTCAGCTAGATCTGTCTTGCATTTTGCCTGTGATCCTAAGTCGGGTTGGCCTGTTGCTTTAGGCACTGCTGCGTTCCTGAGCCAGTTTTTCAGGAACAATCTCCAACATGTGGTACCTTGTCCCTCTGCACATGGGAAACCCGCCCTGTCGTGTTTACCCCTCGTGCTTACCATCAGCCTGACGAGATTTTGTTCACTCCTCTTGTCCATTTTACCATTTTCTTAGGCCAAAAAAGTCATTCATTTTAGGCACATTTAAAAATGACTAATGTTGCACCTTGACTGGTGTGGCTCAGTTGTTATGAGCGTCATCCCATAACCAAAACGTTGCAGGTTTGATCCCTGGTTGGGGTGCATACAATCCCCAGTTCAGGCAGCGATCAATCAGTGTTAATGTATTGCATTGATGTTTCTGTCTCTGCCTTCCTCTTTCTCTAAAAGCAATGAAAAAATTTCCTTGCGTGAGGGCAAAAAATAAATAATAAATAAATAAAAATGGCTAATATTGCATTCTTTTATCCCATATAAAGTTCCTGTCCTTGTAGTGTCAGGAGGTAGTGTTCATGTCTGTCCTAAATCTATGTGTTTTTTCTAGTCTTTTGTCCTTGATTCCGCTCCCTCATTCTTTATCTGTTATTGATCTTTCTTCCAATCTGCTTTATTGTTGAATCAATATTCATCAGTTGACTGCTTTTCTTTTCCTTCTTCTATCTTGATTTTTCCTGTTTTTAATTTTATTTAATTTTTATTTTATTGATTTTCTTAAGTCGAAGACTGCATTTGTTTACGTCTGCTCTCTCATTTAGTAGTAAGAGTCCAGTGTTACACATTTCCTTCTGAGGACCACTTCAGCCATATCCCATTGGTTTCAGTGATGCATATTTTCCTTATGTTTCAAAGATACTTGATAATTAAAAAAATTTTTATCTTTGGGTTATTTTGGAGATTTCTAATTTCCTAGTTGGAAGTGGAGTGTCTGTCCCTGGATTGGCAAATTTCTATTCTAGGCCATCCATGCAGAAATCAATACAGCATGAGCTGTTGTACCTGTCCAGATGGTACAGAGCATTCCTGCTCTCACTGAAATAGAGCCACTTTGTCATTCTTCACAAGCACTTGAGGGACAGTTGAATGTGGAGCCATGAGGTCTTCATTCCCTACCTAACCACAATTTAGGGTTTTAACCTATTTTACATTAAGAGAGCAGCTTGTTTCCCCTCTTGTTTTGTTGGTCTTTGAGTGTTCCCTGGGCTCCTACTTAATTTATTTGCATGCTAGGTTATCGGCACATGAAACTCACATCAAGGGGGCTTTCTTTGTGGGTCCACCCTATCACTTGCGAAAAGCCACCTTCTCTATTTCAGTGAGCATTTACCTCTTGAAGTCAGACTTTTAGATGAATATTATCCCATCTTTTGGTTTCATGCCTTGGTCTATCTTTGTGCAGCTAATTTTCTGTAGCCTTCTGGATTTAATTGTTTCGGAATGTCTTCTGTAGGTACTGTGGCTTTAGTTTACAAGAAGTTGTGAGGCTTACATTTTCAGTCCTTCCTCCATACTTTCATGCTTTAGTTTTCCTGTCTTTATAACCCCTCTTGCAGTCGCATATGTCTGGCGTGTATTTTCGAGAAATTGAAAGATCTTTCAAAGATCTGTGCTGGTTCGCAGTTCACTAGTGATTATTTTCATGGCTTTAAAGAACATGCTGAAACCTCGCATTTCTGTTCTTTTGACCCCAGAGGCAAAGTCACATGTCCCTCCTGTGGGAAAGTAGAGGAATGAGCATCTGCATCTCTTTTCCGCCCTGATATTCAGTATAAATAAATTGCCACTTTTTTGTTAATATATATTTTATTATGCTATTACAGTATCCCATTTTCTTCTTTCTCCATTCTTCTCAGCCCCGTACCCCCCTACCACCAGCATTCCCCCACTTAGTTCAGGTCCTTGGGTTGTACATACAAGTTCTTTGGCTTCTCCCTTTCCTATACTGTTCTTAACCTTCCCTTATTTTGTGCCTTCCATTTATGCTTTTTATTCCCTGTACCTTTTCCCCTATTTCCACCCTCCCCTTCCCTGCTGATAACTGTCTATGTGATCTCCATTTCTGTGATTCCGTTCCTGTCCTAGTATTTTGCTTAGTTTGTTTTTATTGTTTTTTTTAGGTTCAGTTGTTGTTAGTTGTGAGTTTGTTGTCATTTTACTGTTCATTGTTTTGATCTTCTTTTTCTTAGATTAGTCCCTTTAACATTTCATTTAATAAAGGCTTGGTGATGATGAACTTCTTTAACTTTACTTTATCTGGGGAGCACTTTATCTGCCCTTCCATTCTAAATGAGAGCTTTGCCAGATAGAATGTTCTTGGATGTAGGCCCTTGTCTTTCATGACTTTGAATACTTTCTAGCCCCTTCTTGCCTGCAAGGTTTCTTTTGAGAAATCAGCTTATGGTCTTATGGGAACTCCTTTGTAGGTAACTCTCTCCTTTTCTCTTGCTGCTTTTAAGATTTTCTCCTTATCTTTAACCTGGGATAATGTAATGATCATGTGCTTTGGTGTGTGCTTCCTTGGGTCCAACTTCTTTGGGACTCTGAGCTTCCTGGACCTCCTGGAAGTCTTATTTCCTTTGCCAGATTGGGGAAGTTCTCTTCATTATCTTTTCAGATAAGTTTTCAATTTCTTGCTCTTCCTCTTCTCTGGCACCCCTATGATTCAGGTGTTGGAACATTTAAAGTTGTCCCAGAGGTTCCTAAGCCCTTCCTCATTTTTTTGAATTCTAGTTTCTTCATTCAGCTCTGGTTGAATGTTTATTTCTTCCTTCTGCTCCAAATCATTGATTTGAGTCCCGGTTTCCTTCTATTCACTGTTGGTTTCCCGTATATTTTGCTTTATTTCACTTTGCATAGCCTTCACTTTTTCCTCCATTTTGCGACCGTACTCAATCACTTCTCTGAGCATCCTGATTACCAGTGTTTTGAACTTTGCATATGATAGGTTGGCTTATCTCTTCATCACTTAGTTCTATTTTTGGAGCTTTGATCTGTTCTTTCAGTTTGGGCCCTTTTTTTTTGTCTCAGTGCACCTATTACCTTGTGTGGGGCAGAGCCTTAGGTATTAGCCAGGGCGGGACAACCCACAGTCATTGCCTTGTGGCCTGTGGGGGAGGGGTCTGAGAGGGAACAGTGCCCATTGTTTGGCTCTCATACTGCTGTCAGTCACTCCCCCCGCTACCCGCAAGCAAATTGGGACCTTCTGGTGTTGATTCCGAGGTGGGTGGGTTTGTATACATTCTAGGACCCTGTGGGTGTCTCATATGAACTCTCCCGTGAGACTGGCAGTCTCTTCTGCCGCCTCAACCCCCACAGGTTTTTACCGGTAGAGGTTTTGAGGCTTTCTTTTCCCATGCCGGAACCCTGGGTTGCACACTCCCCAGTTCCTTCTGGTTTATCTGCTTGCAAATGCGGGACCGCCTGGACCACCAGCCGCTGCCTTACCCTCCCCGGTCCACCAGCTACAGCCTTGCTGTGCGTCCCCTCCGCCATGGCTGCCCATCTCTGCCGCTCCTACCTGTCTGGATGAATGTTTCTGCTTTAACTCCTTGGTTGTTGGACTTCCATGCAGTTTTCTGGCAATTCTGGCTGACTTTGTTTTTAAATTTGTTGTCCTTCTTTTGGTTGTGCAAGGAGACAAAGTGTATCTACCTACGCCTCTATCTTGGCCGGAAGTCCTCATTACGCTACTTTTTGAAAACATTGTTTCCTGTAATTAATAAGCCGTGTGTGTGTGTGCGCGCGCGCGTGTGTGTGTGTGTGTCCTCAGAAAAATAACTTTACTGATTATTATGAGATCTTGAGAAAGTGACAAAATTTCGTGCCTCAGTTTCTTATCTGTCAAATGGGGACATTAGCAGCCATTACAAAGATCTGCTGGGATTAGCCAGGAGAAATACCCAGAGCAGGGTGGCACCTGCAGGCCCCCAGCCCTGTTCTTGGTGCAGTGGCATCTTCCCCTCAAGGCTGTTGGGATCACCTTCCCCCAGACCATCACATACACCTGACTCACATGTCTGTGTTTGACCCCTCCCACTCTGGAGTGTGTCTTCAGGGATGATTTCCAACAAGGGAACATGGTGATGTTTGCCTTGCGCGTGACAGTTGGGAGTTGAATTTCTTGGCCACCAGCTTTCCCACCTTCACCTCCACCTGTACAGTGCAGGTTGTATGCCACTGTCTTCCCATGATATTCAGTGAACTTACACATGTTTATCTTAACATTATGTACTTTTTCATTCATTTGGGGGGTTTGTCAGTGAGCCATTAAGGTCTCGGTCTCAGAAATGTTTGGTCAGCTTTGTCTTCCACTCTGGTTTGGGGTGTTTTTTCTGTTCCCTTCAGGGATGCCAGCTCTCCAGTGTTGAGTCTCGTTTAGATCTTCATGTCAATTGTCTCAGAATTCCTTCCTTCTCCCCTGTGTTTGGGGGCATTTACAGAACTTTCCCTCTTCATTGATCAACTTTTCTGCCCCATCCGTTCTGCATTTGCTTCCCTTTGATGCTGCTTTTTAAAACCTGTGAATTTGTTGCATGAGCTTCTTTTCTTAGTTTTTCCCACCTCTTCTCTTTCTCTCTGAAATCTTATATTTCTTCCAAAGAACCACATGCTCTGTAATTTTCTTGCGGGTGTGTGGCGGTTGCTAACTTAGATATGCTTCTGTTTCCTGGGATAAATCCTGAATCCTTGAGTTTGGTCCATATTCTGTGCTCTGTGTTTGTTTCCTTCTTGTGTTTGTTTCTTGCAGGAAGGTTGCACGTTGGCCTCTGAGCTCATATTTGGGAGTGGAAGGGTGCAGATTCTCCCATCCCCTTGGATGGGTTCCACTTGAGACTGGAGCAGGAGGGAGACTTTCTGTTATCACATTGGTCTTGGATCTGAAATTCACAGGAAGGAGCTGATGGACCAACTTCTGCAGCTAAGGGACCCCGATTCTCTGTGAATTATTCTCTCTTGTGGGACCCTTTATCTGAGAGCTGGCTCTGCCCACTAGAGAAGCCCCAGGACTTGGAGTTGCTGTTCCTAGTTCAGGAAATATTGGGTTGGGGACCCCCTTCTCTCAGAAAGGGGGGAGTGTGGCCTTCACCTGTCCAGCCTCAGATGTGCTTGTCTGGGTGGGGAGCATGAGGCTCCACCTTTCTGCTTCATGCTCCCCATTTCAGGGGCATATATGACATTATAAACAGGGCAGGTGGTAAAAGGGGTGAAATATAAACAACAAGCGAATTTGGATTTGGGACACAACCTGGCATTCTCTCTACAGCTTTCCTGTCAGTATGAAATAATAAGCTGATGCCACTGCCGCCGCCGC
>PVJD01001228.1:0-289906 GCA_004026545.1 Mormoops blainvillei
GATTTAGGTGCAGGTTACGTGCGTGTGTTCAGTTTGTGAAAATCCATCGCGCTTTGTACTTATTTGTACTTTTTTATACGCATCTCATAGTTCAATACAGATTTTAATTGCAGAAACAAGTGAAAGAAAGGGACGATAAACAAAGCCCAAGGGGAGAAAAGAAAATCAAGCATAATCCTAGCCACTCAGAAATCTCTGTTGGTAGTGTCTCGGTGAGTATTGTCACGATACACAGACACGAGCGACAGAGGTCCTGGCTGTGCCGGAGCCCATTATTCTAGCCTTCAGAGTGGATCAGCCTGTGCTCCTGCGGTAAATTTGCTTTTATATATTTAAAGTGTGTGCCCCTCCTTTCCCCCCAAACTGGTGATGTGGGTCATGCTCACGCAGGCCACCCAAGCTTTCTGTGCTGGGCGTAGACTAAATACCAACTCTGAGCAATGCATGGTGGGAGTGCGATAATAAATAAGAATTTGTTTCTGTCTTTGAGGGTCTTTGAGACCAGCAAACAGTGTGACTCTGGGTAAAATGACCTCACATGAACCTCATTTTCCTTACTAGGAAAATGGGGAATAATAAAGTCTACCAGGTGAAGTTATTTTGAGATCAGTGGGGTAACATCATAAAGAATTTTGAACATGGTATGGGCTCCATGACTGTATGTGACACTGAGCAATTCTGTCAGAGACTGGTTTGAGCCCCATGGCCGTCTGGGTGTGTCCAGACAACAGGGAGGCTGGAGCTGCCAGAAACCTGGTTACACGGGTCTTTCGGAGCCTCCTGAGAGAGAGCTCAAGCTGAGTAAAGGGGAAGTCAAGAAACAAACCGGGGTTTAACCCAATGAGACATCACTTCTCTGAGGAGAAGAACCATCTGGTCAGACAAGGGGGTTCATACCCAGGAAGGGACACTGGATGTGAAAACCGAAAGGGTGGACTTCACAAGGATCCAAGCTGGGGGACTCCAGAAAGGAGAGTAAGGCATTTCCTTCTGCTACTTCTGAGCAGACCTCACAGGTGGCAGGTGTGTCTGGCATGGGAAGAGATGGTGGTGGCAGGTGAGGGGGGCGGTGCCCACTACTATGGTGTTTCCCAGGGTGTCCGGGATGTTCAGAATCCAATAGCTCTGGTAGGAGCAGCAGCATCCTGTGGTCGTGGCAGTGCCGAGGGGAGAGAGTTAGAGCAGGTGAAGGTGAAGGTCCTGGAGATGCCACGTGGAAACTGGCTGTGCTGGCTCATTGGCAGCCCGAGGGGACCCCCAAGTGCTTAGAGTGAAACCTGGCAGGGGGACTAGCTTCGGTTGGATTTCAAAGCACGTCTCCTTTCTCTTTTAGTTTGGATCGGGATGTAGTTGACCTTCGTGCAACACTCCTCGACGTCTCTCCCTGTTACTAACTGTGGCTTTGGGTGGCCTGGGCTTGGCAATGGAGAGAGATTTCCAGAAGAGGGAAACGGTAGAGCGGCAGTGCTCCTGAACTCACCTGATCATAACCCCTCCCCCCGGGGCACTAGTGGGGGAAGGTAGATTTCCTCATCCTGGCGGAGCACTTCTGAAATTTCATGGGAACGGGAATCCCCGGGACTCCTCCCAAATGTGGATCCTGATCCTGCAGGTCTGGGGTGGGCAAGGGCAGGAGAGGAGGGTGGAATGGAAGCGGAGCCCATCCTGCTTCACGGACAGCAAGCCTCTCTGCTCGCTTCTCATCGAGGTCGCGTGTGAAGGAAGGTCACTATTCCTAAAGCAAGGTGTGAAGACCTCTGTGTAGAATACGCCGCGTTTGCAGTTCATTCTGCCCAGATTACCGTTTCCCTCCTCTTAACATTGTAAACTCCTACTTTGCTTTTAACATCCAGCTCAGGTACAGCTGCTTGAATGCAACCTTCCTGAACACCAAGCCTTTATCAGTCCTCTGTATCTGCACTGCAGTTGCTCCATTCCTCACACATACTTCTTTGGTTGCTACCGTCTCACTGTTTGAAAATGTGTTCTTTGCATGCCTATATCTCCATTGTACACGGGGAGGTCTTCGGGGGTAGAGTTGACATCACCCATGTCAGCTCCTGGCCTAACTTAGTTATTGGTTAAATACTTGCAGAATGGGGTACTGGTTCCCTGGTTAAGAAGCACACCTTCTTTCCTTTAAATTCTCAGAGGAGGCCAGCATTATTATTAATTTGGGATTTCATAAATGGTTATTAATCTCTGCTTGCATCTCCCAGAGATTGCTGGGCTTGGCAAGAGGAGGTAAACTTGTTCAGATGATATCCTCTTTCCTGTTCTGACATCAGTGATGGTGTTGTGTTTTTGTTTTTTTGTTTTTTTCTCCTGGAGGTGCTAGACGTTTACTTTCCCCCACTTCCCTGAGATACGATCAAATACCCAACTGAAAGGTTCAGAGTTAGTGAACAACTTAAAGTTCATGTTGGATAAAGGATCTGGCTGACAGCACCATTTGGGACATTGTAATCTGATAATGCTGGCGCCAGCCCATTCCCTCGAGGTCTAAGACGAGCCGGTACGGCCTCCCATCCATGCTCCACAAAGGGTGCCGCTCTGAGTGCTGGAACCTATTCTGAGAAGCTGGGCCTTCTGCTCTCCTGACATTAATAGGGAGGTCCCAGATACTTCCTTGGGGCTTTCTGGGAGCAGAGAGTTGTGCAGGAACCAGTGTGGAAGGAAGCCCGTGGGAGTCAATGACCTGCCTTAATTCATTTTGCAATCTGAATTGAGAACTTCATTTTGCAAACTGAATTCAGAAGTTTTAAAGCTTCTAATTGGTCAGAACCCTGTCTTGAGTATTCTCAGGGGATGTAGCTAATTATGTTTACTTCAAAGGTGCCTATTAACTTGGTGGATGCCTTTACAACCAATCCCATGATAAAGGGAATGGTGTTTCTAAAAGAGGACCTGGGTAGGAATAGAGATGTTGACTCTTTACCCCACAGACACTGAGTACCCACCCTATACCAGATTTTCTGCCAGGTACTGGGGCATAAGAATAAGACAGATTTTGTCCTTAAGCCTAAAGGACTATCAAATGCACAACCTGCCTCAACTGGATTGTTGAGTTAATACAGACCAGAAAATCAGTGTCGTATATTGAACTGACCCATCCAAACAGAAAGGCTGGTTCTGTGTGTAGGCAGAGCGGGGAGCAGGAAGGAGAGAGTGGTTCAGACTGGTTACAAACGTGCACAGAATGAAAGCAGAGTCCAAACCAGGTTTATATGTGGGTACAATGGGAGGGGGATAAAATATAGGCTTGGTGACACAAAACAGCAGATGCCTTCTTGATGGGGAGATTAGTCCTATGGGCAACTCCTGAAATGCTGAAATTTCATGAATAGAAGGGTGACCTGATAGCCGGGTAGACACAGATGGATAGCTGGTTGTTGGTTTTAGTGGTTTGATGAGTGGATTAGGAGTAACTACTGTGCCCGATGAGCCCCATGGAACATTGTCAAAAGTCCACAGTGTGACATTGGTCATATTTATAATATTGTACCTGCTATGATGGTCATCTTCCAGCAGTTGCTGATCCTGTAGGTAGTATTGATGATGGTGATGGCGATAATAACAACCACCCTGTGTTATTATCTAAGTGTGTTATACTAAGTGTCAGGTGCTTTCTGCAATTTCTTCCTGTCTCCCAAACAACTCGCAATGTAAGGATCATGGTATGTATTTTACAGGAAAGCGTTCTAAGGCTCAGAGGTGTTAATTTCCTTGTCACCTGTCTGGTGAGTCAACAATCTAAGGGAGTGGTTGAATGTGTGCCCTGGTCAGATATCGGGGTTTCGGTGCCTCCTCTGACACTTAACAGCTTGACTGACCTTGGGCAAGCCATGAAACGACTCCAAGCCTTGGCGTTCTTGTCTATAAAATGGGACCGTTGTGAATATCCAATGTGCCTGTTACATAGCAAGTGATCAACAAATGTTAGCTGCCGCTGTTCTTTATCTCTCCTCTTTCTCTTCCTCTTTTATTTTTTTTCTAAAATAATATAAATAATAATAATAATTATTATTTAATTATAAATTATTATTATTATTATTATTATTATTATTAATGGCAGGGCTAGGCATCAAAGACGAACCTGTCTGGTTACAAAGCAATGTCCTCTTTTTGGTGCCACACTGTCTTCTGGGGACAAGGGGGTAGTAAGTTGTCAGGTGAGTCTGTGCTATGCTTCTTTAATGCTTTTTTTCTCTCAAATGGCTTTCTGCCACTCCAGACACCCTGAGCCACCTGGACTGGTGCTTTGGGACTATGTCTGTCCAGTGTCCAGGTGGTCAATTCTCTTTCCAGCCAATGACAGAGTCAGAGGCCACCCACCAGGGGGAAATGAACCAGAGACCCTGCTCCCGGTGAGAGGGATGTCTCAGTACCTCCCTCCCACCCAGATCTCTGCCTCTGGAAGGTCCAGCAGTGGCCTATTCTTTTGTCTAGCCAACGTCACAGGGTGTGTTTTGAAGCAAAGGAGTGAACCACCCCATCTGTTCAGGGCCTCTGATTAATGTACACATCCCGGGGAGCCACTGGGCTCTGGACTGTGTCTGATTAAAGTGGCCTAGGTTGACCCAAATATAGCCAAAATGTGTTAGGTAAGGACTTTTTGGTTTCAGGCAACAGATGAAATCCATTCTGTCAGTGTACACAAAAGAGGAAAACCTGCTACAGGTTTTAGAGGTGTCTTATGAACTCACGGGTAAAACGTAGGCTGAGAACCTACAGAGAACCCATGGAATGAACATCCTTCCCTTGCTCTGATTTCTTTTCTTCTGAGGACTGGCTCTCTCTGCTACTCCCCTGTGGAGAATGTCCACCCCCAACAGCTGTGCTTTTGTGCGTAAGTCCAGCCACATGGGGGCTTGCTCTCTGACTCTCTTCCAATTCTAAATACCAAGGAAGCATCTCTCATTGACCTTATCCAGGCCAGATCACCACTGATGAATTTGATGGAAGTGCATACAGACTTTGAGAAAAACCAATACAAACCCTAGGTGGGACTGTGGAAATGCTTATTCAATGATAAATACAGGAATTGGACAAAATTTTGTACCCAGCAGGATTACGAGTCCTTCAATCTATTTATGCATATGGTTAAATTAGAAGAGGCCACAGTGAGATGTATCTAATGCCTTAGATTATGGTAAATTTGGCTTATTTTGCTGCAATTGCCACTAGTAATGTCAATTGGCATCTATTCTGTATTGTGTACTTCAGAATGCAAGGCCACCCACCGTGGGTGGGCATTCTTCATATGTGTAGGCAAGTGAACTGGAGTTGGAAGAAGTTGTGCACCCCGCTGATAATTAAGTAGCCGAGTCAGACCCTGGGTCTCATGCTCCTTCTGCAGCATTGTATTGCATCTCACGTTGTCAAGGTGACCAAAGAAGGACGGTTTTAAAAACATGCAGTAGGACTGCTCAAGGGTAATGACACCTAGCGAGGGAGTCCTGGGGTCATGTACGGCAAAGGGAAATAAGGGACGAGGTTTTCCTGAGCAAGCGCCAGGAGGGGGTCTGAAAGTTCAGCCCTCTCTGTGCTCAAGGATTGGCTGAGTATGTGGCTAGCCCGACCCTCTATGTCAAATCTGGCATAAGAAATGTACAGAAAAGTTTTAGTAACCTTAAATATTGCAAATATTAAATAGAAACATTCCAATATGTCCCAGGGAAGCCTGAGTTTCCAGTTTTCATTATTAGAGGTGATTTCATATTAAGGGAGTTCTAGCCCCATAATTCCCAGGAGTTGAGCAACTTATCTTTGGTGAGGCTCCTGATTGGAGATGTTACCACCGCTCTGAAAGCTCTGCTATGGCCCCAAACATGACCTACTTTTTAGAAAAGAGAGAAGATAAGACCAAAGATCGGTTGATTGAATGAATATCTATGGCTAATTCCCCTCAACATGCTATAGTTTTCTATTCAAGGGTATTACATTATTCTCTAACATCAGAGGAGTAAGGATGTTTTGCCCCATGTCAAAGACATTTTGGGGATAATCGTAATATATCGAAGACCAAGAAGGGGAAAAATCCGAGACTTAGTCTGTGGTAAGCTTTGCTTTTGAAGAAGACATGTGATCCAGCTCAGAAGGCAGCATATATGCAGTAAAAAGGGCTGTGGGAGGCAGGAACCTGCGGGAGCTCCAGGCTGGCGCTCGCCCACCTGCTGCTGGGCGCTCCCCTTTGGTACTGTAGTTTTGGGAGCTCATCACGATAGTAATGCATGAATACACTTTAGCTTCTTTATTAGGCTGGCCTCTCCAGGTTCATCCTCATTCATATTTATGGTCAGGGTATGTTCCTCCAGAGATTCTGCAAATAGCTCTTCTATCGTTCAGGGAAAATTCCTACCAAGTTGGATTAAGGGAAGGCACCGGTGAGGCCAGCCCTGTTCTCCTAGGAAATGAGAGCTTTGCCAATGGTTTTGTATGGGCGTGAATCTTTAGGACTCGGCACCTTTTCAGTAGAGCTAATTAGCTATGTTGTTGCAAATCCAAGAAGGATTATGAATGCCTGTGTGCTGGAAGAGAGAGAGGGGTGGTACAAATTCCCAAAGGTCTTATCATCCTCTGATGTAACCAACTTCGGCAACTTCCACTTTTTGCCCCCACCTTCTCTGTCTCCAACAAAGGGTTACAGTTCCCTCTGGATGCAAAAGTGCAGGCAGGACCACAGCAGAATTCACTGCCTGGTGGGATGGAAGGGTTGATCTCCCCAGAAGAAGCCACACTGGGCCCTGGCATTTGCAGTGATGTCCTCTGCACCTGCCAGAGATTTCCCACTGTTACAGCTCAAATGGGGCTTGAAATCCTGGCTGAGCCAGGGGGAAGGAAGTAGCTTTACCACTCAGCTATGCATCTGCCGATGAGCTCTGGGTGGGCTGGGGAACTGTGGGGAGAAGACAGATTTAGGTATTGGATTCAAATGTTACCTCTGGTATATTTTATAATAATGGGCTAATACATACCTCCTAAAAACAATTTTTTGGAGGGCATGGAAGGAGTCTCAAAAGAGCATGAGCCCTCTGATAAGATCATAAGCATCAATTCATAGGTATGACTAATTCAATACAAACCCGCATAACTGATACCTGAGAGACCCCTGACCACTGGCTCTGGCGAAATCTTCACCTGTAAAACCAAGGAGTTGGATAGATGACCTCTGTGGTCTTCTCCCTCAATAATGCATTTCCTTGCTGTTTGGATTCTAACAAGATCTTGTCTATGTTGGAAACTGTCAGCAGATGCTAAAGCTGTCCCTGGGGAAGTGGCTATGGTGGTACCCAGACCTTCCTGGGCTGAAGGATGAGGCTGGGCCTATGGCAATGTGTCTGGTCTCCGAGTCACAGTGCAGAAGGTAGGGAAGTGCTCACTTGAGACTAAGACCGGCTCGCAGACTGAATTTCCTCTATTTACAGGCTGTCTCACCTCATCAGGACAGGGAACAGGTGGCACTGGGGACTCTAGGGAGAGAAAATACAAATCTGATACCACCTGGACGTAAAGAAGAGAGAAAAAGTGGTTCTAAAAACAGCTAAAAACTAGAGACATGACAGCCAAATGCAACATGGGACCCTCAAAAGGATCCTGGATTTAAAAAACACATAAAAGACATAGTGAGACTACTGGGGTAATTTGCATATGACTGTCTGTTAGATGATATTTTATCAGTATTGAATTTCTTAAGAATGAAATTGGGGTTATTGTTATGTGTTATATACATACACACAGACAGAGAGGAAGAAGATGTAAAACATTATAAGTTGGTGAATGTGGGTGGAGCTTATATGGGTGTTTTTTTGTGCTATTCCTTCTAGTCTTTTACGAGTCTGAAGTTTTTAAAGTAGAAAGTGTCAGAAAATTGTTTGAAAGTCAGGTGTATGCTGTAGCATAGGTTCTCCATTCCTATCATCTCTTTCTTTCATGTTTATTCACCCCACAAGTTAAGAACTCACTCCTGTTGTAACTTAAGCTCATTTCCTCATTTGTGCTGTTATCTCTGTAAACCTAGAGCTCAGCTGGCTTTGATGATACGGGGAACCTCAGGGCTGTTCCCGGAACTCACATTTGTATGTTGTGGGCCACTCTCCTCTGAGTGACACTGGAGGCTGCAGCAGAAGCTAACACTTGTTGAGCACTCACTCTGTGTCAGGCACTTGAGCTGCACCAGCTCAGCTGATTCGAAACAACAAACCTCGCTTCCAAATGGCAGAGCCAGAATAAGAACAGCGCAGGACACGAGATTCCCCAGCCTTTGTTCTTGATTATCATTGAGTTGATCTCCGCCTGGAGGTTATTGCAACTGCCTGGAGAGCATATTCCAAACATGCATGTGTGGGCCTCGCCCCCGGGAGTACTGACGCTGCAGTGGGGCACAGACATCTGTTGCATGGAGAGCCTTGGCTGTGTCGCTGCAGCCTCCATTGTCTGTCCAGGCCTTGCGTGAGTTCCATCTGTGACCTGTCTCCTCTCTTATCACCCGTTGAAGAGTAAACCCCTTTAATATGAGAGGTTTGCCTCAGCCCTTCCTTTCCGCTCTGACCACCATCTGCTTGGGTCTGCCACGGTAGCCTCACAGGATGCAAGCTGGGGCCGTGGCTTCGGCTGAACTAGTAAACCTACTGTGCACCATTCCTCATGCCTGGCTTGTTGTGGAGGCATTTTGGGAACTCGGGTGTGGGCTCCCGTGGACCCCTGTGCAGAGCGACTTCTACCTTCGAAGAAGAGTCCTCTGGGGAAGGAGAAGACAGGGTCACACAGAGCAGGAGCAGGCTGCGGCAGTCTCTGTGATGCCTCATTTCTTATTTTTTGACTGAATCTCAAAGGAATTATGCTGAGCTAAAAAAGTCAATTCCAAAAGGTTATATACTGTATTATTCCATTTATATAATCTTGTTGATATGACAGAGTTACAGAAATAGGACAGATTAGTGGTTGCCAGGGGTCAGGGGCTGGTGGATTGTTAGTATAGGGCACCAGGAGGGACCCTGGTGGGGATGGAAATGTTCTGTGCCGAGGCCAAATCAGTGTCAATTTCCTGCTTGTGATATTGTGCAATAATTTCGAGAGATGTTGCCATATTGGGAACCTGGGTAAAGGGCACAGAGAATCTCTATGTTATTCTTACAATTTGATGTGAATCCTCAGTTATCTCAAAATTTAAAAAAAAGCTTAATTTAAAAAAGAGAGGATATAAAGTGAATATGGCAAAATATTAACATCTGTTCTGTATGGATATTGGAAATCTGTTATATTGTATGATTTTCCTTGTTTTCTGAATGTTTGAAATATTAAGTAAAAACAAACCCTCTGGAGTTATCTAGTCAGCCTTTAAAGTATGCACCCTTGCCCAAGACCGGCTCCTGGTCCCTCAGGTGAGTGTGACAGAAGCACAATTCTACAGAGTTTGCCAAGGAATGGGAGGTGGTGCTCAGCTGTGATGCTGGCTTTACTGAGAACATTTCTCTGTTGCTCTCTTACTGTCTTTATTGAACCTGGGAAAGCACCTAACACTCCTGGAGGGTTGGGACTTCCCTGGTGGCTCCTGCAGTGCCCTGCTGAATCTCCTTGGCATTTTAACAAATGGGCACAGTTATGCCTCTATCCTGATTCTTGGTGACAGCTAACTTCTAGTCTAAAAGCGCTGTCATTAACGAAGGCTATCCACACATCAGACTCCTTCACTTTGTGTATTGTAAGAAAAGAGACATACATACCAGAATTTGTTTATTATATAGCTAAAGCACAACTTTACAATACATTCAAAGGGGACTAAATGAGAAGTGTACAATAGTTTAAATGTAAAAAATAGAAAAGAATGTCCAAAGGATCCGTTATATTGGGATAGAATCTTAGTCGTCATTAAAGAGTAAAGTGTTTTCAACCCAGCGTCACAGGGTGGACTTGGCCGTAGCAGAGCTACTCACATGGATTCTGAATGACAATCAGAAGATATTCCTTATCTGTGGAAAGATATGGGAAAAATTAATCCACTCTAAAAATTAAATATAATAAATGAATACTTCAGCTTATCTGCTTTTCTCTTCAAAACATCTCTTGGACCTTGTGCAGACCAATGGTTTTCCACCCTGATTCCACATCAGAACCATCTGTAGAGCTTTTAAAAAATACCATTGGCTGGGGCCCAGCCCCAGAGGTTTTCATTTCATTGATTTGGGGCGGAGTCCAGGTATCAATCATTATTTCTGTAAAACTCTCCAGGTGGTTCCAGTGTGCAGCCAGGGTGAGAACAGAGGGGTAGAAAAAGCTTTATTTAGCTTATGGGTAATTCTGATTTTGTAGATGAACTACTATAGAGAAGTTTATTCTAGACTTAGCTTGGAGCATGAGTCCCATTTTACACGGACATCTACCAACCCTGTAAAAGCAATTCCTTCATGGGAAGAAGCGCTTTGGTGGCTGCTGACTCTTGGTAGGCCAGGTGACTGTGAGCTCCCACAGGGGAGTTTAAGAGGCTGTAGGCCTCTGCTCCACTCTCTAGTTTATCCCCGGGATGTGAGACACTTTTCCCACTCCCCAGAAAACCTGTGCCCTAAGTTCACCCAACACGAGACCTACATCTCCTAAATTTTTTTTGTTCCTAATGATAAATGCAAGTGGGAAAAATTCAACCTCTTCAAAGGTCAAATTCATCAGTGATATCACAAAATTTTGAAGGTGGAATTTTCAGACTCAAACATGTCTTCATTTTGTAAGTGAAGAACATTATGTGTCATATTGCATATTAAAATCTATCTGTAATAGTGTCAACAATAAAAATAAAGTTAAAATCTATACTCCTCTGAAACAAAGCTTTTATATGAAAAAGTAGAAAGATGCTTTAAATGTGAAATAAAATGCTGAATTACCTGGAGCTACCATGATTTCGTGCTTCCGTGACCTGATCCTAAGGAAGGTGAGGTCGTTCTGAGGATCAATGTCACGGACCGTGCTCCTGGCTTTCACTGTCAGCTGGTGAAGAAGGCCTGCGTACTGAACTGTCGTTGAGTTGTCCAAGGTTGTTCGGATTGGGATGCCTGGTATGAAATTTAATTTGGGGTTAAAATTTCTTCTTCTCATTATAAAAGTAATATGCACATTGTAGAAATACGAAAAATACTAATAATTGTTAGGAGGAAGAAAAAAGGATGGCTGGTATTACCCACCGGTGACAATTTTAGTTTATTTTCTTCCAATTGTCTTGTCCCTACATGGAGTTTAAAAAATACTTGGGTCAAAGTATAATGACAAATTTGACAATTGCTTTTTTCATTTAAATGACAGCATAGAAGTCCTTGCTGGTGACAATGTCATCAGTATTATTTTGAATGGCTATACTTTTACTACTTTATGGATCTATCATAATCAATCCCATATTGTTGGATCGTTAGATACTGTGTGTTTTTTTCTTGTCGCTAATGGTGTGATAAACAGTCTTGTGCACCAGTCTTTGAGAAGTTGTTAACTGATTATTTCAGTACTAAGTGAACATATTACCAGACACAAATGCATTCCCCCAGTGTCCTGTCTGCAGTGAGCCTGCTTTGCAAGGCTTGGTCTGTACTAGTTTCCTCCCCTGAGGCCAGAAGTAGAAAGCGATGCCACTGCACATACTAGACAGTACATCAAAAAGGCTTTTCAAAATTTCTTTGTAACATGTGGTATTTAGCAAACCTTAAATTTTATATTAGAAAACACAGCAACAAGGACACTGTGGTCTTGCTAGACATTTCCTGGTTTGCACTTATTCTTGGTTTAAGCATTATTAAATTTGGCTACTTATGTCTCTATTGCTCCATGATACACATTTAAAACAGAGCCTATTAATTTAACGTGGAAGACTCCAGCCAGACAAATATGCAAGTATAATTCAATTCAGTTCAAATCAATCTAGCTTAATTCGGGTCACTCAGCACTCAGTGCTTATTAAGTAACAGGTGCTGTGCTAGGTATTTTGCATATATTGAGAACTACCACATAGCCAGGGAATCCCAGGGATTGGGTTTGCAAATGTGTCTTTAATTTAGGGGGACATGTGACAGTGAACTGGGGATCAATGTCAGATTCTTCGGGTACCTGAATTGTGGCTAATCAATAAAAGAGGTTAACGTGGCTCTTGGTTTGTCCCCTCGGGGAAGGTAATTTCAGAAACTGTTAAGCAAGGTGAGCGCTTCAAGAGCGGAACAGCATTACAAACTTGGGCTTTCAGTTTTTCATGAAACTCTTTGAGAGCCTCAGTTCTGACTCTGAAACAGATTTGTTGCTTTCTCTTAAAAAAAATGATTCTCTCTAGAATAGGTCCTGCCAAACAATACAAGGACAATATTTACAGAAAATCCTATTCAACAAATAAGATTTTACAGAAACTCGTTAATTTTTATATTATTATTTGTTGGCTGCTTTCCCCCCAGAAGTCTGTTTTGTTTTTCACACCTGATGAAACATCAAAAGGCATGTGCCTTTAACAAGCAAGAGAGTGAAATGTAGCAAGCACTCAACCTTGTAAGAGCACTTTTTGACGAACAGTTTTATTCTGCATCCTGAATAGTGACTACCTACAAAGTCTGCATTGCTCAGTGTCAAAACAAGACATACAACCAGAATAAATTATTTAAAATGTAGATGACAAGATTATGAATCAGATGCTCAGACCTAGTTAGTTAGTCTGTTCATGATCCAAGTCAATAAATAAAACAGCTGGCCTAGCTGCATAGTAAGTACACACTGTGGAAAGGTTTGGAGTTTTTCATACCCCCTATAGGCACTTGAAAAAAAAATCAGCAAATATTGCTTGGTACCATGCAAGGTAATTAAAAAATAATTTACTAACAAGTCATTTTAGCACATGGTGTAAAATTCATCCACTTCCTCTTCTGAGGGGTAACCACTGCTCCCCATTTCTTTGGTATCCCTCCAGAGGTACTCTAAGTCTATTCAAGCATGTTTGTGTTTGAATTTTTTAGCTGAATCATTCTCTATTCTGCACCTAAATTTTTTCCATTTAATGCACTTTGAAGATGGTTCCATTCAGTACACATAAGGCTAGATCATTCATAATGACTACATAACATGACGGTCAAATGGATGCTTTGTAATACACATAACTAATATTTTCCTGATGGGCATTTAGGCTGTTCCCAATCTTTGGCTTTTATAAGCAAGGCTACAGAATATGTCTTTGGACATACCATTTCATGTTTGCATATATGTGTAGTATAAATTCCTAAAATGAAACTTCTAGAACAAAGAGTATGAATTTGATATTACTGAATTTATGGCACTACTTTAAATGACTATTATCCCAGTAAGCTGGTACTTTCCCACTGTACATTTGTACTTTGGTTGATAGATTGTATTTCAAAAATAAAGGGAGTTAGCTAGATGGCTGATAAAACCTAATGAAATTCAAAGAATAGATTGTTAGAAATGTCAAGAATATTTAAAATTAAGAGTCTAGAGAAATCAGGCTTGTATACATAAGAATATATGACAGATGTGACTGCCTGGGAAACACATACACATATATAATATATTCATCAGTATCTAATTCAATGTTCAGTGTGATAGTATTGTAAATAATGAAAGGTTTTACAAATGGGAAACCAATGTTAACAAAAATCTTCTCTAATAAAAACGTATACCATTCAGCATTGGGCTAAATTGATAAGTCTACTTTATTGTCATGAATAGGAAGTCTATGTTTCCATAACAATGAAACCAAAAAACTCTATTTAACGTGGCATATGAAGAAGTCTAAATGTATAAACATGGTAGAAGGCTTACCTAAGCACAAATAAAACCTGAAAATATGTTAAAATGGTTTGCCTAGAATTAGTGGACTAACACCACTAGCAGAGAACAAGAACATATAAACACTTTCTTCGTTAAATATTTTCAGTATCAGATTTCATGGGACTTCTGAAAGCTACAAAGCTGCACTATTATAAATGGCAGTTTCATCTAAAATTGAGTAGGCTATTGAAATGGAGTATTTTATTACATTCTGGTCACATAACTTATACCACATGCTATTAATAAACATCCTTGTCATATATTCTGGTTATTACTAATCTGACCATAAAAATAAGCCCCTCATTTATATTTTTGGAAAAGCAGATTAATTTGGATTTCAGAACAGTGTCCTGAATCCTGACACAACCTAATCCCTGTAGAGGTTAATTAGAAGTTAATAGGTCCTAAAAATAATAGTTTATAGCCTTTGGATGAGAAAAGTGCTGAGAAATCCCACCCAGGAAAATAACATAAAAATCACTTTTAATTCCACCACTCAGAGATAATTGCCATAACATCTATGTACCTTTTCTTCCATATTTATTTTAAGTGTATATGGGTGCATGGCTATATTTTTGATTAGAAAATGCTGGCTACTGCTATGTTCCTTTATTTCTTTCATCTAAAATTGTAAGTAGTTTTCCATGACTGAATATCCTTCAATACTTTAAATAGATCAATGGTTCATCAGGTAGATATTACATAATTAATTTAAAATTTCCCCTATTGTTGGGATAGATTTATTTACTTGTCTGTTTATTTATTGCTATTCTGTATGATGCCTCAGTGAGTATCCTTCAAACCTAAAGGTCTCCTTCATCACTTCTTAGGATGAATTCCTAGGACTGGTATTACAGAGAAGAATATGGATAGTTTTCAGACATTTCATGCATATTGCTAGGATTATGTACTTTAAACTTAGATCTTCCAAAATAACACGTTAGATGAATCATCCTGGATATCACAGGTGAAGGCACCTATATTGGGCTGAATAGTGACCCCTCGCCCCAATTCGGGTCTACCCTAAATCTCAGACTGTGACCTTATTTGGAAATAGGGTCTTGGTAGATATAGCTAGTTAAGTTTAGGTTACACTGGATTAAGGCGGACCTAATCCAATGACTGATGTCATTAAGAAGGGAAGCAGAGACTTGGTGATGACAATGGGGGCAGAGACTGGAGGGATGCATCTATAAGCCAAGGAATGCCAAGGATTACTGGGAACCACCAGAAGCTGGAATACAGACAAGGAAGGCTGTCTAGTAGAGCCTCCAAAGACAGCTTGGCCCTACTCACACCTTGATTTCAACTTCTAGCCTCCAGGACTGAGAAACGATAATGAATTTTTTTCTTTTTAAGCTGCTAGGTGTGTCGTACTTTGTTGTGGCAGCCAAAGGAAAAGAATATAGCATCTCTGTGAAGTGACAAAGATAACCCATTTTAGGGAATGTGGCAGAGTTAATGCAAATGCATGGACCTAAAATCAATTCAGGTAGAAAAGAGCACTAGGACTGGAATGCATCCTGGAAATACTGGGCATAGATCTTGACTTACCTGTAGGGCTCATCTTAAATCTACTCCATCTTGATCTCTTGAGCAGGGTGTATTTATTATATTCATTTGATTTAATTTCATTTTGTAAAACACATCAGGTGTTTTATCTATACAAATCAATTAAAAATCCCCACATTCTCAGAACTATTTATGTATAATTCTATTAAGTGTTGGGTATTGTGCCAGGCACTTGACAATTATTATTTCACTTATCACAACTATCAGTAAAGTAGGTTATTTTCCATTTTTAACAATAAAAGATTGAAGGTCAGAGTTTAAACAGACTTTAAATTGTTTAAGTTTTAAAGCCATCAATGAATATTGATGGATCGGCTCCAAAATAATGATTTGCTGTGAGGTTCTATTGCCAAGCACTGAGCTGGCAAGGTGCCAATCCCATGACTGCGTGGTGAATTATATGAAGGAACTACTCTTATTTTGACGAATACTCTGGGATTTGTGGCACCCCTTGCCCTTACAAATGCCTGAATTAGTAAGGGCAAGAGGTGCCACAAGAGGTAATTGAGTAAGAGCCCATAAGAGGCTGCCACCTTTAGCTGAGCATGTGGCAAGCGATGTGCCAGAGAAATGGTCTGCAGATTCTCCGATGAGGGACCGTGGAGTGCGAGTGCGTTCGCGGTATAAGTCTACGGATCTCATAGGTGGAAACGCACTGGTCCCTCTTATACTATAACCACAAAGACTATAGTGTAAGATACAATTAGTTTTCAAAGATTTCATTAAATATGGTAAAGGAGCAATTTCATTTCAAATGAAGCGTGAAACTCTGTGCCCTCTATAATGTTAAAACAAAACCAAGCTGCCAACAAGAATATTCTCCCTATCTTCAATAACCAAGTCTTATTGGTATTCCTGAAATGATAGAAGAGGGTTATCAAAACTTTCTAAATTAGACAATGCATAGTGTTTCTTAGCAATATAGAGACATTTTAAGACATGCCTTATTTACATTTATTGATATAAATATAATAGTTCTTAGCAGAGTGCTTGGCATGTAATGCTCAACAGATGTTTAATAAGTAAAGGTTATAGCTAAAATATACACACTATACTTTTGATTATAAATTCTGAGAGGATTGTCGTAAGGCATGGCAGAACAAACAGCAACTTGGATGGCCTCTGTAGAGCCCAAGAAGGCAGCTCGTGATGTATTTACCTTCTGCATTTACAACCATCGTTCCGATGACCCCTTTATGGTTCTGTATCCTCTTTAGGGTTTCCTCCACCTCTGCCTGTTAGAGATCAGAATGACAATTAACCAAAAGGGCCTTTGTGATTATCCCAATCCTAAAGAGAATAATATTTGGAAAGATCCCTACTCCCGCATCTTTTAACCTAAGGTACTGGATGCTATAATCTCAGACTTTTGAAAGAGAACTTTGAAATTGTCATGTCCCATATACAAGCTGATACAGTAGGACCCCTGACAGACAACCCTGACAAATCTCTTGGCTTGAACTTTTTTATAGTTAGAAAGCTTATTACCTCACAAGAGTTCACTCCATTTTTATCTGTTTCTATTTACTGGCAAAGTATTCTTTACATTGGACAGAAATCCTCTCCTGACCATCTTTCATTCATTGATTTTTCTGTATTTGTATGAAAAATTAACCTTCTATATTATAGTATTTTAATATTTATAGAGCTATATCATTGCCATTCTCTGTCTAAAAGTATCTATTAATGAGAAACCTTATTTTCAGTTCAGAATGTTGCCTATTTGGGAGTTCAGATGATTAAATTTGGGATATTCTATAAAAACATATTCCGGGATTCCAAGAATGGTAACTATGGCCTGGTTCTCAGTGCAAATTGAATGTTCAACCATGAATATGTTTGAACCCCATCACTGGCTTTTAAACTCAGCTTTCAGAATGAATTTTATGCATAATTTATGTTGTAGCAATTGTCTTTCCTTCTACAAATGCTAAAATCAAGGATAGTCTTTTCCAAACCTGCATATAATTCATAACTGAGTAATCATGGGATATTCTGAATTCAAACATTTTTCTTCAGAGTCTCTTGATGAGGGTTTGTGATATTTTTCCCTCCCAAGATTGTACAGATGAACATTACGTTACTTAGGTAAGACAGTTTTCTTTTGCACCCAATGTGGGCAAGATAACTTATTTTCTCTTTTGTTACAACTGTACAGGTGTTTTCTGAATTCCAGGCATTTATGTACTAGATTCACAATTTTTGGCATTAGGAATACCATCTATATGATTTACTTAGCTTGTTCTTTAAATTATCTCACTTCTAAAAGCTTAAATGAATGCATTCTCAAAGGAAACTATACATCACTACCAGAAATGGAAATCTGGTATCATTAGTCATAAACCAAGAAATAGCCAAGAAAAAAAGGGGGAATGTATTACATTCTACCCTAACGAAATCTCTGAACCTGAGGTCTGTTCTTCAATGAAAAACTGAAACTACAAAATGATAGCCATGTAATGACCAAATGTTGCCAGAAATTTTCACCTGGATATGGTCGAAAGGCAGAAAAGAAAATGGAATGAAAGAGGAATACTTTACCAAATGTGATTTACTCTGTCTTATTTGATATTTCTGAGCCATCTCAAGTAGCAAATAATGTTTGCATCTCACTTTGGGAAACAATTGCACTTAAAGCATAATAGCTGTATAGGGGATTTTTCACCCCCCCACCCCCCCATTTCTAAGACAATGTCCACAGCTCCTTAAAATCACTGCCCTTGTTTACCCTTTTCTCTTTTACTTCTCTCCCAAACGCTTCTCTGCTTTTCCCAGCCTTTCCTACTCTTTTCCCAGTTGTTTTCTCCTCTTGTGATTTCTGAGCCCTCCTGCTACAATCTCTTGATCCCTATCCCCTATTCATTTCTCTTAAAACTCCTCACTTTCACCTCACTCTTCTTCAAACTTTGCTCAGTCTCCACTTTTCCCTTTCTTCCTTCCTCTCTCCCTCCCTCCCTTCCTATTCTCTCTCCTCCCTTTCCCCTTTCTTCTTTTTCTTTATTTGCTTTTCTTCTCTCGCAATATCTCCTCCTTCTCTCATTTCTCCATTGCCTTGCGCTCCCTGTCCCACCTCTTTCTTCCCTTTCAGGGTGATTGTTCTTTCCATGTCTCTCCTCCCTTTTTCACACTTTCCTCTCTGTAGACATCTCTCACCCCCACAGGATCTTTCATCTCCTCAATCTCTCTCTTCTCTTTCTCGATATCTCCACTCAACAAGTACCACCTCCAGAAATCAACCCCTAGATATCTATGCCCTAAGATAGCTTCCCCATCCAGATATCTTTCTCCTCGCCTTCATGGTTGTCCTTTCGTCCCTCTAGGGTCTCCCCGTCACCCTGCCAAGAAGCTTATAGAGCCCCCAGCCTTCGCCATGGCCCCAGCCCGGCCTGAATCGACCTCTGGAGGAGGGCACCGAAGGCCCGCGCGGGTCGGTGCCCTTGGAGAGGTGGGTCCTGGGCGGAGACCCCAGATTTACCATCGCGCTGGCCGCGAAACTCTGGGCTCAGTCTGGCGCTACCGCTGCCGGGATGTGAATAACGCGTCCAGCCGTTGCTAAGAGACGGGGGAGGAAGTGACCTCCCGGAAGCGTAGGTGCCCGCGCCTGCGTGCGCGAGGGTCGGGCAGCAGCTGGAGAGGGCTTTTCCGCCCTGAACTGGCCTGGCTCCTCCCGGCTGCCGTAGGCGGAGTTTGGAACTCGTGGTCCCCAGCGCTCACCTGGGTTTCACCTACGCCCGTGGGGCGGGGAGGCCGAGGAGCGGAGCGGGGCTTAGGCCGGGCTCCAGGTCATTCGTTCGTCCATTCATTCATTCGTCCCTTGAGGTACGCATTAATGTAACAGTCACTTCCTCATTCAAGACCACCTACCACGTGCCAGGCTGTCCCCAGGGCCCGGCTCTCCCCAGGGCCCAGGGCATCTTCTAGTTGGGAGACTGACAAAATACAACAAAGGAAGCAATACTCCACCTGGGATACCTGCTCTCGAGCATATGCAGGGGAGGGTCCCTCTGTCGCTGGGTTTGGGCCCTTTTCGGTCCTTGGTAATAGACTCAGTGACACTCGGCGTGCTTCCTTGTGCAGCGCTGATAAAGTTTGTTCCCTCGACCTACACGGATAGTTAAATTTTTTTTATTTTTTTAATTAACTAAGAAATATATCAGCATCGAATCGTGCAATCGTATATATGTTTGTTATCTTCCAACCACAAAACAGCAGGGTAAGCGCCATCTTACATCTTATGTTCTTATCTAGAGGCAGCACTGCTCTTCTCTCAGTTGAAGAGTTGCTACTTACCAGTGTTTTTGTTTTAAGTCATTAGGGTCTTTCTTTTGTGGTTATTATTTGTCCTGAGTCACTGAAAAATTGCAGGTGGTAGCGATGGATGCTCTATAAATTGCCGTAGAAGAGAGCATTCCACTGAGTGTTAAGAACTGATGTAGGCAATAAGTTAAAGATCAATTAGGGATAGTCGTAAGTCACTTGACCTTTGGAAGGGCATTGATAATATCTTTGTAGCCTGGGAGGCAGAGACTAACTGCTGTGTGATGGGTGGCAGGACAATTTTGTGTCTGGAGTCATAAAGTCCTGGGGTTGAAGAAGGTGAACTCTGATTATAGATACAAGTTAAAGGTTGGAAATGCATCCACATAGGGACCACACTATGATGACCCTCCATAATACTGACTCAGTTTGGGCTCCCCTTCCTGAAAGCAGTCTCACACCAAACTGACCATCCTTATTGCTAGGAATGTCAGCTGGAATCCGTGTGGGCCCTTGACAGGGATGCTCTGAAGCAATTTTGAACTTCTTGGTAATTTGGATTAGATAAGCCATTCGAACTTGGAGTCTTTCACTTTATGATGTTAAATTATGTACAGAAACACTCAGAGGAATTCTGGTCACTCTCACCCTCCTCTTTTTCCTCCAAGAAACATGCTTCTCAAAAATCCAGGTCATGATAGCTAACTAGTCTCCTTTGTCGCTGGACACCTAGGAGACCACCCAAGATGATTTGGAATGGACAGCTAAGCTTGTGGTGGAGAAGTCTGGGGTGTGTGTGTGTGTGTGTGTGCGTGCGTGCAGACCTGGCTCTTGTCTGATTGTCTGTGTCTACCATTTAAGTACTAAAAGTAGCTATTTACAGTGATCCTGGATATTGACTGTATAAGGACTGATTTGGGGGCTCTCTGGGTGTTTCTGATCAAGGAGATCCCTACTTGATTGTGTAGCCATTTGTTTTGCTTATAAAAATCAGTGGCAGTGCACCATTTCTTTTATGTCAATCAGCTTTAATGAAGGAACTGACTGCATATGCATGGAGTGTGAATCCCCTCATTTCTGGAGTCAGGGTGTCAAACTCGTTCGATAGCTGACAGCTGTGATTAGAGCAATGAAAGACTCCAGCATGAAAGGCACTGACAGGAGTACCCAGCTGCTGAAAAAGTAATAAGAAGTAGCCAAACCGACTTCTAACCAACAGTCAAGTTTGACTCACTGTGCACAGGAAATCAATGAGGAGAATATGAGCCATTTTCTCCGTATCGATTTTCACTTCTAATTATTCCTTGGAGGTAGCTTGGTTTAATTTTTATGCCTTTTTGGGACTATAATGAATATCCAGAGCTGTGCTATATAAAGTAGCCTGGCAGGGTCTGACATGTTCCCTATCCTATTCTCAATACATGTGAATTATCCCCTTCCCTTCTCCTTTTCCCACCCCTTCTTTTGACCCACACTAAGTGCTAAATAACTTTGAAGTGAAAGAATTAATGAGTAATACTTTTTGAAAGTACTCTGAAGTGACCCCCAAATTTGTGGTATATGCAGAGACAGAGTCCACAATTCTTCACATAAGTTTGTCAAAATAAGATGATTTTCTTCTGAGGTCTCTCTCATTGATAATTTGCTGCTGCTCTCTGCTAAGCCTAAAGAAATTCGGGTAACTTGATAATGTTGAGTTTTCTCTTGGGATTTTTCTGTACCACTCCATATCTTTTTGGCATTCCTTTCTAGTTGACAAATACTATAAGCTGGGCCATGGAATATGTGTTGTGCCCATTTTCTTGTAAAGTAAGGCTTTTCTTTTTCTTTTTTTGTCACTAGTACTTTACTGGTTTCTCTCCAGAAAGTACTAGATTCTTTGAAAATGTCCTTTAATAATAGTAAGGCAGAAGGAGATGATGTCAGTGATGGCAATAAGTATTCCACATAACTGACATGATGCCATATAATTATAGGATATAGAGTTAGGGCTTCAGAAGATCAAACATTTTCTGCTTCTTATTAGGACAAAGACACCTTCTAGGGTAATTCTAGAACTCAAGTGTAACAAGCATTTACTTCCCATAAGGGAATCCTCCCTGTTGGAATTAAATGGTTTCCTTGAGCACAGAATTTGGCATTACATGCAGCTAAGGTTGATGTTTCTAGGTGTTTCTTTGAGTAAAATGCATTCTCAGGGCTTTTACCTCCTCATTTATAAAATAGGAAAGATAATATCCACTTTAGAGGGTTTACGTAAGATTTAAATGATATTATATGGGTAAAATGCCTGGCTTGTACCAGTTGCCAAAAATGGATCATTTAAACACATTTCTTTCTTGTGTTTTCTGTTCTTTAGTTCATCCTTCCTACTTCCCTTCATTCCTCTTTTCCCCTTTCTCCCTCCTCATCTATTTCTCTAGCCTTTTCTGCTCTACCTCCCTCCCATTTCTTTCCTCTTCCCTTTTTAACTACCTTCTCTTCAGCCTTTTCTTCATACCCCCCCTGGGAAAAATATCTAGAATTTTTATTGTTGACTTTGTCACTAAAGAACGTCTTTTCCTTTCTTCTCTTATTCCTTTTGCCCTGTTATTCACTTAGAATATTCATCTAATGTAATTCATCCACCTCTAATCTCATTTTTTTCACAATTCCCATTTTTAAACTTCTAGCTCCACAAGCAGTTCCCATCTCAGTGCCTTGCATTAAATAGATATTCTCAGTATGCGAGCATTGGGGGAAAACTGTGAATATTTCCTCATGTATTAATTTTGTTCAAAGAAGGAAAGGCCAATGTGAGCAATAAATCCTATGTACTTGATTTACCCCCCTTTTTCCCTGATAATCCAATCTTAAGGTCTCTGATTTATTTTTTCCAAGCTCTTTGATCTATTTAAAATTACTTTCACTGGTAGGTATGATCCACACAAAATTTAGATGCACAAGACAAAGCTAGGTCAGTGAGTTACTAACAAAAGTTAGGTGTATGAAATAAAATGTATAGTTGTTGGATTACGAAAAGTGAACTCCTGTGTAAACTCAACCAGATCAAGAAATAGAACACTGCCCACATTCCAGAAGATTCCACATAGAATTCCCAATCATTACTCCTGCACTGTATGGCTTAAAAAGTCAAAAATATTTGTCATCTGTCTCTCTACTGAAAAAATTTGCTGATGCCTGTAATATACTCTTCCTCTTCTCTTTTGTCTTCAAAATATGTTTGGTGGTTGAAAAAAATAACATTGTTCAGGGTTTTCAAAGTGTGCAAATATAATGTATAAAATAACTACATGAAGGAGGGAGGGTAAAGAGACCTGTATGAGGGTAAGCAACTTACATTCCACTTGAAGTATCCGAGTATTGATTCTAAGTAGACTGTGAAAAATGAGGTATGTAATCCCTAGAGTAACCAATAAAAAAGTATACAAATAGAGTAAGATAGCAAATAGATAAATTAAAATAGAATACTAAAAATGGTTAATATAAAAAAGGAAAAGGGAAAACTGGAATGGAAAACAAATGGAACAACTTGGAAATAAATAATATACTTTTAGAATTAAATCCTGATATATCAATGATTACATTAAATACAAACAGTATAAGCACACTAATAAAAGAGAGAGATTGGTCAGAATCAATCTGAAAAATGGTTTCTGTTTTTGGAAAGATGGAGTAGATCCACTTTTCCCCATTCTTTCCACTATATATAACTAAAAATCTGGAGATTATAGAAACACAGCAAGACTCTGGAAGATGGAGAAATCAGTCCGATTTGGGTCTTTGGACCCAAAGAACGGCCTGATTATAAGTTACCTGGATTTTCTTTTTGCCTCATATATTCCAGTCTTTGAGCTGAAGAAGCTGGTAACCCAAAAACATTGACAGGCACAGAAGTTTTAAAAAGCCCCAACAAAAGCCTATTCTCTTGCCAAAAAAATAGGAAAGGGACGGCCAACAAGATAGAAACTTAGGAAATAAGCAATCTTCTCCCCCCAAATGCCACAGAGGCCAAGTGGAGAGTATAGACTTCCACTCTCATCTTGCTAACTCCTCCCATCACCCACCAGGGTATGTCAGAGAAGGCTGAGTAGGAAGTTAGCACTTTCAGCCTACCAGGTGTTGATAGTCACCTTGCCCCACTCCCTGCAGCAATTTTAGTGAAGTCCAGGTGGGGAACCTGGATTGCGACCCCCACTCTTGCATATGGATAGTTACATTAAATATCAACAGCTCAGATACACCAATAAAAACACAGAGGTCATCATAGTGGATTAAAAAAAATGACATAACTATATGCTGTCTACAAGTAACTGACTCCAAATACAATAATATGCATGTAGAAAAATAAAAGGATGGAAAATGATATACCTTGTAAACAATCGGAAGAAAGAGTGGTTCTATTAGTATCAGATAAATAGACTTCAGACCAAAAAAAATGACTAGATACAGAGAAGCATATTATGTAATGATAAAATGGTCACTCCACCAAGAAGACATAGCAAATCTAAAAATGTGTGCATCAACAACAAAGCTGTAAATTACATAAAGCAAACAGTGGTGGGATTGAAAGAAGTAAACACATTCTTAATGATATTTGAAAACTTCAGTGCCCTTTTCTCCCCAATTGATAGAAGAATCAGACAGAAGACCACCAGGGATAGAAACTGTTGCCAACTAACAGAGTTTAGTTTACACAGAACACTCCAACCAGCATCAGCAGGATCCATATTCTTTTCAAGTGACCATAGAGCACATACCAAGAGAGACCACATCCTGGGCCACAGGACAAACCTCGATATATTTAAAAGACTTTAAATCATACAGAGTATGTTCTTTAATTATTGTGGAGTCAGGCTAGGAGCCAACAACAGAAAGATAACAGGAAAATCTCCAAACACCTAGAATATTAACAACACATTTCTAAATAATCGATGAGTCACAGAGGGGATCTTAAGGGAAATAAAAAGAATTACGTTGAACGGAATGAAAATAAAAATACAGCATGTCAGAATTGTGAGATACAACTAAAGCGGTGATGAGAGAGGTTTATAACAGTAAATCTTTAAATTAGAAAAGATGAAATATCTTTAAATAATGTGAGCTCTCACATCAACAACTTAGAAAAAGAAGAGCAAAATAAACCCAACCTAAGCAGAAGAGTGTGAATTATAAAGCACAAAAATTAAAACAAAAACAATAGAGAAAAATCCATGAAACAAGGAGCTAGTTCCTTGAAAAGATCATTGAAATTGGCAAAACTCTAGCAAGATGGACAAAGACAAAAATGGGGAAAACAAATTAGCAGTATCAATAATGAAATACGGAATGCCATGCATGCTCTGCAGATAAAGATAGGGAACACTATGAATAACTCCACATACATACAGTTGACAACTTAGATAAAATGGACCAATTCCTTAAAACTACCCTCCACAAAATTCATCCAGTATGAAATAGAGAATTTGAATAGCTCTAAATTGTTAAAGACATTTACTTCATAATTTGAAAAATCTCCCAAAAGAAATCTCCACTGGAGGTTCACTAGATAGTTCTATGAAATTTTTGAATAAGAAAACAGAAGGGAGAAAGCTTCCCAATTCATTTTATGAATTTAGCATCCTGACACCAAAACCAGACAAAGTCAGTATCCCCCCACCCCTCACACACACAAAGATGAAAAGGAAATGGAGTGATATCCTCCATGAGTTTATCCTAGGGTTCCAGGCCTGTTCACCATTCAAAAATCAGGCAATGCAATTCACTATATTAGCAGGCTAAAGAAAAAAAAAAAATCACATGATGCAGAAAAGTAATTTGACAGTATTTAATATTTATAATTTTAAAAACACTCAGCAAAGTAGGAGTAAAGGAAATATCTATAACTTTATAAAGAGAATCTACAAAATAGCTACAGATAACCTGCTTAATGTTGAAAGACTAAATGCATTCCTCCTAAAGTCGGAAACAAGGAAAGGATGTCTTGTCTTCTCTCACTGCTCTTGTTCATCACGGTACTGGAAATTTTATCCAGTGTAAGAAGGCAAGAAAAGGAAATAATGTAAAAGACAGACAGAAATGAAGAAATAAAACTGCTCCTGTTTGGACATGATATGTTTGAATATGTAGAAAATACCAAGGAATTGACAAAAACAACTCCTAGAAACAAAATACTCAGGTATAAATTTAACAAAACATGCTGAAAACTATAAACTGCTGATTAAAGAAAAAGAAGACCGAAATAAATGGGGGCAGGTCACTTCTCTCCAAATTGATGTATAGGCTTAACACAATTCCAGCCAAAATCCCAGCAGGATTTTTATTACAGATACTGAGAAGAATATTCTAATGTTTATATTGAAAGCAAAAGAAATAAAATAGCTAAAACAATTTGGAAAAAGAAGAATAAAGTTGGAGAAATCATGGCACCCAATTTCAAGACCCATTACATATTAAGACTGTGATATTGGGGAGGGCAAACACAGAGATCAGTGCAATAGAATAGAGGACCCTGGCATCGTCTCACAAAAATATACCTAACTAACTTTTGACAAAGGTGCAAAAACTTGCAGGGAAGGAATTATAGCTTTTTCAATAAATGATCCTGGAGACATTCAGCATCCTCAAATGAAACAAAGAAAAGCAAAGAAATCATTGACTTAAGGCTCAAAACTTATAGACATATTAACACAAAATAGATTATAGAAATAAGTATAAAATATGAAACTATAAAACTTTAAGAAAAACACATAAGAAAATCTTTATATTAACAACAAAACACAACACAAAAGGAAAAACTGATAAATTAGACTTCATCTAAGTTAAAAACTTTGTTCTGTGAAGACCATGTTAAGAGAATGAAAGACAAGCTACAGACTGGGAGCGAAAATTTGCACACCATGCATTTGATAAAGGATATTTAGATATGTTACATAAATATCATCCAACTAATAAAATAAAGAAGTCTCAAAATTCAACAGTATAAATACACATGATACAGTTAGAAAATGAGCAAAAGACATTTCACCGAGGAGGATATACAGATGGCAACTAAAAACAAAAAAGATATTCACCATCTTTAGCTATTAGGGAAATGAAAATTATAACCACAGTGACATAGCTTACACACCTATCGGAATGGCTACAGTAAAAAAATAGTGAGACCACCAAGTGCTGGTGAGGATGTGGAGAAAGTGGATCACTCATATGCTGTAGTTCTGTTTGGTGTAATTTTCTTTGTGTTTATCCTGCTAGGGATTGCTTGTACCTCTTGATATTGGTGCTTGACATCTTTTATCAGTTTTATAACATTCTCATACTGTGTTTTGCCAGTTTCCAGTAATGTAAAAAACATTTTTTTAATGTATGAATAAAGACTCTATGTAAAGGAATTGACTGAAAAATGTTTACTTGTACTCTGAATGTAGATTCCCATTCACACAGTTCTAAGTATGAAAGTAAGCAAAACACTACAGCTATATATGTTGTTTTCCCTTTATTGCACTTTAATGATTTCTACCTGGTCTCAGAATCTACTGGTTATCATTTAATATATGTTAGGATAATTTTGCTGTAAGTTTTATTTTCTAGTTATTCCCCTATCAGAATGTAAGCAGTGAAATATTCTTTTCAGACCTTTAAAAAGTAAAGACATGGCTATTTGATAAAGGACAGTTTGCAGCCCTTCTATTAACACATAATAATCTCTCGCTTTCTGTGAGCTGGGCATAGATTGATGCCCAGCACTTTGATGCACCCGGTCGCATTTACCTTCACAATGGCCCCTTGAGCTTGGGAGGCTTGCTCCTATTTTGCCTATGTAGTCTTTGAGGCAAAGAAGTCAAATGACAGAAGAAGGACCTGGAGTGGTGACTCTTTGTTTCATACCAATCTGGAACTTCTCAAGATGGCTTTGACTCTGTATTTGAGTGCGTACTGTATACTCAAGTTATGTAGATTGCCCTGTTTTCTTCTAGTTCCAAAATATTATGGTCCTTCCATGGATACAACTGCTAGCCCAGCCAGAAACAAAGTTGAACTCCCTTGTCTTCCTTCTCCACTATTATGCCAACTGCATACATGAGAGAAGAGGACTTTGTTACCTGCTTGTAAAGAAGGATGGGTCTCGTCTCCTTGTCAGTTGACTGCTGCTTCATAATAGCACACCAGACATCTCAGAAGGACCCTGTCTGTAAATATTGTGGTTGACCACTTTTCTTGCATCTGACTCAGGAATCGAGATGGGTTGTCCGTGGATCTTAGAATGAGTCTGGAGATGGTGAAGAGATTGCCAAGCGAACTTGCCATAAACTTTGACTAGCAAGAAGCAGCTTTCCTTGTGGAACCTTGGGCCTTTCTTCTGACCAGTTTAGGAATTAAGAGAACAGGTAAGTGAGGAGGCAAAATGGGAGTATTGAGGCACATGTTTGGAAGGCAAAGAAATGGACCTTCAAAGTCCTCCCAAGGTGAGCCCTGCTTAGAGAGGGCAGCCATGCCTTCAGTAATGCTGATGGAGTGTTAGAGCCGGAACCATGGGGATGCAGGGGCTGTGAATAAGAGAAACATCCCTTGCTTCCATGGCTCCTGCAGCCCAGTGGGGGACGTGGTTAATAAGTGGGTAATTACAAAACTGTGCCTCAGGTTTCCTTGTGGGAGAAGTATAGATTGCAGTTGGGGTGCTTAGGAGGTCACCTTGACCCATGTCAGGGGGCCCTGGAAAGGTTTCTGGAGTTAGTGAGTCATAAAGGAGAACCTGACACTCATTAGGGGAATAAGTGTGAAGATAAAATGGAGGGAAAGCGTGTACAAAAAAAAAAAAAAAAAAATTTCAAAGAACTAAAATTACTGTTTGGTATGACTTTAGC
The DNA here is from genome assembly GCA_004026545.1 of Mormoops blainvillei. NCBI lineage: Eukaryota > Metazoa > Chordata > Mammalia > Chiroptera > Mormoopidae > Mormoops > Mormoops blainvillei. The sequence continues at coordinate 28,494 of PVJD01001228.1, forward strand.
TATAGCTTTAGCATACAGAATGGGAAAAAGATTTCTCTAGGCAAAAGCTAGCATTCCTTTGGTATACCGGGCCCAAGTGCATTACCTAAAATTAGAGAATCACCATGAATGAGCTACTGTTCCCCAGCCCCTACCCCTTTAACAGTGTGCTCAGGTAGGAACCAGGACTTCAAAGTGCAGGTTAACTCAGATTTCTAGATTTAAAACTTGCCTGGCAAAATGCCAATCAGCCCCATCTTACCGAGGCAGGCAGCGCCCTCCGGTGGAAATGAGGATGAGCGCTCCTCATGGGTGTGGCTGGCCCCAAGTAGCTCCAGCGTGCGCTTTGGCCATTCCCCCGCGAGAGAGCAGCCAGCCGAGAGTCGGCACAGTCCGCTGGAACTCCGGAACCAGGTAACACGGAGTGCTAGTTCTTAAGAAGAGCAGACTTGTTATCTAAATTTTAATCCTTTGACTATGCCTCCAAAGCAGTTCCCTGGTTGAGAAAAATTACAACAACAACAACAACAAGGGGGGTGGGAGAGAAAAATAACTAAAAAAATGGGAAATGGTTTGTTATTGCCCTTTCAACCCCACCCCCAGAACATTGACTAAGCTTTGACGAGCGGAAGGGAATTTGTAAGTGGATGTGGTGTAAACAATTTTAACTACAGAAAGTTAATTTCTTCTCAACTCCTCTAAATAAGTGTTGGACAGTAGCTCAGGAATATGACTTCGAAGTGTCAGCTTAGGCACTCGTGTGCCTAGGATCAAGACAGAATAAGGAGGTGCGCATGTCTGGGCTTGGGGGACAGCCATGGCCCAGGTCATCATGTCCCAGGACCTGGGCTACTCCAGCACACACTCCAGTGCCACCTGCCCCTCCAGGAGGAAACTTGGGATCTTCTGCCCGATTGCATTGTGCGTTTGAGAATATTCATTTTCATTTAGCTACTTAAAAATTTCAAGATTTAAGGAGATGCTAAATGATGTGGATAGAGTTGGATCGCTTTAAATGACATAAGATGTTGAAACTCAGGAGCTACCTTTCTTTTCATCTAAATAGGAAGAATGGCAAGTTGGGGGAGAAATGACCCTGTCTTTCTTTTTAGAATCCTCTAGGTGGTGCTGCTGCAATAGCTATGGGCTAGAAATCGTGAGAAATAACCATCAAACCCAATATTTGACTTATTAAATGTCCTGTGCTTATAGTTAATTGTTAATATAGTACTATTGATAATTTATACCACCACATTTATGTTATATTCTCCTAAGACTGAGCCTATACACATAAATTACACAACAGGGTAATTTCAAGAATTGGAATACATGTACTTTTATAGCTATTAATAAAATTAAAGTTTTCACATGTGGCTGAATTGTTCCACACAGGAAAACTGGCTCTAGGATTAGCTCTTCTTTGCCTCCACTCGTGTGGGTCAGTGGGGGACAGTGCTTGGTACACAGTAGATGCTAAATTAATGTTTATCAAAGGAATTGATTCTGCTGTTTTTCCCCTTTCACGACTGACGGGAGCTGAGACGACTAATTGGATTAAGCTTTTTTAAAACACCAGTCAGACATTGCCACTTATCTTTGTTAATAAAAAGATTGAGAGGCCATTTTTTCTTTATTTTGGAAAATGGCCCGAGGTTTATAGATATAAAAAAATCACTTATTTTAAAAGCACATTGGTTTTCAGGTTGGTTCCATTTGAAATGCAGGAATGGCATGAACGATTGTGTTTGATAATTGCTCAAATCTTAATCAAGATTTTATTAAAATCAATATTTGATATGCTACTCAATTTAATTAAATTAAACCACAGAGAAATGAGTAATAAATGAGTATGAAAATCGACCATGGGATAAAGTATGTTTCTCTTAATTAGTTTAACCTATGAAATGTTGGGTTAAGGAGCCACTGACCACACAAGGAGCAGCAGCAACAAATTGCCACCCTTGTTTGTACGACACGAACAAGGAGTATGTGCTGTGTTCCGAGCGTTGTGCTCAACGTTGTCTCTCAGGTCCCTTCACTTATTTTAAGACAGAAACCTCCGAGGCCCCCCTCCTCAGTGGAGGATACAGGCCCGGGTTTGAGCAGCCTGGGCGTCCCAGGCCATCAAGACAGTAAGTGGCTGAGGCAGATTTTAACACAACGATCAAGTTTTTCTCGCTGCTGTGTGGTGTTCCCAGATAGGAAGAAACAGGATGCTTTGATTATGGTTAATTTTAGAGAAGGGCATGGGTGGTCATTTTCTTTTTAAAGAAGTGTTGCTTTTGCAGAGAAGTGACGGAGAGGAGGAAAACCCCAAATCAAAAGGCTGTTGATTTGGCAGCTCTGAGTTTCATGAACTGGAAAAAAAAAAAAGGGTTTTATTTTTCTGGACAGACACAAGAGTACAGTTATTTACTGTGTAATTTATGCTATTGAGAGTGGCAGAGATTTATGGTTTTAGTATAAGAAAGTGTTCTAATTGGGATTAGCTAATGAAAAAGTGGTGGCACTGGAGGGGGAGAGAGGAGGAAACTGATTTCAGTGGAGGTGTTTCTTCTCTCCGGGGATGCTAACAGAAGGGCCAGTGCTGTGCGCTGGGGCGAGCATCATACTTCTAATTAGGCCTTCAGAGTTTGTGCCTACCCGTTTAGTTCTGTGTTCCTAGTCATCCAAAGAATCGGCTTGAGGAAACTAATGATATTCTGGTTAAATACTGTCTGCAATGAGAATGAAACTGCAGTTTCCTAAAAAAAAAAAAAAAAAAAAAAAAAAAAATCCCCCTCACTTTTATTCAGTACTTGTTCGGTGAAATGAAAATGAAAAATCAGCACTAGTCACAGCTATACAACTGCAACTTCTTTACTCTAGGCAGAGAATCCATTTTTCTTTTAAGTCACTGTTTCCTAAACTGCAGTCATTTATGTATCACAGGCACAGTTTTTAACATCCACCCGTACCTCTTGTGTTACTTAATATTTTCACTTAAAATGGTGCATTTAAAAAAATTTAAATGAAATACCTTTATTTTAGAAGGACGCTTTGTTTCACGATGGTGAATGGGAAACCAGAGTCACTTGCTCTAAGAAGGGTACAAGGGAAAAGAAATACAAGTAAATCAAAACACTGTTAACAAATTTTAACTCCAAGAAAGTGTCCAGAAGGCACAAAGACGTACTTGTACCAAACTGAGACTTCCGCTTTTATTATATATGAGGAATAAAAAAATTTGAAAAGGGAGTAGTTTTTTTTTTTTTTTTTTTTTAATGTGAACCAGTTTTATCCAACAGAGTGTCCATACGCCACCCAAAATTCTGTTTCCCACCAGAGGTGCGTCCTCCAGGCGCCATGATTGGCAGCGCATGTGTCTCTGTGTGCTGCTCATACGGGCCTTTGGCCTCCTTTACTTCCTAGCTGCTCTCCAATAGTGTTTGGACCTTTCTCACCACCCGTGTAATTCCACTTACCTTATTTCTAAACATTTAGAGAACCCTGTTAAACAAACACACTTGGGGTGGAGGCTTACAAAATGAATAATTTCTACTGTTGGTTAACACTACTTTTCTCCGTATTTGCTGTTGGGGGTAGTTTTTCTCTAATCAGATATGGCGAATTTTCAGTAATAGTGCAATAAGTGTGATGAATAATATATCCCTTTACCACACCTGCCCTTCCAACAGGCAGTTTTCTCCTTCAGAGGCAGCCGCTGTCACCCTGTTTTACGTGTCCTCCTCGAGATAATTCTGTGCATGTACTAGTTTATTGGAACCTATGTGCCTCTCCTGAAATTTCACACAAATGGAAGCACACTCTTTGTGTCATTCTATTCACTTTTTTTTTAACCCAACAGTATTTTTGTTGTATTTTTATATTAGTATATATAGCCCTAGTCCATTCTTTTGAATACTGTGTAGAAGTACTCTCTGCATGTAACTTTTCTCCTTTTGAAGGGCACCTGGATTAGTATTTTTTTTCTTCTACAAACAATGCTGTAATATCCTTGTCTAATTCTCTCTGGCCCATGATGACCACTAAGAAATAAATCTGTTGTTGGATAGCACTCATTCAAATGGATGGAGTTCTAATTATAATAATTAGAAAGGGCAAACACGGTTATATTTTTTTCATGAGGATTGGCCTTCTCTTCTGTTTCCTCACCTGTAATATAATTTCCTATCTGTCACGGTGTCCTGCGCAGGGTGAAGCATCCTGATTTGCACACGAAGCTGTACATTCTACGTTATATTTGTTACATTTGTCTAATACTATTTAATTCTTCCTTGTCATGATACATTTGAAATTAATCACATAGTTTTATGCTTAAGTCCTGTCTCTCTCAGTGGATGACAAGCTCCATGGGGCCAGGGATGGACCTGAGGTTGTTGAAAAATCCTAAATGTCTCTGACCTTAGGAAAAATAATTGTCGTATTATTTTAATAGCAAATAGGTACGCATTCTTAGTAGAGTTTGAATGGGAAATATGGAGGGGGGGAAAAAAGGAAAGGAAAATCACCCATGAGAGTTGGGGTTGCTATTTCTGACCAAGTTAGGCTTGGGAAATACCAGGAGTCTCATAGGAAATCTTATCTCACCAGAAGTTGATTCTATTTTCTTGGCCAAAGAACGAGTATGTATTTCTGTGGATATAAAACCTGCAGACCCAGACAGAGGGCAGTCTACCTCTGGCTTAGCCTGCCATTTATTATCATTCACAGGTGGTGTTAGATGCTCAGCTTTTAAAAGAACTGGCTTTTCAGCAGTATTTTTACCCTTGAGAGTATATATAGAGAGCTCTGTGTTGTATATTAATCAGAGCTTTCACGACTTGCTTTGAATGGTATTCGAAATGTGTCTGGGAGTGTGGTGAATGAACTATGCCCAAAGTGTGCTCTATTATTTATTACTCTGGAGTCTTTCTATCTGAGACACAGGCTGAAATTAAAGGAACCAAATACCTACCTTTAATAACTCAACATTCTTCCCAGTTTCTGCTCGCTATGCAGCCCCCACCTCTAAAAGGGTTCTGGGATTTGATACCTCGTAAGAGTCAGTTTGTATATAAAATTGTACTGAAATTTATATTTTTACATCCCTCACTCTTTCTGTGGATGTGTAGATCTCAGGGCACACACACTACGCAAAGATTTAGTAAACACGCCTGGAAGCTGTTCCTTCCAGAACCACTTCCCTCCCTTTTCCCAGATGGCAAAGCTTACTCATCCTACAAAACCTGGCCCAAGTGTCACTTCCTGCTCTGCGCTCCCTGACTGTCCCAGGCAGTGAGTCACCCCTTCTGTGCACTCCACCATCTTTCCCTATACGTCCATCATGTGCACTCTCAGTGTGGGCGATATTGTCCCTAAGGGGGCAAAAATTCATTCCTGGGGAAGAAAAAATTATTCTTTAAATGTGTAAAACACAGATATACATATAATACATAAACAGATATATAGTATACAAAATTTCACAGTGTGTTGAGGGGGAGATTAGGAAAACAGTACTTCAAAAATGATTGATTTTAAACTGATGATAATGAAAAAAAGGCTGAGAAACACTGTTTTACCTTAATATTTGCCCCTTGTATGACAGTCATTACTTTGTATTATATTGTGGCTCTCTTACAAAACTGGAAAGCCATGGTTTGGAAACCCCGGTCTCTGGCATAGTACTTGACACATGTTGGCTTTCATGATTTATTTACTTGAAGGAATAGATAGTTGAGATACTTGCTTCCAGGCATGGCTGCTCAACACTAGAAACTCCAGGAAACAAAACCTTAATACCAATTTTTAGGCTCTACCTCCAGAAATTTTACCTTAGTGGATCTGGAGCAGGGCCTGGGACTATGTATTTAAAAATGCTACTCAGGTGATTGGATTTAAGAACTATTGCCCTGGTCCAAGAATCACTTTCCTTTTCTTTTGAAAATGACTCTATTTATAAAAAACAAAAAACGAAATCCAAAATAGGTGCTGTATTCATATGTTGACATTTCCTGTGCCAGTCAGACCGCAGAGCGCTGGTTTCCATTCAGGGCACCGTTTTCTAAGAGGAACATCGGCAGGCACAGGCATTTCAGAAAAATTCAGTGGCGATGCTGCTCTCCTTGGCGAGGGGGCTAGACTACAGGATGCTGTGAGTGCGGCAGGCACTGTGGGCTGGTTGAACACCAGGACAGCTCTGGGCACGGTTTTTTTGCCAGGCTCTGCCCAACCAAGATGGACAGATATGAAAGGTTAGGTGATTTGGGGACTGAGTGAATGTTCAGGGTTCTGGGTAATGGAGGTGCTGGTGAGTGATTTTTAGTGGCATGACCTGAGCTTGCTCTTTAATCTGTCCTGGAAAAAATCGTTTCAGGAATTTGAATGGCGCAGGAATTTGAATGGCACAAATCTATGGATAACAGTCACTAAAGAGGAATAACAAATGCCTAGAAAAGTAATTCTTTAACAACTAACTGCTCAGTAGGTTTGAACAGAGGTTCTCAACCCCCTCAGGCCCAACACCCCCCTTTATATGAAATATTTTGTAATCCCACATTTGTTATTGTGAAGATCATAGACAACATCAGCTACCTGTGTATGAAAGTTTCTAAACATTGGTGTAATGCCTTAAAGGTAATATAATGGAGAAGCAAAAGGAAAGTAATTTTAGAATAAAACAACACTAGGATACACAATGAAGTACAGTCAGTTCTGTTATCAGTCATACTTGTTTTTAAAAAACGTGAATTTGTTCTAACATGACTGATATACTAGGGAGCAACTTGAGCATTTGTATTTGCTTATGTGTGATTTCACCCATGAGGAGCACAAGGTGGACACAGAAAACTGCACCCAGGTGAGTTCACCCTGTAGAATAACAAAACTCGAGCACACACAAGACTCAGATACCAACCAGACGCCTGTCACTGGAAGCTTTCCCCACAACCTGCCGCTACCACTCGCCTTCCGTTCAGAGCACCCCCCTGCCTCCACTTCACTGTGAGTCACAGGCCGCAGGCCTTCCACTGCTCACACTTATACAAGTAAACCTCAGACCTCTCTCCAGGTAACATACTCCTTTTACTGCAGTACTCATGCATTTCTTTTACACATTTAATGTGCAAAGCTGAGTAACCATTTTTACTAGGTTCTTTTTTTTTAATGTCACTATCAAAGTTTTTGAGTGTTGCACCCCTCATTCTTTCCCCTGGGTGCAGTGGTTTTGAGCGTGCAGTGTTGTGTAGTGTAGTGACTTTTGAGGAATACATATGTTGTGTTATATCAGAACCGACTTCACTCAGTTGCTTGCCTCTGGTATAATGAATTAGTTTGGATTTAAGAGAAGTAAGCCTATCTTCAGCTGAATATGGTTGACACTTTTTATATTGGACATTTTGAAATAAGGATGAAATGTGAAATATTCATACTTGTGCATAGAATTGTCTTACTGTAACCACGCAAATGTAGACCAAGGCAGTTGAGCTATGCCCGTGACTCAGATGCCAGTGTTGGCATTGTGATAAATGCTGTGGTTTTCTAGACTGGTGAATAACTTCTCAAGTTCTGAACAAAACAACAGACATCTCTCCCTTGATTGACAGTAGTTGCTTTCTTGGAAAATTCATTTACGTTAACCTTAGGCAAAAAACCAAACAAACCAGTATTTATAACTAAAATGGAATTCAATTCTGGCTAGTTATGTGTAAATACATCTTTTTATGTATAGGAATGGCATAGGGGGAAGTTACCTTACCCACTATTAGGTGTGCGAGCCCCTCCCCGCTGACTGCCCCTTCCCATCACGTGACAACCCAGACTGCCCCACAGATTTCCATCACAGCCTCTGATGACCTATAAGGTCATTGCAGTGGACTTAGGATAAGCTGTAGTTAGGGTCAGTGTAAGTTCTTCACTTGGACTGAGAAAATAACTGCAGAGAGCAGAATGGAGAAGAACGATTTAGTACAAGAAAGGGTAAGAAAACTTCAGAGATGTCTGTTGACAGTAAGTGAAAGCTAAGTAATAGTTTCACGTGACCTAATATCCTTAGGCTGATTGGAAGAAGTACAGCAACTAGATCAGCGCTGTTCAGTAGAAAAACAACAGTAGTACGTATGTAATTTCAAGTTTTCTAGGGGCCACATTCCAAAAAAAGGCAACAAGAAACATGAAATTAATGAATTTATTTTGTTTAACCCAAGATACCCCAAAATAATATTTTAAAGATGTAATCAATATAAAAAGCATATGAATGAGATACTTTATATATTTTTATAGTAAGTCTAATTCCTGTATTTTGTGTGCAGAGCACATGTCACATTTCAAGCAAGGGTTCTTTATTGCCCCCAGCCAAGTGCAGTGTGGTTATCACAGTACTTAAAAACTAAAGCTTGCATTCTGTATTTTCTAGGATGCTGGTGAGGGCGAGGTGAGAGGCCCCAACTCAGACTGTCTTAAGCAGTGAGAACATTTACTTTCTTCATCAAGTCAAGTGTTAGGCTGTCCTCTCGGATTGGCTGGTTCTGCAATTCATGCCGCCGTCAGGGGTGCAGGTACTGTCCGTTCTTCCATCCTGACTTTCCTGACTTGGGGCTCCCTCCTCTCATGGTTGTAAGACAGCATCCAGGAGCAAGACGGTGGACCACGCTCCACCAAGCTTGAAATGTCCATTCTTTCCTTCAGCCTCTTTGGGCCCGAAGGCCATATCCCAGTTGGCTTACACGAATTGCCTGGGTCAGACTATTGGGTATTCTTGTGATGGTTGCAAGAATGCCTGTGGACATTTTCTCTTCATTTACTCACCACAAGAGACACCATTTCTTACCACCTTATGCTTGGTTTCTTTACTCATTTACTGTACCTCGCTGTCTCTGGAAGTGTTTGACTTTGTGACCTCTTCATAAAACCTGGACTCCCAATAATTTTTGGCTGAGCCACACTTGCAGTGTTGCATTTAATTTTGATTTAAGGATGATATACAAAAAGATGGAGTAGGTTTAAAGGAGAGAACTGATCTACAGCTCTTTTACATGGTGCATGTAACGGATTCCTTTGGTATCCTGTGTCACACGCCTTTGCCTTCCTCTATATTAGCCTTGGGTAAGACACCCCCCCAAATGGCAAAATCCCATCTCCATCTTTCTCTCCGGAGGGGGGTGATGGTCAACACCCTGCGGTAACCCCCTATTAAAGGGCTTTGGAGCCAGTGGCAGAGGACCCACCTTCTCCTCCCTCAGGTGGGTAGTTCTGAGGAGCAATTTACCTGCTTCTTGGAGACCCTGGCAGAACCCCACCCTGTTGTCTGCAGCAGTGACCCCAGTGTACTTCCTTGTCTTGGCTTTTCCTCGTCCCCCAGGTCACCTTCCCTGGGTCATGCACCTGAGGCCTCTTCTCAGGCTCTGCTTTTAGGGAAACACAAAATAAGTAAAAAAAGAAAAAAAGATTTTTTTCTACTGCATGTTCCTTTTTTCTTATATCCTAGATCTTATCCATTTCTTTTGTTTTTGAATATTAAAATATAGTCTTAAAAAAGCATGGGAGTAATATAGGTACATTGAAAAATATTTTCTTTACATGTATATATGTTTTTAATTTTTGTGTGAATATATATGTATATATTTTATTTTAGACATACGTATATTTATTTTAGATGTGTATATTTATTTTGGACATGTATATTTTATACATACACACACACACACACACACACATACACACACACACACACAAAACCACATACTTTTTTTTTATGAAAGTCATCTCTTTGCGGAGAAAGTAGATCATGGGCAGAACCCAGTCCTGGGTTGGGCAGACCTGGGTTTGAACTCTGGCTCTGAAGCATTCAGGTCTTGCGAATTTGAGATAGTGACTTAATTCCTAGGCCTTTGTTTCAGCTCCTGTAAAATAAAGTGAACGTTTTACAATGTTGTTATGTATATTAATTGACATTGTGTGTATAGCACGCTAGCATGGTTCTGAGCATTTAGCAAGCACTTAGTGTATTTTGGTGGTTATTATTAAAGCCAAACTCATTATCTCCACTAAACTGTGCATAGTCCCCTTGGGGAGGGACAGGAATGGGGGAGGAAACCGCTGTGGATGCTGCGTATCTTTCCAGAAGTTTTTTGTATGTTTATATAAACTTTCTAAAAAAGTGCGTATGTATTGAACTTTTGAAAACTTTCTTTTATGCATCTGGGATCATAGTATACATACTCTCGTGCAATTAAAAAAATTAATACCGTAACATGGACATTCTCCTATGTCAGTGTATATATACATATACATATATATATATATGTATATTTATAGATATATAAAATAGCCATTACATTAAAAAGGGCTGCATGGCATTCCTCTGCATGAATGAACCCATTTGTGATTATTAATTTTATGTGTCAACTTAACTGGGCCACAGGTTGCCTGGATATTTGTTTAAATATTATTATGGATATTTTTGTGAGGGTATTTTAAAATTATTTGAATATTTAAATAGATAGACTGAGTAAAGCAGATTGCCCTCCCTAATGTGGGTGGGCTTTGTCCAATAAGGTGAAGGCCTGAATAGAACAAGATTGACTGTCCCTTGAGTAACAGGGATTTCCTCCTGCCTGATGGCCTTCAAGCTGGCACACTGTGTTTTTTCTTTTTTTGCCCCCTGTCTTCAGACTCAAACAGAAACAATGGCTCTTCCTGGCCCTCAAACCTGTTGGCCATCAGGCTGGAACCACACCATTGGCTCTCGTGGGTCTCCAGCTTGTTGACTGTGATCTTGGGACTTGTCAGCCTCCGTAACTGCATGAACCAATTTCTTATGAATTTCCCTCCTCCCTGCCCATCTCTTTCTTTTTATATCTATATCTATACCTATACCTATATCTATATCACAGAAATAGGTATAGATATATGAATTAAAGGGGGAAACATCAATAACACATTATACATTAATAGGGGAAAGGGCAGAGCGATGAATGGTGTATTAGTCAGGCTTCTCCAGAAGAGCAGAGCCAATATGAACATGTCTGTATGATGGGAGCTGGTGAAATGTCTGTGGTCTTTTCTTGGAGACTCTTTGACTCTCCTAATTCACCAGAGACTTCCCCATTTCCACCACCATCTTTAAATAGATTAGCATAAGCTTTCTTGGATCCAGTTTTCCTTCATGATTTCCAGGCTCACATCCTACCATTTAAGGACGTGGTCCCCAAGGATGTCATGGTGATCCAGGATAACATCCCTCTTGGGAGAATGACAGTCCTGGCTCCAAGCTGACCCAGGGGAGCTGTTAGAATAGTGCTCTTTGGACGTGCCTGTGCCTTCTCTGAAGATATTAGACAACTAAGAGACAGATTTGCATAACCTCTTAGCAATATCTAAGCCTTCAACATAGTGTTCCTGAAGGCTGTAGACAGACTACCCAAAGCCAAAATTCTGTATGTGAGTTTACTTCAAAATCCCTGTGTCCTGGACATGTCTCATGCCCAGCATTTGCAAGAGCCCTGAATGTGGGCGCTATCCCACAAGGAAGGCAGAGCTTAAAAGGGAACTGCATGAGTTTAGGAGTTCCCAGCAACTCTCCTACCTGGAAATAAAAGAAGATTCTTGGTGTTGGATGGTCTGAACTGAGGATTTTCAGGATGGAGGGTACTCCTCCTGTTGAGTGGCCCTAATTTGATCTACAAAGCCCAGCATGAATTGCCATGGCTGTCAGGGACCAATTATTAGACAGGCCATTCCTCTTGAATTCCACAAGTATCAAGAAATGATAATACACTGAAGCAAATCAGACATCAGGCATCTGTTTTATTCCATTCTCCTCCATTCCATTCTATGCCATTCTATGCTATTATACTTAATTACTAGACATTCTAGTCTATGCTGTCTCATTCCATTTGAACTTAAGACTTATTGTTCTATATTATTCTAGTCCATTCTTTTCCATTCCATTCCATTCTACAGCCATGTATCAAGTTCTTGCTTAATGCAGGGATTTTGCTATAAGTTTCCAAGAAAACTCTTGTGTGTGTGTACATGTGCCTGTGTGTGGCATACACAGTGCACATATGTGTTCTGTGGAGTAGTTTTCAGGATATCATTATAATTGATAGATATCCCATATTTCTTAAGCCCCTTTCTAGGAACACTCAGATATTGGCCCTAGTGGTGAATGAAGGAGAATTCAAGGTTTGAAGCCCTTTGTGTTTCTTCGCTAGTGATCTACTAGAGGCCATATTTACAAACAGTGCAAATCCTTTGGTAAATTAAGATAAGCTGAAGCTACATTTGAAAGTTGGAAGCCACCAAAAAAACAAAAAAAAAGACCAGAAGGGGAATAAAGACAATATCTGCTTTCATGTTTATTTTTCAACCATTCTTCTTCAGTGTTGGCTGTGATATGTACCTTGACATCTTTTTGGTTGTTTTTCCTCCAAGAGTCAGTTATTCTGGGAATAAAATGTGTATTCAGGAGCCAATTTAGTGTCATGGTTAAGGCCATGGGCTTTATAAAGAGCTGAGTTAGAATATCAGCTCTGCCATATCCAGCCATGTGATAAGGGCATGTTCCTTAAGCACTCGGATAATAAAAGTATCTCCCTCATAATGTTCTTGAAAGAGTTAAATGAGATAATGCATATGTAAAGTGCATAGCATCATACTTTCTAATGTTAAGTGGCCAATAAATGTAATTTTTAGTTGGGAAATAGGGACAATGTAATGCTCTTAGGGATATTTTGTGGATTAGCTGAGGTGCTTGCAAAGCATTTAGGTCACTACCAGACACAGTAAGCACTCAATAAATGTTCAACATTGACATCATTTTTAAAAATTCTGTCATTTGTAAAATGTAGAAAATGTAATTAACTTAGTAAAGTGAATAATGCAATAAATTTATAAAGACTAATTGAGATAGTGTGAGTGCAATATTTAGTACCATGCCTGGCATAGAGTAAGAACCAAATAAGTGTTAAACTCCTGAAGGACAGGAACTGTGTTTTTACAGCATTTTATTCCTAGTACCCTGGCTCAATGCTTGGCACATAGATAGTATGCAGTGACTATTTTATAAATAAGTGAATGAGGTTTTATTCTACTCCAGTGTAAAAGGAGTTGTGGAAAACAGTTCTGGTCTCCTTTAGAATCTGATGACCCCTGAAAAACGGGGAATAAAATAAACCCGAGAAGACAGGATGTTCCCAAACTCTGAGATCATGGTCATAATCCCCTACATTAGAAAGGTCTTTATGGTTCACAAAGAACTCTCAAATCCATTATGTCATTCAACATAAAAAAAGTAAAAAAAAAAAAAAAAAAACAACAAAAAAAACCAGGCAAGAAATGTCCTTGGGGTCGGTTGGACAAGGAGCTCAGTCTCTTACAAATGATTTGAACTGTACTCTGCCTTGTTACAGATATTGCTTATAGAAAACTTCAGGCACAGCAATGCTACCCAGCTTGATTTAGCTTGGAGAAACCTTTCGTGACCTTATAAACAAACACAGCCCAGTGGGAGCCCAAGTGGAATTTCAGAATTTTGAAGATGAGCTGAGAGAATTTGCTCAGAAATGGGACATATTAAAACAATCTCTACCAAAGGAGTGAAACAATAAAGAGATTGACTCAGAAGAGAATAAAAAGGCCAGTGCAGCTTATTGGTGAGCAGTGAGCTCCTGACTCATTATAGCTGTTGCCTGTGTAGCCATAATGTTTGGGAACATTGCAGCCTCGAGAGCGGGCGTGTAATGATGTTCATCTGCTCATATGGACGGATGGCCTTGCATAAACTCTGATTGCTTGTGGAAGAAGCTTCTTATCCTTAAAGCACACTATCAGAGTGGGACTGAATGAGGCTGATTAAAAGACATTTTTATGAATATAAATGTCAGCTTTCGAATGCCTGTTCTCTGATAAAATGCTGTGTGTTCATGCATGTGTTGGGTGAATGTGTTTTGACCTTTCGGACCTTATGTCCTGAGTGAGTGGGTTAGGCCAGTTGATTAACTGAGTTATCAAAAGACAGACAAGGGCTGTATTTGGTAAAGTCCCATCCAGAAACAGATGGTTCAAATGGAGTTTTAAGTGGTTCGTATGGTGGGACTTGTTTGACCAAGATATGATCAGGGTAGCTCCTAGATGATTAAAATGGAGGGCAAAGGGACTGAAATATAGGAAGGGCTACTAAAATAAACGAGGGATGGTGAGCGAAGGCCTTAGAGAGTAGCCATAAGAGGAAGTTCTTTGAACCCCTAGGGTGTCTGTAGCATTATGGGAACTCAGTGAGTTGGCTTTGAAGGAGGAACCATCTGGAAGGAGCTGTGACCATGGAGAGACACAGATACCATCAGAGGTGCAGTGAAGCAAGGAAGAAATACTCTGGTCTTTCCTTCAACCCTCTGATTTCCCATAGGTGCTTCCCATTGGTCAAACCCAACTGGATGCTCACGGGCAAGGGAAGCTGGGAGATGTTTCTGGTGGACCCCGTCTTAGAGGCCGTTGGCATAGGTAATCTGGAGGTGGCCTAACTAGAAGCAGGGTGTCCTGTGGGGCTGGTTTGGGGAGCAACTTTAGCGTTCTCTAGTTGGTCATGAGTTGGAGAAGGCAAAAATTAGGGAAGCTGGGCGTTGTTACCCAAGCCCTGCCTGTCCCGGGCTGAGCGCTGCAGAGGTTGTAGTCAGGTCTGTTGTCATATGTGGCCTGGCCTATTCAACCTCTCAAGTCAGACAGGTTACTGTTGGCTTTCTGTCTTGGTCCTGCTGCCTCCCAAATGGCGTTAATAAGGAAGAGCTGGCAGCTACCCTGCTCTGTGCCAGTTCACCCAGGCCACCATGGCCATGAGCGCTCCCTTTCCACTCATGCAGACACAGTGGTGACTTAAAATGGAACTGTAGCTACCTGATTATCACAACACTGACTTAATCAATGTTACCAAGAGAAGTTATGGCTTGATTCTCTAAATTCCCTATAAAAGTCAGGCTTACGTCAACCCTTCTACATAAATCTGAAAATGTTCCCTTAATGACCTCATTCTTAGCAGCATAATCCCCCCTAATGCCTTCCCAGATCTCTCCCTGAGGTACACCCAACCACATCATGTGTGGAATGTTCTCCAGTGATTCCTTATTTCATTTGTATGCAGTTTTTCTCATTATACTTTTACCTCTATAAGAGGCCTCCTTGAACCAGGATGACCCAGCATGGAGTGTACCTAGTGAAATCTCCACTCAGGCCAAAACAAATGTGATCAGATTCCTTTTGTGTTCCAGGTTGCTCACTCATGTGTAGTTAAAAGATTGCAAACCTTTCACAGGTCTATTTTTATTTTTTGCTTCAGTTCCTCCTTCCTACAAGGCCTATCTTTGTCTCTTCAACATTTGGCTGAATTGTACAGTTTGTCATGAATTCGCTAAACTACTAATGCCTTTCTCTCCTAAAGTAAAATATATAACTCCCTGAATTTCACTTCTGATCAGTGCTTTTCTCTCAACAGACAAGCCCTGAAAGCAGTTCATTTATGTGTGTGTGTGCAATTGCTCATCTGAATCAAATGATAAAAATTCTTTTCCATAGACTTGCAAATGCCTGGAGCAGAAAGGGATCTCAGAGGTCAGAGAGGCCAGTATTCTCTAAATGTGATGCGTAACCCACTGGAGTATACAAGATGATCTTAGCTCAACATTTAATAATTTTAGTTATATTTTTAGTTTAATCCTATCAGAAAATGTATTTAACTGGTACATTAAACTGCACGAGTTTATAAATACTGCTGTTGAGGATGAGTTTGAAGCAGATGGTGCCATAGAAACCTATTGTCATCAATATGTGTGAATTGCAGGTGCTGGCAGGTAATACTTAGTATGACAAAGATCATGAATGTAGAATTTTTGGAAGCATTGATCTGCTTCATCTTCAGGAAACTCAGGCTATGAAAAGGGAAGAGGTTTGGACTTCTGGTCAAGACGGTGGCCTAGGTAAACATGACTCACCTGCTCACACAACCACATCAAAATTCTAACTAAACTATAGAACATCCGTCACTCAGAACCATCAGAAATTAAGTTGAATGGAAGTCTAATGGCTATGGAATTAAAGAAACCACATCCATCCAGACTGGTAGGAGGGGTGGAGACATGGAATGGGCTAGTCCCGCATCCATGTGTGATGGTTAAAAATTTGGGAGGGATGTCTCAGGAACAAGGAGTCCCAGCACCACATCAGGCCCCCCAGCCCAGGGTTCCAGTGCCAGGAAGGTAAGTCCCCATAATTTCTGGCTATAAAAACCAGTGGGGGCTGAATTGGTGGAAGAAACTTCTAGAGTCCCAAGCAGTTCTTAAAGAACCCATACACAGACTAACTCAGACTCCCTCTGAGCTCCAGCACCAGGGAAGCAGCTTGAAAGGCACCAGTGGCATACAGGGAGGAACTGAAGTGTCTAGCATCAAGGTGAGAGCTGGGTGACAGCTTTCCCCCAAACAGAAAGGCAGGCAGAGCTCATTGTCCTTTTTCTGAACCCTCCTCCCACAGAGTCAGAGAGCTGGCAGGCAGGTGCCATATCTGAGACTCTATCAGCCTGGCTAACAATGTTTTCCCTGCTCTGGTGATTCCCTGAGACTCCATCCCACCCAACTTACAAGTGCACTCAAGCTGTTAACAGAGATTTTTCAATAGGAATGGCTGGTCTTGGCTTATGCCTCACAACTTTCTAAGTCTTCTCAAACAAGCAACAGCCAGCATCAGTGAGCCCCCAGCCCCTGTACCTCTTGCTAAGTGGCCCCAGGCCAGGCACTAGCAGCAGCCAGCCTAGATTCACAGTTTGGCTTTGCCTGAGAATCTCCACGCCCAGCATAGGTAGCAGCTACTCAGATTACTTTATAACTCATACAGGGTGGCCCTGGGCAGAACACAGGTCGGGGCTAACCTTGGCCTGCGCAATTTGGGGAACCCCAGAGCCTACACACCTAGTGACAGCAACAGACCACATCAGAGCACCACCACCGTGCCCCTGCACAGCTGATCCTCCACGGAGGGTGGAGGTTGGTGGTCAGTGGATACAACCAGTCCTTGCCATTGACTGGACTAGGTAAATCCCTCCCATTGGCTTGCCAACAGCAACCAAGGCTCAACTACAATAGGAGGGTGTACTCAGCCCACAGGAAGCACACACCTCAGGCTCCCAGCTTGGGTGATAGAGGAGGCTGTGCCAGTGGGCCCTAAAGGATACCCGCTACATTAGGCCATGCCACCAGGACAGGGAGTCATAGCAGCTCTATCTAATACACAGGAACAGACACAGGGTAGCTGCCCAAATGAGGAGACAAAGAAACATGGCCCAAATGAAAGAACAGATCAAAACTTCAGAAAAAGAACTAAATAAAATGGAGATCAGCAATCTATCAGATGCAGAGTTCAAAAGACTGGTTATAAGGATGCTCAAGGAACTTAGTGAGGACCTCAGTAACATAAAAAGCAGTCAGAAATGAAGGATACACTTATTGAAATAAAGGACAGTTTACAGGGAAACAACAGTAGAGGGGATGAAGCTGAGAATCAAATCAATGATTTGGAACATAAGGAAGCAAAAAACAACCAATGAAAACGAGAAGAAGAAAAAAGAATCCAAAAGAAACAAGGATAGTGTAAACAGCCTCTGGGACAACTTCAAGGGTTCGAACATTCGCATCATAGGGGTGCCAAAAGGAGAAGAGAAAGAACAAGAAATTGGACATCTCTTTGAGAAAATAATGAAAGAAACTTTCCCTCACTTGGTGAAGGAAATAGACATGCAAGTCCAGGAAGCCCAGAGTCCTAAACAAGATGGATGCAAAGAGGCCCACACTAAGACACATTATAATTAAAATGCCAAAGGTTAAAGATAAAAGCAACAAGAGCAAAGCGGTTAGTTACTTACAGAAGAGTTCCCATAAGACTGTCAGCTGATTGCTCAAAACAAATTTTGCAGGCTAGAAGAAATTGGCAAGAAATACAGGGTCTGGCACAAATAACGCCCCTTTTTTAAATTATAAAATGATAAGCATGTAGCTCTGTCACATAACAATATCACACTCAAGCACACCACATGACATTTTAGGTGAAATGTTCAAATTAAAACTATAAAATATTACACCCATATTATTACCCTAACAGCCACACTCACACAGGTGTTACTTCTGCTGGACCCTGTATTCAAAGTGATAAAGCAGGAACCTTCAGCCAAGATTGCTCTACCCAGAAAAGCTATGATTTAGGTTTGAAGGGCAGATAAAGAACTTCTCAGACAAAAAAAACCCTAAGGGAATTCATTGTCACCAAACCATTCTTATGTGAAATGTTAAAGGGACTCATTTAGGAAAAAGAAGATCAAAACAATGAACAATAAAATGGCCAAAAATACAATCTATCAACAATTGAATCTAAAAATCAAACTAAGCAAACAAGAAGATCAGAGACAGAATCATGGATAGAGAGGGCATTTTGATGGCTGCCAGATGGGAGGGGTGCATAGGGGAATGGGTGAAGAGGTGAGGGGATTAAGAAATACAAATGGGTAGTTACAGAATAGCCACGAGGATGTAAAGTACAGCATAGGAAATGCAGTAGCCAAAGAACTTACATGCGTGACCCATGGACATGAGCAATGGTGTGGGGATCGCCTGAGGGGGTGGGGAGTGCTGGGTGGGGGTGGGCAAAGTGGGAAAAATTGGGACAACTGTAACATCATGATCAATGAAATACAATTATAAAAAGAAAATAAGAGGAATATTTAAGCAATACAATCAAACTTCTTGAGGCCAACAACAACAACAAAAAAGAAAGGGGAGTTTATCCAAGGCCACTCAGCTTGATAGCAGCAGGACCAGGGTTAGACCATGACTGCCCAGATTCCCAGCGTTCTTCCATTCAGTTTGCAAAGACTCCTTCTTAGCAACTGTGAGTTCAGCTTAAGAACAGATACCATGATGAACAAAGGTGCCTTGGGATGCATTTGCAAAAACCCAAGAAGCTGGCCAAAAGCCAGCTCTAATCACATGGTGAATTACCTGAGTGTATCCAAAAGCCTCATTTTCAGAGACAAAAACTGGTCATTTGTTGGATCTAGAACAACTGAAACTTCACTAGATAACAAGGTAAATGAATGCATCGCAGCATTCACTGAAGTGGAGGCCCGCAAGCTGCTGGTTGCTCTGCGTAATGGGAGATTCGGAATGCAGTTAATGGGTTAGTGTAGTTTTTATTGTAAAAGCAAACTAAATTAAACTGATAGTTTTAATTAAATTTGAATTGGCTGTGATTTTACTTAGTTTTAAAGGCCACTTGAGACACTAGCATTGCACTTAAAATCTAGTGTTGTAATTAGTGACATCTACATTTATTATAATGGTTACTGCACTTTATTGAATTTATTCAGGAGTAAACAAAAGCTCAGCATCAACAGAACCCGACTTCAAGGCTAGGTTGGGTTTGGGAGCCTGTTTTGCTTCTGTTGGAAGGTCAGGTGATGATACCAGTCTTGAAAAGGGTCGTTCCTAGTTTGGCCATACAGCCAAACGTATAGGTTCTTGGGCCACTCAAGCCAGAAGTGTCAGAACGTTGTAATTATGCGTTTGCCGTAGTCTTTCATTTGGAAAATCCAAATTCGGTGCATGTTTGAGCATCCTTCAGTCCCCCCGTTTCTTTGGATTTCAAGGTCTACAAATCTAGATTCAGAGACTCCCTCCAGCAACCATTACATTCATCTGAAAATCAGAAGAGCTGTATGGCAGCTCCAGAAATGGTTAGCTGGGAGGCCTCTGGTTTCTTGAGGAGGGCACGGCCTCAGTGGCTCAGGACTATCAATTGTCCCAAGCAAAACTGGACTCTGAAATGGGGGTCTCCTGACTTTGTGTACTCGGAATCACTGAGAGACTCGTTCCAGTGCAGCCTCCAGGGCCGCATCTGTAGAAATCCTGGTTTAGTAAGTGCCTGGGGAAAACCTCATTTTGAGAAAGTCTGCTCTAAAGCATTAATTCAGTTAAATGAAACCCTCAAAAAGACCAGCTTATAAACAGAAAGAGGAGCATCTTCTCAGAGGGTCAGCATATCACATACTTGATTGTGAGGCCTGTGTGGCAGCAGTCTCTTAAAAATTATTTGGCATGAGTGAGATTAAAGAAAAGGTTACATTTTTAATAATAAATTAATAAATGCTTAATAAAAATAATGCAGAAACATGTAACATAAGAGATGAATTACCCTTAGTCAATTCACTCCCCCTTCCCAGAAGCAAATAGTTCACTCGCTGGTGTGCTCCTTCCAGATATTCGCCTCTTTGTTTATGAACCTAGATGCGAGTGCACGCTTCGGCACTACATCTCCCTTGTTGCTTTGCCCTGCGTTCTGAGGGGTTCCCTCTACTTAGTCTTTATGGATTCTTGGGTTATTCCCTTTATGTAACTTCCTATTCTTCTTTTATGGATATAAATACTTTCCCAGTGTTTTTGAACATAATGTTTAGGGTTCTTTTTTTGTACTATCTCTGTTATCACATTTATTATTGTTTACCTTGATCCTTTTCTGGCAAGGTGGTTCTCATTCATTCATGTGTGAGAAGGAGGCAAGTGGAAGGCCAAGTGGGAGCTCTGGGTAAGGAGGGGTGGCTGGCTGTCAGGTTTCTCCTTTGGCACAATGGGCATAACCCTGGACGCTCCGGCTGGGAACTCCCAACGCCGACCTGTAGACTGCCGTCCACGCTACATTCAGCCCAGCCGCCCGGGTTTTCTCCGTTTATTCAGTTCTTTTAGAGGCAGCGACCTTGTGGCTGTTCCTGCGGTTGTTTTCCCTTGGGCGTGTTCTCATTGCAGGCAAGCACTCGCCTCAGGACGCGCTGAAGTACAGAAAGGGCAGCTGAGTACTCCATGTATACAACTTTAATTAATCCCACTTTCTTTCTTCCTCTTCTCATTTATATCCTGATGTGTTTGAGCTCCAAACCTTACTGCAGTTCTCTCCCTTTAACAGAGAGAGGTCAAAACTCAGAATTTTTTGAGAGTAGCACATACACTTACTAAACAGTCTAAAATTCAAACATGTTGACTGTTAACCAACAGCACATACTGAAAACAGACCTGGGTATTTTAGGAGGGAGCAAGACCTGGGGCACTTCCACGCTATTTGGATTAATTTTAGGTCGGAATCTGTAGAAATTGGGTCTGTAAAGGACAGTGAACTTTGGTCAAAGATGAAACGAATCTGAATCATTTGCACCTGATTCCTTCAATTTAAACCCATTGACTTGGAATCGATGGAACCAGAGACTGCTTGATAACAATCAAACAAACAGTGAAGAAAAATCCCAAACTCAATGAACACGAGCACAACAGGGAGAAAGTAGGTGTGATTTCTTTTTAATCAATATAGATCCAATCACTCTTACTTCTGTCATCGGTGTAGACCTGTGGAACACTGAACACCAATTTCAGAATTCAAAATTTTGCGCACAGTAGCTAGAATAGTGAACAAAATATTTTCGATCTTGGTAAGCCCTTGCAGATCAGTTGAAACAAACACCTGATCACATAGGTTAAGAAATGTAGGAAGCCATACTGGGAGGAAGCTAAACACCTGGGCTTTGGGTGTAGGCAGGTCCGGGTTCTCACCTGCCTTGGCCTGGAGGTGACACCGTTGCTTCTGCTCACATTCTGCTGTCAGAACGACTTACAAGGCCCTATCCTAACTGCGGGAGAGTTCGAGAAATATGGGGCCACACAGACTCTCTGTGCGCTCCTTTTGAAATGTTGACTCTTCATCATCATTAACCAAATCTGAGCAATGAAATACTGCTTAATTTATAGAACCAGTTATTGGTAGAATTAAGACTTAGAAGCAATATAAGAAGTTTTGAGCCACAGCTGAGGACTCTATCCACAAGAGTATTTTATTTTACATATGGTTACTTAGGTTCCTAGAGGTCGAGCAAGCTTTTTTAAGATGTGGGATGACTTAGGAGCAGAATTGAATTTTGTTCTTTCTCCTTAATCATCCTGCCTCTCTTGTCTTGGAGATTTCTGTGGTACCTTTTCACAATTATTTCTATGATGTTTTTCCTCCAAATTACCGGATTGTTTATTATCACCTAGAAAGATGAAGTCTTTCAGTGAAATGAAATGTATGAGCATGTAAATTTTATGATAATGAGAAGCATATCCTTCTAAAACTAGGATAGAGCATCTGGAAGCATAAAATGCACATTAAAATGACTGAAGAGACCCTCCCCCAATCAAATTAAAGTTTGGTTGCAAAGATTTGTGTTTAGATCAGGAAATGCTTCTGTAATATCTATAATGGTGAAGTCTTGTCACAGTGACAAAACAGTGTTCTAACACGTGGATACCATCAATGCTTCATTGTTGAAGAGCATTCCTTAGAATTATGATTCTGAACTATGATGTATCAATAAAATCGTGTGAAGTAGGTATACACTGTCTCCACGCTAGGTTGGTCTTCCATTTTGGTGGGCAAGAAATGGCTACAGTTTCTTTAATGCACCTCCCAGTGAGAGATAGGTTCCATCTCTGTGACCGCTTAGACCAATAGAATACAGTGGAAGTGCCATTGTGCCAGTTTCCAGACCCAGGATAAGGCAGCGTTTCTTGTTTCTTAAAATATTTCCTCTGGGATCCTTAACCTTCGTGTGGACAGGCTCAAAGCTACGTGAAGAGAGAGGGCACCAGTTATGCCCAGCTTTCCAGTCATTCCTGCCAAGGCACTGGACAAGGGAAAGAAGAAGCTATCCTAGAAATAGATCCCTCCAGCCCCAATTACCCAACCTGAGGCCACACAGATCAGAGACAAACTGCCTGGCTGAGACTTTCCTGAACTTCTCACCAAAATAAAATGGGTGTTTTAAGCCCTTAACATTTGGAGTGCTTTGTTACACAGCCCTTGATAACTGGTCCGTCTATCACTTACGATTCCTATTTAGTTATGAGTGTGCGCTGGATCCAGACTGCTTGGGTTCGAATCCTGCCACCAAGGTTTAGGAGCCATAAGATCTCAGGCAAATTATTTGAATTTTCTGTGCCTCAGTTTTATCATCTATAAAGTTCAGATACTGGCATTTATCTCATTAGGCATCTGTGAGGCCTAAATTCATTAATTCACATGAAGTACTTAAAGTAATGCTCAGTAAGTACCTATTCAACAGGTATTGTTTGAGAACCTACTATGTGGCAAGTACTGTTTTAGGTTCTAGGGGCCTCTCTCTGAAAAAAGAAAAAGGCAAAAAGTTCTTCCCTCATGACATTTACCTCCTCGTTAAGTATTATTTTGCCAAATACAATAAAAATGAACAGATGAGCAAAACAGAACTCATGGAATCAAGGGTCTTTATAGACTCAGTTACATCAGTTACAGGTGTGCTCCCTTGTCACATTTCTGCATAGTCCCACTTTTTCATGTGGATAATTTGTTGTTATAGTGATGGTTAAGTCACTTATAGCAATTATGGTGACTTATGGGGACCCATTAAGAACAGCATTCTGAAGGGAAGCAGCCATGTCACGATGGTCAAATTGAATCTTCTGAGTCAATTTCCTGGCCTGTAAAATGGACCAGTTATACTCAAGGAAATTTAAAGTTTCATCTTCCCCTTATAACTTGTGTGTCCATGACAAGGAGTGAGAAGAAGTCACCAAGCAGGTTGAGTGGAGAGGGGGAAAAGAGTACATTAGATGTGGTCCGATATGTGTAAGTGCACTTGTGGGGAGACTAGGAAAGCATATTTAAAATGTGATTTGGAAAAGGTAAGGCGGGGGCTGCCGGGCTGCAGGGTGTTCTGCATGCAGGTTACCGTGAGGGGAATACGTACGCCAGCAGAGGACCCCTTCGTTCTCACACTCAGGCCTTTGGCGACGGCACCCTCTTACCATCTCTTTGTCAAGCTCACATCCCTTTTACACCCGGGCAGTCACCTTGATTTACTGAAGTGTCCGATAACTTCCTCCTGGATGACTTTTTCCTGATAACTTCTGCTTGGAGCTTCATGAGGTAGCTTTGTCACTCATTTGTGCATTTCCCCCGTGCAAGTATGCAGTCATTTAGTGCTGGATATACGTACACAGGCACCAGTGGTGTATGTTAATTGCATCAAAAAAGATTTGCCTAGGATTCAGTGAGAGCCAGCGAAAGACGCCCTCCGTCCAGGCTAGGAGGCTCAGGACAGTTGTCGAGGACAGCTATTGTTTTTGTCTCTCCAGTACCCTTTTCCCCCCTGCAGGTAACAGACTTCTTTCTTGTTAAGAATAAATCCTGCATGGTCTGAGTGGGACCGACTCAGCAAACCCTGATCCTGATGTGTGGCCCAGACAAATAACTGTCTCCCCTAGGAGTTTTATGATGCAACTATTGGCAGAGACTCATTTTGTTCGGGTTGCTAACCTGATGGGGTATAAATTTGGGTGACCACTGGTCATCTTTCCTATCACCTGCAGAAAGTCTGCCTATGAATAGAACATATATTAAAACACCTGAAGATACACCTCCCCAATCAAGTTAAGATAATTAGAATTTGGCTGCAAAGATTTATATGAAAACTAGTAAATACACTCTTAAATTTTAGAGTGCTGCTATCCTGTTACAGTGATGAAGGGCTGGGAATGAAACCAAAGAACCGAGGAAAGCAGACCCAACAGAAGGAGGGAGCGACAAAGCCCTAATAATATCATTCAAGCTCCTGGATCCAACCATGCCTGAAACTATGTTATAGTCCTGTACTTCTTGTAACATGGCTCAATGAATTACTCCCCCCACTTTTTCCCCCAATCTAGGTCAAGTTAGATTTCTGTTGTCTGCAATTTAAAAAAAGACTTTCTAGAGCATATAATGCCTGATCTGAGTCTTAATGGGTGAATGGGAATTTATCAGGTGAAATGAGGCCAGCGACTGCGGTGGGTGAGATTTGTCAGGCAGAATGAACACATAAATAAAGGCTCAGGGAGAAAATTTCTGAGGAAAATATCTATACAAAATAACTACAGTGGACACTGTCACTGGCCCCGGCAATTCACTTGGAAAAAGCACTGCTCTAGAGAGGCCAAAATTAATTTGGAAGCAGTACCCAGAAGCATGCGGCCTTCTGAGTAAAATCCCCACAGCAGTAATGAGTTGGGAAAATGCTAGCTCATAAGACTCACTTAACAGGCTTCTAGGATGAAGTTATGACTGTGGTAGACACAGAAAGAGTGACAGAAATAATACCTTTATTTTAATAAGTTCTATTTACTCTATTAGGGCACACTCACAAAAGTCGAGAGAAATCAATCACATCTACCATCTGCTCTTGTTTATTGAAAATGACTGAAAAATAAGATGTGTCTGTATAATTGCTCTGAGGAACAGAATTATATTCACCTGAGCTCTGCTACTTCATTAAAAAACACACTGAATTTAAAACAGCTGATAATGTAAAGGAACCCTCTGCATGGCTCATGCTGCGACGGTAAAGCCGGCTTTCTGAACCCGCCACTCTCCCTACTTGAAACAAGTCCTGTCTCCTCTCCTCCCCTACCACTGGCTTTACCCTTCCTTTAATGCCCATTTCAAATCCATTCCCTTTGAACCGTTGTTTCTGAATTCTACAACAGAATCAAGCCCATTTTTTTTTTTTTGATACTAGCCTAGACACTATTTATTGTCTCTTTAAGAAGTTAATTTGAATTAGAACTTGACTTTTGGTTGGTGGTCTACTTGGGTATAGTGTCTCAGGGCTAAGAGCCTTTAATATGGATTCTTAATCTTTTGGTTACAGTGTAGATTTTGTGTATAACTTCCCAGGAGTCCCACCAATATAACCCTATCCTTTATGAGTGATGTCTCTAGGAATTGTAGTTTCGTGGGATAATGATAAGTGTTATGAAAAATGGTTCTGATGAAATATGTTTGGATATTTCATGTCTTAGCTGAAATACTCTAAATCCAGTAGGTATTTATGGTGCAGAACTTATCAGAGCCTTTAATATGCTTCTGTTACTCTTCAAAAGGGGGATATAATATATAGTTTTCATATATTATTTTGATTGACCTATTTTCCATAGAATTTATTTAGGAATACTGGACTCCTTGGTTTTCTAGAGGAAGATGTTTTACTCTTCTGCTGTTGCTCAATAAATGTCTTCTAGAAACATCTCTTCTCAAATACTCTGTCTCAGACTTCGCATTTTATAATAAGAACCAGTCTTGACCCAAGTGACCATGAAGTATGTTCCACTGTCTTCCAGTTTTTACTCCTCCCCTAGGGTGTCAACAGTTTACACTGAGGGAATTTACTTCACAGAATGCTGGATTTCATAACCTCTATTATCTACCAGAGGGATTCTTGCCCCACCCCCCGCCTCCATCCCCACAAACCTTAGTTCAAAAGGAGACGTGAACGGTTTTGTCCTGCTGAACCTTTCAACCATATTTGAATACAGGAACAATTTTAAGCATAGTAATTCTTCACTTCTCTTTATGGCATGTGAGATTTGTACTTATTTCAAGCTGACTTCCAGAACAGGTATTCTCTCCTCATACTTGGAAATGCATGGAAGGACTGTTCATTTCTCCCCTTTACCCCTAGACCTGGCGACTCTGGGAGTCCCGATGTACAGAGAGGGTGGCAGTGGAGCAATCCTGACTTGGTTTTGAACACCTGCTCTATTTCTTCTGACTTCATGGGTTTGGGGAAGGATTTCACCTCCTGACCCTCAGTTTTTCCATCTACAGAATTAGAAGGTTAATACCCACCTACCTCACCTGAAAGCTGTGGCATTTCTTTCTCTCCCTTGTCTTTGCAAACTGAAATGCAAGATGATTCAAAGCCAAGTTATTACCCTGAATCCATCAATTGCTCACATTGTTTGAAATTGTGCTTCTCCCTGTAACTAAAATTTCTTTCCCCACACTAGCCTGTGCTCGTCATTCACTTCGGCTCAGCGCATAGACTTTTCCCAGCTGCTCTGTTGCCACAGTTTCCGCGCACGTGATTCCACAAGCAAGAGGCACCATGTGACTATTTCAGAACCTCTCTGCCTGTCACAGCCTGAGAGAAGATCTTGGATTATTTTGTTCAAATGAGTTAAGATTGGCCCAAATTGGGTCTCGTATGCCTAAGTTTTCTTTTTTGAGCTATACCTTGGAAAAATCTTAACTATAAAATAAATCAATCTAAATGAATTTCCTTAATCTTTATCGAAGGCATCACAACCCAGTTTCTGAACCTCTCTCTTTTTTTGTATTGAGGATTTTATTTTAACTTCAAATATACAAAATAGAGATAAGAGATACTAGTATAATGAAGTCCCATGTACCCAAGATCCAGCTATAACTATTGCCAATTTATGGGCAGTTTTGTTTCATTTATATCTTTCACTTCCTTCTCACCATTGGATTATTGCAGGGCAAATCCAAGCTATCTCATCATTTCAATATGTATATGTTGAAATGACAAAGGTGTCTTGTAAAAGTATAACTACAATGTGATTATCACACCAAAAATTTAAAATAATATAAAAATGCTATGTCAGTGATTTTGAATGGGGGAAATGTGTAATAGTTGAGGCTCACTACTGAGCCCCGCGGACTGAGAAGATAAGGCCTTGGCCAGCCTGAGCGCTTTGTGGTCTTGGCCTTCGCTCCCTGTCTGCTGATGAGAAGAATCTGGCATATTCTAACATTATGAAGAAGAAAGAGGGGAGCCTGTGGAGTGACCACATGGTGTTCCTGAGCCCTCACCAGCCGACTAGAGGGGCCAGGAGTTTCTGAAGACTTGTAGACACCAATGTTAGCAATCACTGTTATCGTTGATAAAAGGTGATTTCTTCTATTTTAGAATCAATAGGGTTTGTTGCAGTATGGATTTTGGACCCAAATGGGAGACTCAGTAAGTTTATGACACTATCATTCTCAGGAACTAACAAGAAGGAAAAATCTCCCCAGTAAGTCCTAACGTGTTACTGAGGGCCAATAAGTATCCCCAGTGGCAACATTTCCTATCCAAATGTGACAGAAGTTCTTTCTTTAGAAAGGTGCCAAGTTAATTAGCACCTTATAGGACCTTGTTATAGCTCAGAACAACTTTCCATCTGCTGATAATTTAATCGTTACACATGTGACACAGGGAAATCGGGCTTCACATTCCATTACATAATGTAAATCGACAGTCAGTGAATGCTACTCAATAGCCTGATGCCATTAATAAGGTTGTTTCTTAAATTCATAACCAATATCGAGTTGTTTTCTCGGTGGGTTAAAAATATAGACCCAACATGTGTGACAGTCTGGAGATGTGAAACAGCCGGGGCACATCTGCCATGCTTCTGGACGTTGTGGGCTGTGGATGGGAAAGGTCACGTGGGCACTGATCTGTGAGGTCAAGAGGTTCTAGAGGACGCCCTGCAGAGCGGTCAAAGGGCCCTACAGCCACCCTCTCTCAGGTCATCTTTACCTGGTGGCTGTTCCTGCTCTGCAGGGCTTTGGCCTGGCCAGTGTGGTGGTGCGCCGAGGCAGGGCCATGCTGGGATGAAGGAAGGAGAGCGTGGTGAACAGGTGCCAACGGTCTGGCCGCCTCTTATCTTCCACAGACTTCCAGAATTGGTCAGAACATTCTGAGAGCCTTTGAGGTCTGGTGCCCCAACAGAACAACCCAGGGGGCTACCTTACTGGGGACAGTGTGAACCTTGTCCCCACTCTGATCCACATCCCCAGCAGCTGGAGCAAGCACGCAGAGTCAGCCCGTGTGGTCCTGCCTGCCCCCATGGCACAGTGTGGCCCCTGTGCACTCATGACTTAAGTACGGTTTTCCTTTCAGACATCCCATTGTAGGCAAAGAAAGGATGCTTTTCTACCGCTTGTGGGAAGGGTAGGGTTATATTCAAAGTTAAGACACAGAAGCAAAGCAAACACAAATTAAAAACAAACAAACAAACAAACAAAAAAAACTGGCCGACAACCAAAACAAAGAGGAGGCATGGCTTTGGGCTAGCAACAAGGACGGTAACCGCGAAGGTCTGGGGTGGTTGGGGCAGAAAGGCTGGAGGTATTCCCAGGCCGCCAAAGGAGTGCTCAGAAGTGCCAGGGTTCTTGACGATCTGGGGAAAAGGATCCGATGTGCAGAGGGACTGGACTGGAGGAGGGGGTGCCTGAGCCCAGACGTCTCTCATCTTTGGAGAGTGGGGACTGGAGCAGCACCTACCCTCGTGGATGGGCCTGGGCACGGGTCACCAATAAGGACCCGAGTCCTAAGCCTGGTCTGTAGGGTGCAAAGGATAAACCAAGCCAGAGGAAGTGCAAGGTGTGGTGGCTAAAGATCAAACTACACAAAATAGACCCCAAATCTTGTTTGTTTTGTATTCTTGAAATAAGAAATTGCCTAGTTTTAAATCTGTGTTTTTTTCCTTTTTAGTAAATAAATGCATGGCAATTATAGAGAAGCAGGAAATTTAGATAATAAAACTACAGAAGATATAGATAAGCAGTTCCCCAAATAATCTATTGTATGGAGATAAATCACCATTATAAATTTGATACAGATTCTTACTGTTTTTCCTTTCTTCCCTCTTTCTTCATTTTCTCTCATATATATTGTGAATATATAAATAAAACATGTATCATAAATGTAATATATATATAATATTCTACTTTGTATCATGAATTCCTCAATATCAAAGATACCTTTTCATGTGTCTGAAACATTATTTTTGATGGCTGAATAGTATTCCTCTGTATGAATGCATTTGATCTCATTTCCCAAAGGTTGACATGCTGATCTCGCTGGTATTTTATTTTGGGAGCATCTATCTGCTGAGCTGCACCTCTAATAGTGAAGTCCTAAGGTTTGCTGGAGAAGACATATGGAATGCTTCTTGAGTCACGAGCCTCAGGGTAGGAAGACAGCTTAGCTGTGGTTTTGGAAAACTTCCACCTCATTCTATTTGGTGCCATTTATAACCACCTCACCCCTCCAGTGGCCCAGCCTCTATTTGGCAGAGACTGGGAACCGCCTATGTCAGAAGGCCACTGATTTACTTATTAGCTATCCACCATACATTTTTTCTTCATGAAATGATCCAGAATATGCTTTAGAACATGGGGATCTGGAGTTACACTGAATCGGGAGCCCTTTTGCCCCTCCACCTACTGGCTCCGCAGCTTTGGGAAAAGGCTTAACTTCTCTGACCCTCTGTCTCCTCATACGTAAAATGGGTACAGTGAATTAGAAGGTGTCTCAGATAGTTGTTCGCAAGGTTGAATAAGATAGGGCACGGGGGTGCAGAGTAAGAATTCAACAAAAGTCAGCCACGTTTATGGTAATGTCTGCACGCTACCACACAAAGAGTGGATTTGGTCCCTGCTGCTTGACAGCCCTGTGGCAATTCAGAAGTACCGCACGTGTCCTATCCCTGTCTCAGTTGTCTCTTCTTGACCCTGATTACCTTGCTTTTCCTAAGATAGCAAGTCATATCCCTTCACCTATCCATCTCTCTCTCCTAAATGTGCTTCTGTTTGTCTCCATTTTGAATGGCTTTAGCTCATCTCTTCATCCTCTCCCTGCCCCTCCGCACTTCCCTAGACAAAAGCTGACCTTTGCAACTGATGCCCAGTGAGTTCTCTGTAGGGTTCACAGGGGTCTTCCCTTCCCAGAGCCTCTATTTTATTCCAGGCTCAGCAGACAGGGGTGGAGAGACACCACTGTGCACATGAATTCTGCGTCCATGTCACTTGCTTCCTGTGTCCTCTTGAGGGCAGATTTTGATGGAATTATCAGTATAAAAACATTCCGAATGTGGAAATAACACTCTGTGCACTTCCTGAGGTTGGGGACCTTGCATCGATCATTTTGTCTCCCTGGACCCTGCTGTTAACAGCCATTGTATTTTGAGCACTTACTGGGTGCCAGCTGCTGTCTCAGGTGCCTTAAAGCCGCGGTGATTCTTCCAACAGCCCCATGAGGGAAGTTATTCTACTACCTTCGCTGTAATAGTTGTGGAAAACGAATTCAGAGAGCTTAAGCAAAATATCCAAGGTCACACCGCTGTTAAAATTGTGGGATTTTTAGCAGGATCATAACAGTATTTCCTTGCTTTCATAGATTGATAGACACAGAAGTCAGAGAGATGAATATGAAATATCACCTTTAATGTTGTAAAACTGATGGGAAAATGTGGTTACCGATCTATGGCCAACATCTTGTTGACACCTTGTTCTCCTCATGAGTTACAAGACTTGGGGAGAGCCTACTCAAGGGAAAGTTAGGGACTGAAGAGCAGTTTGCTGCCCCACATTTTCCTGGGGTGGGGGTGGGGGAGTAGAGAGAGAGAGAGAGAGAGAGAGAGAGAGAGAGAGAGAGAGAGAGAGAGAGGATGAGAAGGATGAATTTCCAGAGTGAAGCTACTGAAGGGTTTTAAATTGAAAGGAGGGCCTGACTGGTTTTATAGTATGAAATTCTTAGCATGGCCTTTACAGCCCTTGATCTGCCTGACCTCTGGCTTCTGCAGCCAGCCTGTCCCCCCTCACTCTGCTCTCCAAGCCACTCGGACCTTCCCTCCGCCCCTCGGGTGAGCTGCCCTTCTTTATGCCACAGGACGAATGTGCCAGTTTCTCCCCTTCATCAAAATCAGGCTTTTGTCCCCTCCCACCCCCCAGATAGATGCTAGGAACCTGATTTAGAGGCTCTTAAAGCTACAGAACCTCATATATGAAATATTTAAGTTACATTCTTACAATAAACACCATCTAACGCTTTAAGTAGATCCCCTTTACTCAATCATCAAACACAGACCAGTGAGCTCCCCCAGATCCATGTCCCCCCTTTGTGGGCAGAGCACGAGAGAGTCTGCAAGCTCCCCCAATGGAGATGCTTCACCATGGAGACAGAATTCCGGGGAAAGGACGGCCCTCATTCATCCCCCTTCTAGATTCGAACCCAGACCTGTCTGATTTCAGGGCTCCTATACCTTTCAACAGGCTTCCCATGCCCCTCAATGGTTTGTTTACTGAACAACTTTGATTTCCTATGATATTATCTTAGGAGAAAAAGTTTTTCTTTGCAGACTTCTTCATACATCAGTATTTTTACGAAAAAGGAAACACAGCATCATTTTGGTTGGGGGAGCTCCTGCTCTGACACAGTGGGTAGCTCTGCCGGGGCCAGCAGCTAGAAGAACTTCGACAGCTCCCATGACTGGAGCTGTTTGCGAAGAGCCGCTTAGCGACCGGGAAACCTGACAGATTTTCCAGGTCTTCCCACCTTGACCAGACACCTTGTCCAGCCTGATGTCTCTCTCCCATTAGAACAGATCGGAGAAGACGGTGTCTTGCCTCTAATTAAATTCTCATCTTTGCCCAACTGTTTGAAAGGGCAACTGTCTTAAACCTTTGAACTTTATCTGTAATACAAAACTTCAATTAGATAAAGGACAATAATTAGCAGATCTTTTATCTCTGGGCATAATTAAATCTTTAAGAAGGGACATTTTAATCAATGAATGGTAATGACAAGTTCATAAATTAATTAATCCCACCAATGGAGGCTTGGCAGTAATCAATGGATCTTTAAAGAGGCTCAGGGTGAGGGGATGTGGCTGTGGGAATGCAGATGCTCATTCAGTTCAGTTTGGTGTAAAGATTCTAATTTATTAAGGATTAGCTGGTTCAAAAGATTACCTATTTATTTAAGGGAAAATCATTTAAAATATTAACTTTTAATGTGAGGAAAAAACCTTCTTGCAAGGTTTGGCTTTTGAAATTTTTTTCCTAGTGCTCTCAATTCAGACCATAGCTGCTGACGTGCATTTGTACCCTCGTCCTAGAGCTGTTTGCCAAACTACTGTTGGGCAGCTAGCTTGAACAGGGAGAAAGCACGACTTGGGTTGACTCCCATTAGCTATTTAAGGGGGCTTCTCCTCAAACAGGAGTCAGCACTCTCTGGCCCACTGCCTGTTTTTGTGAAGTTTTATTGCCACACAGCCATGCCCGTTTGTTTTTATATTGCCCATGACTGTGTAATATTACAAAGGTGGAGTTGAATAGTTACTAGAGAGACCATCCAACCTCAGATGTGACCAAAAATATGTGCTATCTGACCCTTTTTACAGAGAAAGTTTGTCAGCCCTTGCTTTAAGGCATTGTGTGTGCGTGTGTGTTTTTTTTTTTTACCACATCTTGAGAGTTTTGATAACATTTAAATTCAATACCACATTAGATGGTATTTATTATAAGAATGTAAATTCAATATTTCAAAATATGAGATTCTGTGGCTTTAATAGTCTCCAAAGCAGGTTCCTGCCATCTGTCTGGGGAAAAAAAAAGAAAAGGAAAACACAAGGAAAGACTGATTGGATGAGGGGGAGGGACTGGTATATGCAAAGGTCCTGTGGCAGAAGGGAGTGTGACTCATTCAAGGGGTAGAAGGAAGGTTCAAATGGCTTCAAGAACAGGGTGAGGGGGAACAGGCCATGTGTAGAGGCCAGGGGTTAGGCAGATCAAGGGCTGTAAAGGCCATGATAAGAATTTCATAATATAAATCCAACCAGGTCCTCCTTCCCTCAGTTTAAAACCCTTCAAGGACTTCATATCACTCTAGGATAAAATCCCAGGGTCTTGCCTGGAAGCCAGGTTCGGCTTGTGTGGTGTGGGGAGGGAGTCTGGGAGGTTAGAGGGTGGGTGGGGAGCGTGGCTATAGGGGAGCCCTGGTAGAGTGCGTAGGGCTCCATCCCCTGAATCTGCGGTTCTGTGGGAATCCTCTGAGGGACTGTGTCTGTATTGGCTCGTAATGGCCTCTGTCCTCATTTTGTCCACAAATCAACTCAGCTGTTCCAGGGCAGGGACGTAGCTCTGAACACCAAAGTTGGGACCTGGTGCTCACCAGGTCCTTTGTTAGTGTCTCCTGCTTAAAGGAGTGGGACCCTGGAAGAGAAGCATTGCCAGCATTTGCACCCCAGCCCTCTGGAGTGGGGGTCTCCTCGTCAGGAAAGTGTGCCTGGCCTCTACTGACCAGCACCCCCTCCCACCATCACCGTTGTGACTAGAGGCGCTCCCACTAGCAACTCCCCTTCACTGCCTTCTCTCGAGACACAGAAACAGCTCACATCTGAACAAACGGGCTCTCTTCAGACCAGTCAGACGTGTATTTGTTCCTAGAGGCCTTTCACTTATGGGCGGGGAAGATGTTGCTGCATCTTCCATGCCACCTGCCATCCCCAAGGAAGCCGAATTAGAAAGGAGAGAGGAAATGTGGCCCTTCTGCCTTCGTTCATCCCCACAGTCTCTGCAAATTATTAAATTTGGATGGTGTCTTAGTTGGGGAATGGTTCTTCAGAGAAACCGGATACACACGTGTACACATACATCTCAGGTAACCCCTGAGGTAAGGTGGGCTGAGGTGACTCGTGCTGGGGCCTGAGGATGACGTGGAGCAGCTGACGGGAGTGTCGCGGCTGCTGCTGCTGCTGGAGGGGGATGGACAATACATGCCCAAGCCCTGAGGCAGGACTTGGGCTGTTCCACAAACAGGAAGAAGGCCAGAGTTATAGTCACGTGCGGTGTCACTAGGGCTGGGGTACGGCATAAAGGGAGGCTGGGGCTGTGATTGGGGGCTAGAAAAGAAGGTTGTAGTCTATTCAAAGTGTGAGTAGAAGCTGCGGGAAGATTCTAAGTAGGGTGTATTCATTTTCTAGGGCTGCCACAAAAAAACTACCACTAACTTTATTGCTTAAAACAACAGGAACTCATTTTGTCACAGTTCTGAAGGCCGGAAGTCCTAAATCAAGGTGTCAGCAGGTCCCAGATCCCTCTGGAGGCTCGAGGGGAGGATCCTCCCTACTTCTTTCAGCTTCTGGTGGCTGCATGTGTTCCTTGGCTTGTGGCCTCATCACTCCCATCTTTGCTTCTGTCTTCACATGGCCACCTCTTCTGTGTGTGTGTGTCACATCTCGCTCTCCTTTCTTTTACCTGGACGTGCGTCATTGAATTGTGGGCCCATCCTAAATTCAGGATGATCTCATCTTGAGATCCTTAACTATATCTGTGAAGGCCCTTATTTCCAAATAAGGTCTCATTCGTAGATACAATGGTTCAGGACATGGATATGTTTTTTGTTGTTGTTGTTGTTGTTGTTGAATTTTGATACAGTTTAAACCACCACTGAGGGAGTAACATGATTTTGAATTTAAGACCATTGCCTGCTTTCTTGGGGCAGGAGGTTGGATTGAAGATGCCTAATTGTGAAACCAGGTGAACCAGCTAAGAGGCTGCTGTGAGCTTCCAGATGGGAGATGACAGACACTCCCAAACACAGTGGCTCGGTGATGGGCAGGGGCGGGGAGGTCCTGTGGATGGGAGTACCTTTGTCAGGAAGCTCTCTGTGGTCTGGAGGAAGTTAATTAAGGTGGATGTTTGCAGCGTCAGGTGATTTTTTCCTACCCTCCTGTGAGAGGGTGTGCAAAGAGAAAGGCTCAGAAGATCAAGGAGACACTAGTTCAAGGAAGGGTCTGACCCAGCACAAAGAGGATGCTCAATGCACAACATATGCTGTAAAATAAATGCAAGCAGAGGATTATTCTCGAAGCATTCTTCTCTGACTGTGTTGGCTTTGGGCAAGGATGCAGGTCTCCCCTTTTCAAGATGTTTTTAAAAATAACAAACTTATTTGAACAGGGCTTAAAGTTCCTTGGCAGGGAGACATTGGACACTTGGAAATATTACTGTTATTTCTGGAGCCAATTTTAGCAAGGACGGCTCTGTCTTTAATTACTGGTTGATGCTGAGTTGTACAGGCAAATGATTACATGCACAATTAGTTGTTCCCACAAGTAGCCAATTATGGGAACGATTATTTAAGAAAATTGTGGCTCCTGCTAAAGGGACTTTACACTGTCGCCTCAAAATTCATTTCTGTGTAAAAACCCCTATTATTGCATGTATTTTTTTTTCCCTATCTCCTGGGCTGCTAGAGAAAACGGCCCTTGCAGTCTCATTTGTGGGGAGAGAATTGTGGAAACCGAGATCCTTGGGGCACCACGAGACTTGGGAAAGAGTGGGGTAGAGATTTGGAAGCGCTTCTAGGACCCAGCTTGCTCTGGAGACCATGTCTTAGCCCAAAGGTGGAACCTAGAGGAGGACTTAGGCCTCTGGGTGGTTGATAGGGGCTCCCTTAGAGGCACATGGAGCCCTACAGCACAGGTACCTGTTGCAGTCAACCCAGTCTTTGCCTGTGCCCATCCACACAGTTTCACTGCTGCCTGATGACTGTGCTTGTTACCTTGGCCATTTCTGCCACCTGAGCAGTGCAGATCCCGCAATGCAGCCAAGTTGTCCTAAAACCATAAGCTCTTAGAATCAGGGGACATAAACTCATCTAGTCGATGTCTCATTTCCGAGGTGATAAAACTGGGGCCAGAGAGGTGAAGGGCTCACCAGGTGGTCATAAGTCCAGTTGAAATGTGACCCCAGCTTGCCTTGTTCCACCTGCCCTTCCCACCATGCCATGGCAGCTGCGAAGGGCACCAACTGGGGGCCAAGGCAGCTGTCAGATTGTTATGACCGTTAACAATCGAGAGGCAGCCTAATGTCTTCCTCCATGTCTGGCGCACACTGGGAACCACGCCAAGTAGAGTTGGAAGGGATCCCAGAGAACCTTCTAGGTTAGACCTCTTATTTTGTATCTGAGTGGAACTTGGAAACTGCAGTTACCTAAGATTCCTTTCTCCCTTTGAACATTTCTCACGATGTAGACTTTGAAACCGCCACGATCAACCCTAACCTCACTCCTGTAGGAGAATCCATGAATCCAAATGCTGGTGTTTGGGTTGGTCCATATAAAACTGGTTCCTTCCCCCAAATATAAAGTGTGTTTCTGTGTCAGCTACTGTTGACCAATAGTCATTTTCCCCCTTGTTTTCATAGTGACATCCACTGTTCTACTCAATGTGTTATTTTATGTGTCCTGTCCCAGTTTTTCAATACTCTGCACCAGTATTTTTAAAATTTAATAATATATTTAATTTATCCCAACATATCTAAATATTACCACTTTAAATAATGTAAAAATTATTGAGATATTTACATTTTGGGGGGCTAGGTCTTCCAAGTGCGTGTATATTTCACACTTACAGCACATCTCAGTTCAAACCAGATGCATTTCAAGTGCTCAGTAGCCCTATGTGGTCTTACTGGACAGTCTGCAGCGGTAGTTTACATCCGTATCCTTGCCAAGGACTCATGGTGGGCGAAAGGTACTTTCCTGCTTCTCGAATTTGGGTTTGGTCCCAAGATTTGTTTCGGCTAAAGAGATGCTAGTATCTGCGACATGAGCAGAGGTTTGAAAAATGCTTGCATGTTTGGGCATGCCTTTTCAAGAACAGACCATACCTTTAGTCTCCCCTCTGCTTAGCCGCCCTTTAAACATCTGGACTGAAGAAATGAATGGGTGATTGGGACTTGGCAATAGTTCAATCTCATAGTCTCAGTTCAAATGTCTCTCTGTACAAGAAAAGGGCTCCTTCATGTTGGATTGGAAAGACAGGTAGTTTTAAAATGCATCTGTCTTCTGCCCCTCCGCATCCCCCGCCGCCCCCCGCCGCCCTGGTGGAAAGAAACAGGCTAGCAACCTTCTGTAGGTCTCAGCTGGCTGTCCAATGCACTCATCTCTGGCAAGATCTAGCAGTGTTTTTGTGTCTCTTTCAAACTGGAAGTAATAAATGGTTCGTTAGCCACAGATTTCTCTCATTGACTGCCCAGGCTTCTTTGTTCTAGAATTGGGATCAAGCTCTGAAAAGACACCATCTTCACTTTATGAGAATGCCAATCTGATCTGTTCTCTGGGAGACCATGGCTCAAGCCTCACTCTTCTCCTAGGACCCAAACCTTTTGGTTCTGGAGATACAATATTTTTCATGACCGTGGCACATTTGAAGAGTACCACCCAAGTTATTTTGCAGCCTGCCCTTCAGTTTGGGTCTCTCTGATGTTTGCTCACAAATACACTGAGGTTATACATTTTGGCAAGAAATTGTGGAAGTGATTCTTGGTGCTTCTCAGTGCATCTCAGCTGCAGGCTCACGAGGTGGGTGTGTCTCATGACTGTGAGATAAGTTTTGTTTGGTTAAAGTAGCATCTGCCAGGTCTCTCCACTTTAACATTATTACTCTTTTCCCCTCTGTAGTTCATAATTATCTCGAGTGGAGATTCTTTGAGATTATGCAAATACCCTGTTTTTGCATATTACTTTCAGCCCACTAATTCTATCTTCCCTCGTCGATTTTCCACCTGCCTTTTAAATTTGGGAGTTCCTTAGGGCGTGGTCCTAGACCCTCTAGCGGTCCTCTGCCTCCTCCCTAGGAAACCAGTGCGCTGCAGGGCTCCGGCAGCCGTCCAAATGCTGCGGGCTCCTGCGGCTGCGTCTCCGGCCCAACTCTCTCTTTAAAACTCTCCGTCACAGGCGCCTCTCCTAACTGCCCCCCACCTCATCTTTTGGTCCCTGGTGCCCCCTGCCTCCCAACCTGCTCCTTCTCCAGGTGTCCCTAGCTCATCAGCAGTCATGACCTGCGCCCAGCACCCAGTGAGGAGGCTGGGAGTTACCCTCGCCAACCTTCTCATCCTCATCTCCTACATACCACAGATCACCAGTACCTCTTGCTTCTTTCTCCTTAATCTTTCCTGTCCTTTCCTTGTCCATAGCTGATACCACAAATTGAAACCGCAGTCACCGCTACCCAGGACGGCTGCCTGGCCCTTGTCGCTGGCTCCCTGGCCCGTAGTGGTCCCCTTCCGTTATGTTTCCTGCGTAGCACCCGACACAGCTCTAGTCACGGCTCTTTCCCGGTATGGAGGATGTTGCGTAAACCGTGGA
Organism: Mormoops blainvillei; assembly: GCA_004026545.1. NCBI lineage: Eukaryota > Metazoa > Chordata > Mammalia > Chiroptera > Mormoopidae > Mormoops > Mormoops blainvillei. The sequence continues at coordinate 67,306 of PVJD01001228.1, forward strand.
GACTCACACTTTGAGATACTATGCAGCCATTGCTACCTATGAGCCAGTTATGTTCCAGGTGACTTAGGAGTGTTGAATGAGTGACAGTGGAAGAAAGGGACCAACTTTCTCCTTCCTTGTGTTCATGGCTCCGATGGCACCTTCCCAGTGCTGGCACTAGGGGGAGACAAATGAGGCGTACGCTTGAGGAGCAGAATTTCAGGGGGTAACCTGAACACCCAGTAAGGGAGACAATTCTTTAATGAAGTATCTAAAAATAACCTCAAAATTAATGCAAAAATTCCATAATGAACAAAATATAACTTTAGATATGGACAGGCTTTTTATTTAAGATCATCATTCGCCTCATTGAAACCCTGGTTCTCCCACTGCCAGCGGGGACATTTAGCTCAGCAAATGGTCATCATTTAGAACAAGAGCTCTCCAGGGGAGGGGGAGGGACTTTGCCCCCCAAGGGACAATTGGCACTGTCTGGAGACACTTTTGGTTGTCACATTGGGGTGGGGAGGGGGTGCTACTGGCATTGAGGGGTGGAGGCCAGGGATGCTGCTCAGTATTCTGCAATGTACAGGGAAGTCCCGCAACAAAGAATGATCCAGCCCCAAGTGTCACTAGGGTAAAAAATATTGTGTCCTTTTCTTTAAAAGCTCTGCATAACTAGAAAGAATATATGAAGGAGCGTTTGGCAGGGTAGTGTACAACCTCAGTAACAGCTTTTTCCCCCTTGTTGGGAAAAGAGCCTGAGTAGTCTGAAAAGAAATCCTATGTTGTCTCAGCTTCTCAGCCATTGAAATGTCTACTTCACACAGAGAGGGCTGGGCTGAGAGAGGCCCTGTGGCGAGTGGTCCAGCAGAGGGGCCTCTCACTGGCCCTTAGTCTCTAGGCTGTGAGTGCCCACTGCCCACTCCCAGGGCCGCTGAGGTTGAGAAACAGACCCCCTCAGGTGGTCCCCTCCGGCGCCTCTGGTCGACTTGTTTCTTAGGAGACAGTGCTCCCCACTCGGGGGAAAGTGGGGTGGCCGGGGCTGGAAGTGACTCTCCAAAGGCAGCCTCTCTCTTTGGTGCCCTTGTCCTTGCTTGTTTATTTTACTTCCCGCCCCCTCCTTAGTCTGTGACACTGCCCCCCCTTTCCCTGGCTCTGTTGGTCTTAGGCTTGGTAACGATGTCACCCTACCGCTGCCTGGAGCAGCCCCATCCTGTGCTTGTTCCCTTGTTGCTTGTAAGTTGCCTTCTCATGAAGGCCTTTTCGTCGTCATTTCAAAGATCTGGAATGAATGTCCTTGCTGCTAGTGCCTTGATAGAAAAGCCCCGCTTCCAAGCCCTGTTGACTCCTCTAATTTCATTCCTTGGTGACCCCAGATTTTTCTGCTAGTTCATCTTACTTCCACTTTCCTGGCAGGGCCTAGTTCTCTATGTATTGTAATTAACAAGGCGATCATGGGCAGGCTCTGTGATTCCTTCAGTCTTGGCTTTGTCATCTGTTTAACTGAGATCATAATTATCTGGCCTCCAGACCTCACAGGGCAATTCCTGCCATCTAAAGCAATAATGTATGCCGGAGAGCTTTGTAAATTACAAAGCACTACCCTAAGTGAGGCTGCCGTTACCGTTCTCATGTCCCCACACTCACACCATGTTATCACCTCTGCTTTCAAAAGCCTCTCCCATGAATCCTGAGTGATATAGGAAGGAGGCCTGTTCTTAGGGTTGAAAGAAAACAAACTCCAGTAAGCGTCACCTGGAGGTTGGAAAAGAGACTAAGTCATGGCAATGGCACACATGCATTCTTGGTACCTCTCTTCTGAGGGACAGAGCAGTGGCGTGTCCCGGTCATTTATTAATTTAGCAGGTATCTACAAAGCATCTTGAATGAGACAGTGTAGGGCTATATAGCCTAGTGTCTTAGCTCAGGCTGATATGACACAATATCATAAACTGGGTGGTTTAAAAGACGAAAATGTATTTGCTCACAGTTCTGGAGTCTGGATATCCAAGGTCAAGGAGCCAGCGCAGTGGGGTTCTGCTGAGAGCTCTCTTCCTGGCCTGCAGACGGCCAGCCACCTTCTTGCTGTGTCCCCACATGACAGAGAGAAAACCCTGGTGTCTCTGGCTCTTCATATAAGGACACTAATCCCATCATGGGGGCCTCAGCCTCATGGCCTCATCCAAACCTAATTTTCTCCCATAGGTCCCATCTGCAAAGTTCATCACAATGGGGATTAGAGCCTCAGCATAAGAGCTGGGGAGACACAAGTCAGTCCATATTACTTATGTGCTGGCTGTCTCATCACCCGGGAAAGTTGTTAAAACACCAATTCTTATGCCCTCCCCAGAGATGTTGCCTCAGTACGACTGGTCGTGTCAAAGATTCTGTGTTTTCAATGAGTACCCCATGTACGGTCTCTGAACACTGTGTGAGAAACACCGGGGGTCACATTGTGAGCATGAGATGTTTTAAATTCTGGCTCTGGTATTTGCTACTTGGGTGGCCCAGCCTAGGGTACTCTTTGTCGTTTCTGTTTCTGAGGGACCCAGTTTGTTCATCTGTAAAATGAACATAGTAATAGTACCTTGCTTCCTATGGGTTTTTTGGTAAGGGCTAGTTTTAAATTATTGTTTACTTATTATTATTATTATTAAGAATTAATTATTAATGTTTTCAGAGTACCTGACAGGTCCTAAATGCTTTAGATTTGCTGTCACTGTCACCAGTGTCATCAGGTTATTTTCTCTGCCCGCTATACAATCTTGTGATCTCTACCTGGTCCCCTTTCGGTGCCTGAAAGGGCCATCTGAGCTTGAGTCAAGAGCAGGCGCCATATAACACCAAGTGAGGAATGCTTTGCTGTCCCCTGGGGTGCCCACGTTTGGTAGGACAGCTTTCACCTCAGTCATTTCTCTCTCTCTTAGCCACAGGCTTGACGGACTGCGACTGGGCCAGGTTTTGCCTCCCGTGCATCAATAAGGGCATGGTCAACCTTTGTTTTCCAAATACTCCCCGTTCCTTTCTTCTTGCCTAAGTTAACTTTGTCCCTGCTTGAGACAATGAGCTGGACTATGGCTCATCTCTCATGGAGCCACCAGATGGCGATGTTTCCCCTGTCATGGCCCAGAGGCCCGCATTTCTCCCGTGGTTTCAGCACCCAAGCATCCTGTTCCAGGTGCCCGGTCTCCCTGCTGACTGTGAGGATGTCCCCATGGTCCACTATTGGGATGTTGGTAGGACAGCTCCAGCTTCTCTCAGTAGACTCTCATGCCCCTGTAGGCACAGGGCCCATTCAGAACTGGCCCCAGAAAAGCAGCTTTTCTGATTTCTCGACGGGCAGGCTGCTGTTGCAGAGAGCTTTGCTCTGTTTGCGGAGAGCTGTGCCCAGTGGCTCTTGGAGTCACACACTCGGGTCTTGGGCTTCAGTTGACTTTCATTTCTTCATTCCTTATCTAAGCGCTCTCCTTAGTGGCTTTTGATAAATGAAACCCCGACAATTAGCCTACAAACACAAATGCAAAACCACCTGCCACACTATTTAAAGAGCAAAGAGCCCCCATAGACCAAGAATTGCCTGAGAGTAGAAAGAGACTGGAGGCAAAGTCTTCCGATTTGATATTGAGGAAGGGTGTTAGGTAAGCGTTCAAGCTCAACCACCTCAGAGTCCCCTACAACCTACCTGATGCCGCTGCTGGTCTGCAGTTTCCCTGCAGGTGACCCACTGCGGGCAGCGCAGTAGTTAAATGTCGCAACAGGCATCAGCTGTATGGGTTTGAATCCTGACAGAATCATTTGTTTCCCTTGTGTTTTGGGTAAGTTACTTAATCACGCTGAGCTGAAGTCACCTCATCTAAACTGGGGATAATAACGATACAGACATGTTAGGTTTTTGTGGAATATAAATGAGGTAATATAAGTGAGACAGTTGGAACAGTGTCTGTCATACTTAATAGAAAGCTGTATATCACATGATTTAGCCTTGTCAAAAGATCACCAGAAAGAAGGAGCTCAAGGAAGGATTGGAGGAGGAAGAGACCAGAGGTCTGAGCGGCACCCAGAATAATGAACCCAGACGTCATTTGCAGTGATGGAGTGAGGAAGCAATGATGGTGGGCTCCACGAGGGCGCCAGGACCAGGACCAGGACCAGGAGGCTGGGGCTGCGGGTCACTCAGTCCGATTTCAACACTGCTGATGAACCATAGGAGTTGACCCTAGAGTGGGAAGAGTTGACTAGCTATAAGGGGTGTGTGTGTAGATGTGTACGTTTGTCTTCTTGTCTTTTCTATCCTTCATTCTCTGTTCTGGAAATTCACAATTACTCATTAATCTTCATCACACATCCTTTCCTTTCCCCAGGCCACCCTCTCTCCCTAATGCTCTTTACTTCTCATCTCGTCAAGGCCCAACTCGGATGTCACTCTGTCCTGAAGCCTTTCCCAAGCGCCTCCCCCCGGTCCCCTTCCCCCTCTCTAGTCCACCGTGTACCCCCACAGCTCTAGGAACGAGTGCCTGCTGCATTTTGTGTCCTAGGTGCCTCATCAGATTCACCCTAGCCCCAACCCTATTGCACTGAGAGCATTTAAAAATTAAATTATATGGTAATAGAAATAGTATCATTAAATACATTTTTGTAAAACAAAAAAATGAAACATTAAATATAAGTCTTAGATTCTCTTTGACAGCCTTCCTCACCTAATCCTGATCCCCACATCCTCTGTTGCAATGAGGTCGGGGGGCGTCCACTGTTGGAATGAGGTTGGGAGGCATCAACTTTTATCCCTTTGAAATGTATCCTTTCAGACTTTTTGCTATTACATTTGTTTGTGCACGTGTTTGCTTATCTATACTATCCTTGACATGCCCTGATAACAACATTTATTTCATTACTGTGGAATGTTTTGTTTGTATATCTCTCTCACCCAATAGGCTACGAGTGATCAAAGGGCACTCACTGTGTATCAGCCTTTTTATCTGTAGGACCCAGCTCGGAGCCGGGCACCCGAGGGTGTGTTTCCCTAGGTATCTGTCTAGCAAACTTGGGTGGGTGAGGGTGAGCACTCTGGTGTGAGCTGGGGAAGAGGAAAAGGCAGGGTGGGGGGGGCGGGGAATCAGAAGAGGAATATTTAATTGGAGTGTATCCTCCCCATGTTGGCCAAAATTCCCAGAAGACATCTGGGATCTCTACAGAAGCTGCAAGAAAGGGCAAAGTTGGAGCGAGCAGCTGAGCAGAACATTGAGTTAAGTGCAGGCGCTGATCCCTGAACGGCCCTGCTCAGCCTGGGGCGGAGGGTGACCAGAGGGGAGAGGATGTGTGTCACGAAGAGTCGCTTGGTCATCGAGATTCGGCGGGGAGAGGCAGAGTCTCTCGGTCTTGAAGCTGCCTGTTGGGAATAGGCTATACAAGCTCGGGTCTGGACGGTAGAAGGACTTGTGAATTATGTCTCAAAACCTATGGGAAAAAGTGGTGTGAAATGGCTTTTGTTATTAGAAGTGTATTTTATTACTGTAGTTTGAAAGGCTGTTTGCAGACTGGAGCTGCTTTCGCCAGGATCCTCCCCACAGGTGGAGAAGGTTTTCTGTGTTCGCAGCCTGTCTCCTTCCCTATTCATCATTCAGAGCCTTCCCTCCTGGGCACGTGTCATGCGCCTCTCTATCTGAAGACTTTATCGGTATTTATCTTGTAGCCTTCAATAAATCATTTGCTGATTGTGTGTGGTCTGGGGCATTTTACATGAGCAGAACACCACCCTATCCCACTTTACTCAATTTCTTTGACATGTCTGAGCCATTTCTGTTTTTGAAGACAGAAAACGGGGGCAAAATGACTATCTCGAAATCCTTATTTGGGGAGAGGGGGCATTTCATTTAGTCTAATTCTCTATAGTTATTAATTTACCAAAGGATGCACTTTGAAGCAGAGACATTTGTTAAAATAGGACAGTGCAAACCATTGAAAATGAAGCTTGCCCTCCCGTGGGGGTTGTACTTTAATCTCTCACCCTCCTGAGTCTTTTCAGTTTATGATATTTTCTAAAGCAGGGGTGGGCAAATTAGAGCCCTCAGGTCAGATCTGGCCCTCCTCCTGATTTTTAAATAAAGCTTTATTGGAGCAGAACCATGCCGTGGCTGCTTTTCTTGCTACCACAGCAGAGTTAAGTACTTGTGTGGCCCTCCAAGCCTAAAGTAGTTTCTGTCCAACCTGTTACAGAAAAAGTCTGCTGGCCTCTGTGCTAGGAGTTTCACAGCTATCAGTGGGTGGTGGTGCTCCATCTCTGTCCCAGGAGTCCTCTAATGCTGCGACCGTGCTGAGGACAAATCTCTCAGGGACTACAGCACGTACGCCTCCGTGAATGTGTATGTAAGCATGAGTGTGTATATGTGCGTGAGATGCATAGCTGTGTGCCTGGGTGCGAGGGGAAAGTCCTGCCGGCTGTATACCAAGCATAGAATAGTGGTCATCTGGGAGGCAGAGTTTTATGTTCCCTCTCTCATTATGTGTGTATATTTTTGAGTCTTTCTGTAATTACCGTGTGCAAGTTATACAAGAACAATGACAAAATCCTTGCACAGTTTGTGATAGTGAAGTCATGACCCTGGAGGAGCGCGAGCAAGGCAAGTGACCCTTGCAGTCGGGGACTCTTGCAGCTCCCTTGACACATGGAGGATGAGCAGTTAGAGTTATGTTTTTGGCATGAAAACAAAAGAAAACAATAAAATAAGTTTATGCCCACATCTATGTAATCATTTTTCTCCATCTGTCCCCCTTTCCTGTATACCCCTTCCCTGTTTTCTCTTTATATATAACTGTTGTTGTTATTTTGGTCAGAGTAATGAATGTAGAGGGTTTTCAGCAAACCAAATGGGGCCATCTGAGATCACTTAGTTCATTTTCTAATAGATTCAGTAATTTAGAGCACCTGCTATATGCCAGCTAGAAGAGACCTTTATCCTTGACCACATCCTCAACTGCCCCCTCCTCCCACAGCATCGAGGGCCCTGAGGTTTATCCTGTTCCCTTAGGCTTTGACAAGTGTCTCCTTTCCTCAACTTGAGTTTGCCTTTCCCTTCTTCTTCTGCTAGAGTTTGAATTATCATTTAAAACCCGGTTCTAGGTTTTGGTGTCACCTCTTCCTGCTGTCTGCCCTAAAGCCACCTGGATTGGCTCTCATGGCTTCCTCTGCATGCCACACCCCTAGAACATGACATGCAGAGCTGTGATGACTGTCTTCCTGTAGAAGCGTGGCTCCTGGAAGGAGGGACAGTGTGCAGTTTCGTGCCTGGAAGACGGAGGGAGAGAGAGAGCAGACTGCTAGCCCAGCGTTAGGCTCTTCACCTACATGTTCTCCTTCATTCCACAAAAGAAGCCTGTGAGGGAGTCCTTACTCTGGCAGGTTGGGAAAGTCGCTCAGGTGTAAAAGCTTGTAGCCCAGACTTGTAAATGGTGGGCTGAGCTTAGAATCAGCTCTGACTGCAAAGCTAACGGTCTCCCTGTTACGTTGGATTTTGTCTGGTGTTCAGCAGAGAGAGGGAGGGAGTGAGGAAGGCTAATAAATTAGGAGGGAGCAGACACACGAAGACATGGCAACACAGTATCACTCTGTGCTGTGCTAGAAGGACAGGGCGCAGAAGTAGTGTTTGACTCCGCCCAGTGTTTGACTCTGGCACAGGCGGGTGGGGATGGGGAGTTTAGAAAAGGGAGAAATACAAACCAGAGGAATTCCTTATACTTTTAAAAATTTGAAAATGAAAAAGAGGTGTTTGTTTTTGTTGTCGTTTTTTAATCTGGAAATTTACTGAAGAAAAAAATATTGCCATGGTGTCCTCCGACTCCGACTTCTGAGTTTCCGAGGCAGGGCTAATGTTCCCGGGGGTTGGCAGAGGGAACACCTACAGACTCGGCGGTGTGAACTCAACTGCTCCCCCTGTTTTCCAGCTATTTTCCAATTGAAACCACACTTAATACCGACAGGTTTTTGGCAGAGGCCGATTCTTCACCAGGTTAAAGTCATTACAGTGCAAACGGAAGAGTCCAGTGTTCCAGTTTAAAGAGTTGAACTCAACTTCTCTTGGAAAGGACACTCACCTCGTCCTCCACCCACTTCTCCCCTGGGACTTGATTCTCTCCACCGAAATAGTCATCTCTTTATCACACCAGGGCGCCTGTGAGACCATTATGTGGGATTTCTGGAATGAAGTCCTTATTGGAAGCAGCGGCTTCCTCCTCTCTCCTCCCCCTCCAGGAACTTGCGGAATGTGATTTTTCCGTTTGCGAATCTGCCTTTGGATGGAGTGGTTCTCTTTCTGGCGACTGTACTTGGCCTGGTCTCCATTCAACTTTCTTAAGAAACCTGCTGCTGTTGTTTTGGCTGTGGGGAAGGGCGAACGGAGTTGTGAACTGAGTCAGTCGTCTGGAAAATGCAGGCTCCGAAAGGTTTCAGCTCAGTGTGTTTAGAAGACAAAGCCAATGAGAAAATGTTTGACCTGGAGGCTTGCTGTCATGCCCCTCACTCAACCACCCTGATGTGTGACAGAGAGGTATACTGAGGCTGAGAGAGGAGCAGGCACTTGATCAGGGTCTCACAGAACATTGCTAGCAGATGCTATAGTAGAATCCCTGTTTCAGTCTCCAAGTCCATTCCCACCCCATCCCTACTCCATATGTCCCTGTATTATTCCTGCAAAGATTTCTCATTCAGACCTAAACCCAATGAATGGGACTACAGGGTACAAATATTCTGGGGTTCTGTGTTTTTCTGGCTGACTTTTGTGACAGGGTGTTACATGGAATGCCACAAAGCAGACCTGGGGGTTTAGGCCCCAGGTGTGATCAGTACTGGGTGAGGGAGCATGGGGTTTAGAGCCAGGGCCGACCAGGGTGTGTCAACCCAGTCACCTAGGACCGGGACCTGGGCCAAATTGCTTCTCTTTTCTGACATCTTGGCTTCTCATCAGTATGTTGAGCCTAATGGCACCTTCCTCATGGGGTAGTTGTAATGTGTAAATGAGAGAATGTGGGAGATGCTTGGTAGCATAGTACTTGCTCGCTCTACATTGGCTTCCTCTCCTCCTCTTCCTCCTTTTCCTTAGGTTCAAATGTGTCACCTGAATAATACTCACTTTTGAGATTCCTGGAACTTCGAGGGGTATAGTAAGACAGTGAAAGAAAGAAAAATGGCTATTTGTTGAGTATCTATTGTGTGCCAAGTCATTTGCCTCTAGAACCATCTTGTCATTAACCCTGGGATGTTCTTCACAGGACAACGGAGGAGTGGTAAACAGGCCTTGAATTTAATTCACAGTGTATGTTCCAACCCCAACCTAATCCAAGGTGGTGGAGACACAAGAGTGGTTGCTCAGTCACTTCATCCCATCCCCCCGTCTGAGCATGGGGAAGCTTTGGATTCCCCACACGCCTTGCCTCCCATGCCCACCTTTACCTGCTTCCACATTCAGCTCAGCATGGGCCATCAGCTAGGTACCATTAGCTAGGCTCTTGGGTGGGCCAGGGGAGAGAAATGTGCCAAGAGCCACCTGTCCTTAGCACCTTTCATGTGAGTTCTCAGGGCCAAAGAACTTCTCTCTCTTTCAACCTTGAGCTGCAACACTGAAGACCAGGATCGGGGAGGGAAGGGAGAGAAGGGAGAACAAAATCTGCCCCCATACTCCATGTTCTTGCATGTGAAAGAGGTTGATGTCCCACAAGAGAGAGATGATTACCCCATTACAGTCGAAAGTGAGGCTCAGAGAGCTTATATAACTTGCTAAGACCATAGGGTGAGTGGAGTTGGGTTTTGAATGTAGGGCTTTCTGATCAAAGCTGTATCTTCCTGTTACCAGCTCAACCTTAGCTTTGGATTTCCACAGACCTGTGTTTGAATGTCATAATGTAATTTTAAACAAGCTGAGTTCATGCAGGAATATCAAGTCCAGAGAGAAGACCTGTCTACTTTAGCCCTTTGTACTGACCAAAATACCATAATGCCATAGCAAAATACCATAGACTTGATGTCTTAAACAACAGAAATTTTTTTCCCTAACGGTCTGGAGGCTGGAGGTGCAAGACCAAAGTCCTGGGAGGGTTATTTCTGGAGAGAGCTCTCTTCCCGGCTTGCGTGCTACAGCCTTTTACTGTCCTCATGTGCAGGGAGACCTCAGGCATCTCTTTCTATTCTTAGAAAGGCACCAGTTCTATGGGATCAGGGCCCCACTCTTATGACCTCATTTAACCTTAGCCATCTGCCCTAGAATTACATGGGGGTTAGGGCTTCAACGCATGAATTCAGTTCATGACAGTCTCTGTGTTGGGGGTTTACCGAGTTTGACATGATGTTAGATTAAGGATTCTTAAGGGTAATGAGGCCCATCTACCAAAAAGTAGGGTGATAGGGAGAGTTAGTGAAAGCATTAAGGAAAAGCAAGTCTTGTCTGAAGCATCAGCTCCCTGATTTATTTTACTATAGGGCACCCCAGGCCACATATCTTATTCCATTTATTCTGGCTCTCTTTTTATCCACCTGGCTTGGTTTCCCCAAGTTTTAGGTAAAGTAGTTAGCACTATATTAGGTTATATCAAATGCTCGTGAATGTAAACTATTATTATTATTCTATGCTATAGAAGTTATTAGTGTAGTTAATCAAATATTTCTAGATCTTCCACCCACTCCAGGAGCAAGGTGGCTAGCATATATACCCTCGCCACCCCCGAGCTAGATGAGGCTCTGCAACTTGCTCTGGGAGATGAAATGGGAATGGAAGTGACATGTATCATTTCAGGTGGAAGCTTTAAGAGCCAGTGCATGACTCTGATACCCTCTCTTCGCCCCTGTCACTACAACCAGTGAAGTTCCAGATGGTGGCTGTTCTATTCATCTGGGTCGTGCAGGGACAACAGTGTAGAGCAGAACCCCTAGCTGACCAGCCATGGGCAAGAAGCATTACCAACAGGTAAATTTTGTAGTTTTTAAGTCACCGAGACTCTGGGATGAGGTGTACTGCAGCACAACCTAGCTTATCCTGGCTGTTGCCTCCTGCAGACCCAAGATTTCTTCCTGTCTACATCACAGGTCCCAAATATCAAGTATCTGGGGCCTCTGTGATGCCCACTCTTTTAGAGTTCTCCTAATAAGACTATCTGCCAGTCATGGAGAGCTCCTCACTTCCCAGATCCAGGTTTTGAGCTCTGCCTTCTAATATCTCATATAAATCAAAGAATGACCTGTGAACCAAGTGTTACCATCTCACTTTGCAAAATAGGACACCAAGGCCCACAGTGATGAAAGTATGCTGTAACAAGAGTCACAGCTAGGAAGAGAGTTAGGTCTCCAACCATGTTTTTCCAACTCAGAAGCCCATGGGGTTCCCCTGGTGCTCCACTGCATCTCCTTTTCTCAGGTGCATTCCCACATTTCAACCTCTTCACCAGGGTCGGAGCCATCAGCCAATCGAAGACTGTCAGTCATCTGAACCAGGGGTCAGCAAACTATGGGTCATGAGCCAAATTTGGCTTGCTGCCAGAATTTATAGATAAAGTTTTATTGGAACATGGCCATGGCCGTGTGGTGCCATTGTGCTCCAGCTACAGTGTTGAAGAGTTGTAGCCGAGACCATGTGGCCCACAAAGCCTGAGATACTTACTATCTGACTCTTCACAGGAAAGGTTTGCTGGCCTTAATCTAGACAGACTGTGCTTCATTTGAAAAATTAGGAAACAGATCAGAGCAGTGAAATATGCACTAACACTGAAAATTATTTTCATGCAGAACTCTGTGTAGAACGAACCATTAGGCATAAGAAAATAACCTTCAGGATCTATGTGCATAATCATTCTAAAATTATATAATTTTAACATATCATTTGTTTCTCTGTTCTCTGTGCATGAAAGAAAGATGGCTAATATTTTACTTTTCTGAAAAAAATCTAATAAACTATTTTTGATAACCCTAATCAGAGAGATTAAATGAAAAAAAATCCACTCTTGAATTGATTTGAAATGAATCCTGATAATATTAGTTGATACCATATGTCATAGATGGCATTGTCCCTGTTTCAGTTCATTTGGCCTTATATCATGAGCATTTCCCATGTCATTAACATTTTATACAAATGTAATTACTGATGGTTGCATAACATTCTGCTCTATAGAAATGCTATAATTTATATAATCATAAAATATATATATTTAAGTTTTTCATTATACTGAATCTTTATACATAAATCTTTGTTCATATTTCTGATTTTTTCTTGGCACAGATTCTTAAAAGTAGAATTCCTGTCCAAAGCATATGAAGGTTTTAATGGTCTTGATTTATATTATAAATTTCTTTTTGAAAAGATTGTCCAATTTATATTCAACCTTGAGGATGAGGATGTTTGTCTCACTACATTCCCTGAACCATTGTACATTGTTATTTTTTAAGTTTTTCCTATGATGGTATATAAAAGTAGTATTTTACTTTTGTTTTAATCAGCATGTTTTGATCAGCGTTCAAGGTGAATGTTTTTCCATATGATACTATCTATTTGTGTTTTATGTTCTGAAAATACTCAATTCTAATTATATGCCCTTTTACTGGGAGCTCAAAATACTTCTAGAACTTCCCTTGATCTATGTATTAATCACTTTTATTGATTAGTTCTACTATTTTCACTTGTTAGTGTTTTTTAATTGGTTGTAAATGGCCCTTTCTGACCATAACCCCCATCCCTACTCCACCCAGTTCCTTCATTCCCCTCTGAGTGTGCTTTTTGTCATTCTGATGAACTGCATTTGCTTATCTCTACCCTGTTCTCCTGGGCTACCAATTTCCTTTGCAAACTGCAAAGCACCGTACAAATGTTGATATAATTGCTCGATCATGACCTCGTGTATAGTCACTTCAGCATCACTTTTGACAGTCTCATTGCCTTGACCTTTCATTGCATGTACCCAGCTGGTCCCAAATCCTCAATAAACCCATCTCATATTTAATATGTGGGAGCACTTCTGGAGAGAGTCTCAAAAGTGGAATTATTCATTGTATTTACTTGACACATATTCACTGAGCCCCTACTGTGTGTCAGGCACTGTCCTATGTGTTTGAGATATGTCCATAAACAAAGACCACATACAGTAATCAGTAAACAAAAGAAATACATGAACTATTCATATATGCTGTGAAAGAAGAAGTAGAGTAAAGGGGCTCAGAGATGGGAGGGTGGTTGTAATTTTAAATGGTGTGGTCAGGTTTGCCTCTAATGAAAAAGAGATTTGAGCAAAGACTTAGAGCAAGTGAGGGGGATAGATGTGCAAGATCTAGAGGAAAAGCATTCTAGGCAAAGAAAACAGCCCTCAAGGGGCCCTAAGGTGAATGTGTACCTGGTGTGTTCAGGGAACATCAAGGAAGGCATTGGCTGGAGCGATGCCGGGGGGAAAAAGAGTTGGAGAGAACAGAAGGGTTAAGAAAACGTCCAGGCTATGTAAGATCCTTCCAAGGAGTATGGAGTTTGCTCTGAGTGGGGTGGAGGAGTGCGGCCCGAGTACAATGTCTTGAACAGAGAAGGGACTGGATCTAACTCAGGTTTTGAAAGGGCCACCAGGTTTCTGCAATGAGAGGTTTCTGTGGAGGAGCAAAGGTGGGAATTATGTACCCATGCAGTACTGGTGCAGGAGGATGGCAGCTTGGTTCAGGAGGGCGCAGTGGAGGTGGGGAGAGGTTATCAGATTCTAGAAATATTTTGAAGGTACAGCCGCCTGGATTGAGTGCTAGACTGATTTGAGGTCTTAGAAAAGGAGAAAAAAAGGGTAACTCCAAGGTTTCTGGCCTGAGCAATTGGTAGGATGGGCTGCCATCAGCTGAACTGGGGAAGATTATGGGAGGAGCAGGCTTTGGGGGTTGAAGACTCGTGATTGCTTTTGGACACATTGTATGTGAGATGTCTAATTAGGATTCTAGACAGGGAGATATTGAGTAGGTAGATTAGGGCAGGTTACAGGATAGAGGTCTGAACTGGAAATACAAGATTGGGAGTAGCCAGGGTATAGATGGTATTTAACGCCATCAGCATGTGTGACATCCCAAGGGAGCGGGTGCAGCTAGAGGATGACCAGCTCCTTTCTAAATTACTGTGCTGCGATATCACTGGACTCTGTGTGCAGACGGCTGAGTCTTTTGCCTTTTCCTTGACTTACTAGCTCTGTGCTTTTCAATCTGGGTGATGACTCCTGCCAAGAGCTACACAGAAGAGTCTATGATATCATATGCTCTACATCTTTCTTGACCTCAAATATGATTTAAAAATCAGGAAAAAATGTTCCTATTAAAATGATATTTTATGGAGTAGCATGCAAGTGATTTTTTTAAAAAAAGAAACCACAATTTTTTAAAGAAAATTTATCCCATTTCTAGGACCCATCTCATCTCTAATTTGGCCAAAGCCTGGAGGCATGTGTTCCCCAGGTGGTGGGAAATTGGGAGGTAACCTCATTAATTCCCCATCACAGAAAAAGTCCTTGGTTGACACCTTCATTCCTCATCTCTCTTGGCTTTAGAACTTTTGGTTTTTTCTCAGATCAGATCTTACTCCCTTGGTGAAGGTTTCTAAAGCATGCAATGTAGACTCTGAAAGAATATTCTGAGGAGGGGATAAATGTGGTTTGGGGCATGACAGCCCCCTTATAGTGCGCATGTAGCCTCCAATGGCACTGATTTTTTATTCAACTCCCTGGATGTGTGAGTTTTGGATACATTTGTTAAAAATACAGTTTCAGGACTTTGTGCTTATATTTTATATAACTTGATTTATCGTCACAAATTTCACATTTGTATATGAATGAAAATTGTAGCATCTCACACAGGATACACACCTGCAAAGTAGGGGGGAATCCAAGGGACTCAGGAAACAGTGAACCCAACGTAGAAGAGTAATGAAGGGAAGCCCGGGGTGCAACTGAGCTGTGTTCACTTCTATGATACCATTTATTTAGGTTAGATGGAAGGCTCCAGAAGAGATATTATGGGGAGCAAATTGTTGATCCTTTCTTGAGACACTAGAAATACTTAGGCATTTGATAAAGACAAATAGTTGGAGAACAGAGAGGCAATTTAAAACTCCATGAAAAACAAAAAGCTATATAAGCAGAACAGTGTTATCATTGCACTTAACTTGATTAATCACCCTCACAGAAAAAGCCCGAACTTGTATTTCAACATTGGGCAAGGCACCTTAAGAGCAAAGTATGTTCTTAAGGGAAACCAGTATTTTTTGAGCATCCATTTTGTGTTAGTACCTTCTTGAATATAATCGCCTTTTATTAAATGCAACTTCACTGTGGGAAACGATATAGAAAAAATAAGAAACTAGCCTTAAATCTTGCAGCCACCTAGCAGCATATTTGGATTCAAACCTGATCTGTTTGTTTTGAAAGCCTAAGTTCTCTTCTGCCCATGCTGCTCTCACCCTGGATTTAGGCAGGACAGTTGCAGGAGTGACCGTCAGCCACCTGAAACAACAGGTGCAATGTGTTAAGCACAAATATAGCGATGGAAATCTAAAATAAAGCTACCCCAAATTGAAGGACAACACTTACTCCCCAGCCAGTGCATATTAATTAATAATTAGCCAATTATTACCATAGTAACATTGAGGGTAGCATTTATTAGAGTCCTTACATTAGTGGTTCTCAACCAGGGGCGATGTTACCCCAAGGGGACATTTGGCAATGACTGGGGGAGTGCTCCTGGCGCCTGGTGGGTGGAGACAAGGAATGCTGTTAAACAACCTGCAGAGCACAAGACATCCCTGCCCCGCCCTGAGCAAAGCATTATCCAGACCAGAGCATCCGCAGTGCTGAGGCTGAGAGACCCCGCCCTCCCCTGCCAAAGAGCATGTGCAGAGAAGGGAAACAAATGCGACTGGGTAAATAGGTGGATTCTTTCTCCTTTTTTTGGTCCAACAGATAATTAAGTTTTTTGAGTGAATATTTGTTTTCTGACATTTAGCAGTGTTTTGATAGGAAGTGAAAACTAGCCATTTATAGTAATCTGGATAAGGCAACTACCCACTGATGCCCTCTCAAGGTTCGGGTATGTTTATAAAGTGTGTTGGTTTGTATGCCCTCTGTGTGAGGTAGGTTGTGTATACAGATAGGCTGTTGGAGACAGAGAGAGAGAGAGAGAGAGACAGAGAGAGAGAGAGAGAGAGAGAGAGAGAGAGCGCGAGAGCGCGAGAGCGCGTGTGTGTATGTGTGTGTGTTCACTTGCTGCTTTTGATGGGAAGTACAAGTTGGTTTTTGGAAAAGGACGCCCCCACTAACTCCAACTGTAAGCTTTCACGTCATCCTATTAAGATTTCCCTTGCAACTTGGCCTCTTTTAAACTCCTATCTCGTGCATTCTCTCTTCTAATCTAATACCTCCGTGTACATATCTAAACATGATCAGTGACAGTTTTCGCTGCGGGGTGATGCTTTCACTGACAAGGCCAGTGAGCGCTGATTTGAGACCAGCCATTGTGAGTGACTTCAGCTGTCTCTTCAAGTGACATCCAGCTACTTGAGAAAGGAGCGATGACAAAAGTTCTTTGGACAGAAAACTTCCACTGACAAGAAGGTGACAGGTCCTTGCACAGCTGGCCTCTGATATGCCTTGGAAGGGGCCCCTGGAGTGACTAATTTGAGCTTTGCAGTAGCTGGGAGGAGGTGTGGGGCCCTTGCACTCTTAGGACTTGGAGAAGTTTGCGAGACAGACGGGCAGTGGACGCAGGCTGGTGGAACCCACTGTCGGTGGGCCACGGGCCAGGGCACCCGGGCTGGTTAGAACATGAGAACATTGAGAATATTCGTAGTGAATGGCCATGTTGTTTTTGCCTGCCCAGAATCCCTTCTTCCCTCTCATGGTAATGACACCTCATTTTTCCCTTAGCAAGCCACTGCATATCTACCGTCATTGGTTGGAGGCCCCCTCCACCCCGCCAGCTTCCTGGTTCTAGGGATCAGCCAATCCATATGCCCATTCCTTTGGCCACAGTGGTTGGTTCAGGGAAGGGCCGGTGGCCCATGACAGCCCAGTGAGACTCAGGTTTGTGCCTCTTATCACAATTATTGGAGAAGAGATGCTCTTTCTCCCTGCAGTCGCCAAGCTGTGGATGGAGGCCTGGAATTTCTAGGAATTACCATGTGGAACAAGTTAGCTGGAGGATGAACCAGCTCCAAGAACAGAAGAGCTGAGAAATGGAGAGGAGGCAGTTCAGCCCTAATACAATTATTTGAGCCCCAAATTTAGCTGTGTCTGAAGGCCCTTCTCTCCTAGACTTTTCTATAGCAGAAACCAATGAATTCTTCTTTTCCCTTTTGCTGATTTAATTTGGTTTACCAACGGAAAGATTTGTGATCGATGTAAATAGCTACCATTTTTGAGTGCCTGCTATACTCTAGGCACTCACAGTGACCTGCAGGATAGAACTACTGGTGTCTCAGTTTAGAGAGGAGAAAAATCTGAGACGCAAAGAGCTTAGGTGCCCAAGGGTGGCAGCTAGTAGGGGTGGTAAGTTCTCTGTCTTAAGAACATTGCAGCTCCTTCTTCTGTGGAGAGCAAGTGTCGCATTTTGGATCTTGGAGCCGGGCTGCCTGGCTTTGATTCTTTGTCTTAATGCTTCTTAGCTCCGTGCCATCTCTAGGAAACTTACTTTTTTATACCTTGGTTTGTTCCTCTGTACAATGGAGGTTATAAATAATTGTATGTACTTCAAGGTGGTTGCAAGAGTTGAGTGAGCGAATGCATGTAAAGGACTTGGAACAATGCCTGGAACCCAATAAACACTCAATGCATATTAGCTGTCCTTGTTTCTGTGACTAGGAATGAGCTGGAGTGGCACTTTGGGGGCAGCTGTGCTCACTCAGAAAGGGCACCTCAAGAGCCCTGGACTCTTCTACTGACTGGCTAGACCTAAAGTTAATTATCCTGTTGATATGGGAGAAGTCTTAAACAATAATGAGTGTCTTAAATAGATAACACATCATGTTTCATTTATTTATGTGCTCCACAGGTGTTTATGGAGTAACTGTTCAGGGTCAGATGTTGGGTTGGATACAGACAGGGATAGAGCGGAGTTCTTCTCTTTGGTAAAAGAAATGAAAGCACAAATAATTTTAATAGAATAAGGAAAGCCTGTGTCCGGTACGAGAGAAGGAGGAAAGCACTGTGGTGGCTTGGAGCAGAGAGGATTTGAAAGAGAAGGGCAAAAACTAAAGGCTTCAGGGAACAGATGTTGAGTAGGCAGGATTCCAATGCTCAGAGTTAGGGTGTTTCAGGAGAGAGAAAAGTAAGCACCCAGCCATGAGGAAGTGGAGATCATGCTTTTATATTCTCCGCAGTGGGGAAGAAGAGCACAGAACAGAGCACTGAAACCATGGCCTGGTTTCCAATTTGTAACAGGGTCCTACTGAGGTACTTCAGGACCGGATAATCATTAGAGTTCACTTAGAGTTGACTACACTTTAAGGTCTATTCATCAGCTCATCAACACAAGGGATCAAAGCCCATCCAAGCTAATTTGGCCCAATATAAAAGAGCAGAAAGCTGGCTATATGATCTCTCCTTCCACTGACATCCCTTTGATTTGTACAGGGGTCCTTGCATTCTGACAAACTCTGGTGCACCCATATGGCGGTCTCACCCTTTTCTTTCTTAGCAAAGCTGGAAAGATGTCTTGACTTGTTCACTTATGTTATTTCCTAACGTTAGCTACCCTTCCTAGGGATGTAAGACCAACTCTATTCATTCACCCTCCATACCTCCCCTTTCTACCACCGAGGGCCCATCGTTTCCTCTTGCTGGACCACAGCACCTTTCTTATTTCCCTGGTGAAGACAGTAGGCTCTCTATACTACTGCTGAAGTCTCATTGGTGATACTTAAAAGAGCTGCATAGGAGGGGGAAGAGCGAGGATTGGGACTCTTGGAGGACCAGGGACTCTCCTAGTGAGCTCCCCTGAGGAGCTCATAGTAGTAGACACACACATACAATAATTAAATACAGTATAATGTGAACAATGGATAAATTGGAAAATACCCAAGGTTCATGCCTAGGGCGGAGAAGGGAATAATTGATGCTATTGGTGGGGGATAGAAAAATAGTCAGGAAACGTTTTTTCATAGAAGATAATATTTCAGCTGGATTTTTAGGAATGGATAATATTTCATGAAAATAGGAAAAAAGGGTTAAAAGCACTTCGTAGTGTCCAGTGTAGTAGTGCCAGCGCCTGTGGCTACTGAGCACTTAACATGTGGCTAAGTCTGAGCTGAGATGTGTTATGAGTCTAAGACTTTGAAGACTTAGTTCCAAAAACAAAAATAAAAAAAAAAACCAAAAATAAAAAGAATATAAAGTAACTCCTTAACAACATTTTTATATTGATCAAACGTTGAAATGATATTTTGGATATGTTGGGTTAACTAAAATATATTATTAAGGTGGACCATTCTTGCTTATTTTTCAAAAATGTTTTAGTTAAATTCCTATCGGCCAGCACTGCTCCAGGCGAAAACAGTAGCACGTGCAAAGGGACAGAGGCAGGTGAAGCCTGAGCTCATGCGGAAACTGGCAGGCTCAGTGGGAGCATGAAGGCTGCCCATGTGAGGCAAGGGGAGAGGGGGGAGATGTGGCCGGGAAGGTAGGCACAGACCAAACCCTCTGAGCAGTGGGCGGCATCCTGACTGGGAGCCGCAGAAGAGGGCCAGTGTGGGGGCCTCACGGGCACGTTTTTGCTATTCGACTTCTGGGCGATCAGCCGCGGGGACTCGAATTGGCAGAAGACACAGAGATGGTGTTTGTCTAGGACAGGTATATTTATTTCCTGTGGCTGATGTAACAGATTACCACAAACTTGGTGCCTTAAAACAACAGGAATGTATTCTCTGGTAGTTCAGGAGACCAGAGCCCCAAAATCAAGATGTCCACAGGGCCGTGTTCTCTCTGGAGGCTCCAGGGGGGAATGCTTTGTCTGTTCCTGCCTCTGGGGGCATCAGGTGTTCTTTGGCATGGGGCAGCACCGTGCCATTCTCTGCCTGTGTCTTCACAGGGACTTGTCCCCTGTGTCTGCAATCTCTCTCTGCTCTTCTCTTGTAAGGATGCCGGGCATTGGATTGAAGACTCATCCTGAATCCAAGGTGATCTCTTGAGACCCTTAACTTAATCACATCTGCCAGGAATCTTTTCCAAGTAAGGTCACATTCACTGATTCTGGGGGTTAAGACTAGGACATATTTGAGGACTACTATTGAACCTACACAGGTAGGTGATTAGACTCTGATTAAAGAGTGTAGTGGCAATGGAAATGAGAGAATATATTTGAACAATATTTCAAAGATAATTGAGATTAACACTTACAATGATATGATGTCCAAGATTTACCTCACAAAAACCCAAAAGTGGGGAGAAAGTGAGTGCTCTAGCAATGAAATAAAATTTCCCTGAGTCAAACTATTGAAACTGGTGGATAGATGGAGGTCATTATACTATCTTCTTTACTTTTGTATCTGTTTGAAAGTTTCCAAAATAAAAACATTTCCAAAGAAGATAACCAAGAATAGTCCATTTCCATGTTAATTACTTATTAATTAAATTTCTCTTTTGGTTAAGCAACCACAGCATGCCCGACCTTTGCTGAATCCGTTGTTGATGTATTGTGGGTGCCCACAGATTTGTTTGTTTTTCCAGTGATATGACATCCTTGTATCACCTGACAGATAGGCCTAAAGATTTATTTTGTGTGGAGGCACGTACATCTGTGACAAGATTTTGTCTTAGGATAAATGCCCTTTCATCACAGGCAAATGGGAAATTCATGTTGCCTTGTCCAAACCCAGTGCAGTCAAAACCTACAGCCAGCCAGCATCTTGTTGCAAGGAAACAGTTTGTTTTTCTTAATCATCTTATGTCACTTACAAGTAGGAATGAAGGACAGCGGTCTCTTCCCGACTCTATAAACTAACTGTGACAGGGAAAGATGAGGCTATTTAACTGCAGAAAAATACCGAAATATTTTAATTGTCTTGACTCCACAGCAGACGGTTGTTATCAGAATGGAGGAGGGGGAAGTGGAACCCGGTGAAATATTAAATGCAGACAAGAACGGGTGAGGAAGCGCGATACTGTAGTTTAATGCACGTGTTGGTGTTTTTTTTTTTTTCCAGACTGGTTCGAGTTTCGTTATAAAGTCTGGTATAAAAATGATGTCAGAAGAATGGTTTGCTGGGTTATTTAAAAGCCTGCATACACCATTTACAAGGTATGTTGTTGACAGTTAAAAATGACATATCTATTATTCATGGGGTCCCTCCTGACATGGATGAGGTTGCCTGAACTTGGTGGCTGTAAATGAAAAAAGAGGAAAGTAATGGAGTTTGCAATGTAAACGTTTGCTTAAACATGTCTTGGACTATTTCGGGAGCTCGGTATCGCAATTTTCCAGAGGGACGACCAGCTCAGGGACATCTGAGTCTGACGTAAGCACCACTTGATGAAGCTTCCTTGTACCCTCCTTCCAGTTGCTTATTTCAGTTTCTTTGCTGTAACCTTCATTTCGGCGTCTGCCTTCCTCTGCCAGCAGTGTTTAGGAGCACGCGTCCTGGACTCCCGTCCCAGCCACGCCAGCTGCTCGCCCTGAAGCCTGAGTCTGGCTGCCCAGTCCCTCTCAGGGCCGGTTTCCCCGTCTTTAAAACAGACACAGTGACTTCTAGCTGTTTCAGAAAGTTGCTGAGAGAATTAAATGGAATAATGCATGTGATATACTGAGTACGGTGTTTGCCCTATGTGAGTCACTCCATAAATGTTGGGAATTAGTTAACTGGAGAATTAAGAGATTTACTGGGTCTCAAAAACAGTGAGAGAAGAGAATGAAAGCCATGTGCAAAAGTGTGGTTTGCAGACCTGCCACAGCAGCCTCACCCCCAGGGAGCTTGTTAGAAATGCCGAATGTCAGGCAGCGCCCTAGACCTGCTGAATGAACATCTGCACGTTGACATGATCCCCAGGTAATTTGTATGCAAATTGAAGACAAGTGCTGGACACACTCCTGTACAGCGTATTGTGAGGGAGGGTTTTCCTACTGCCGCGGAGCTGGAAACACAGGTGTAGGGGATCCCCTCCATTTCAGAGAGCTGCCCGTAACTGGAGCTGGATGCTCTCCTGGAGTTTGCCGCCGCCCCGTTTTTCTGAGGGCCTGCAGAATGGACTCTCCCGCCAGTCCAAATCAGCAGGGACCTGGGGGTGGGCATCGTCTGAGAATCAGTCAGGAGCTGTTGGCTTAGAGTACAGTGGCTTTGTGGACTTGCCCTTCTGCCCCCCTGAGAGCCCAGTAAGGCATACCTTCGGGAGCATCACTTTCGAAGACTGGGGATGCTTTAAAGAAGCAGAAGTAGGCATGTCATATCCACTGGATGGTGGCTGAGTTGCAACCCTTTGGGCCCAGCCCGGTGGTGTCATTTTACCAGAGAGGAGCATGGTGAGGGCATTTTTGGGAGATGCTGTCATATGTCCCCTGGAATTTGGGGGTATAAAAGAACATAGAGCGTAGAGACCAATGCTTCTCTTCTAGAGATTTCTGAAGGTAGGATGTGCCTGGGGAAAGAGCTGAGGGAACTGTCCACCTCAGGCCCTTGTAAGCCCTGGAGAGCTGAGAAAAGGACCCCCGTGGTTTCTTGGCCCCATGGGAAGGAGCCTGGAGCAAGAAGAGAGTCAGGCCCTGTGGCGCTGCCTGTCTCAGACGGGCTGAGTGGGGCGGTGGGTCATTAGCGTGGCGGAACGGGAACAGAGCTTCCCCCCTGCAGGGCCCTTGGGGATGGACAGGATCAGGGTGCAGTCGTCCGCTGCCTCAGAAAACCGTGGCCCCTCTGTGCAGAGATTGCCCTACTGACAGTGGCAGTGGGCAGCCGATACGATCCTCAGGCAATGGCAGAGTGACTGTTGCTTCCCTACCACCGGGCAAGTGACCATTTTCCTCCTAGACCCCAGTTCAGGGAGGGGATACCTTGGAGCCAGCCTTTGGGCTTCCCTCCCTCCGAAGTGCTAGGAACAGATCCCTGAGCTACAAACCCAGCTGGTTATGAGGAAGGGGAAGGGTTTCAAAGTGGATATGAGTCTGGAGTTCCAAGGTGAGCTGAACTTTTAATAACTGAAAGTGACCATGATGTTTTGGAACCTGCCCAAATGCTTACCGAGAGAATAGAGTTAGTTACAAAATCAACAGACTGTATGCATCCAAGGCAGTGGATGGGGAAAAAATGCAACGTTTCTGACTTACATTTCTCTGCGTTGTACCACTGAGCTGAAAGCACAGGTTCCTCCGTCTTTCATAGATT
This sequence comes from Mormoops blainvillei, assembly GCA_004026545.1. Lineage (NCBI taxonomy): Eukaryota > Metazoa > Chordata > Mammalia > Chiroptera > Mormoopidae > Mormoops > Mormoops blainvillei. The sequence goes on from PVJD01001228.1 coordinate 90,627, forward strand.
TAACATCCACAGTTTTGGGCATCTGTCAGCAATTTTTGGCTTTCATGAGTCGTAGTGACTTTCCGTTTTACTCGAGGATGGATCTGAAGCCCTTGCTTGGCACTGAGATCAGAGGGCGAGCATTGCCCCTTCTACCAGCCCACCCTTCTCAGCCCTTCTTTGTCATCCTCTCTTTGTTTTCAAGTACACAGTCAGACTCTGTTGTGTTGTTTGCTTGTAAATACTGTCAGTGACAAGGAAACCATGTGCTGCTTTAGGTAATAGCAGGAGAATGAAACTGGAGACCCTAAGAAAGGAATGATTCAGAACCAGAAAGGAGAAATTTGGGAGAATGTGGAGAGAGGGCTGTCTGTGTTGATGGCAGCTACGGTCTATGGCATGAGTAAGTTTTATGGTGAGACAAGGGGAAGGGTTCAACAGGTATTTACCTGTTCACCTCAGTGTTGCGTACACCTTCCATGGGCCAGACTCCGCTTTCAGTAGTATGCTCCTTCTTAAAATACTCAAATGATGGTCAATGCGAAGTGGGATTGGCGTTACCCCAGGATATGGACTCAAAACAAATGGAAGGAAAAATTGGGGCCTTGGGCGTGCATTGGAACAATAAGAACTGCTTCATGACGGAGTGGGCCTTCTGCAATGTGAGTCATGACATTTCAGTGTTTTTAGAGCTGTGAGAGGCCTACATTATGATCCACATCTCCTTATCCAGTGTTCCTGGCTATACCTATATGTGATGAAAGTCCCAGATACTGCCAGTAGCATTGAGCTATAATGGTAAGCGCTTCAAGAGCAGAAGAGAAATCTGTAGTCAGTACTGCCTTAATGACAAAAAAATAATAACTAATATTATTGAGTATTTGCTATGTGCCAGGAACTCTGCTAAGCCACTCACCCATCTCCCCATCCATCTGTCATCTACTTCTCATCTTTTTAAATCTGCAAGAGGACCTATTATGTCAATTTGACAGTTAGCGAGTGGCGCCCAAGGCCACAGGTGTGGCCCGTAACCTGACTGAGAGTATTTAACATACAAAGACAAAGTGAGTCTCGAGAACTGGCTCTAGTCGGGCCTGAGACACAGAAGCCGAGCCTCAGAGGGCCAGGGCTGCCCAGGCATTATTCAGAGGAGGAGGATTCTTGTCTCTGTGTCCTCAAGCTTTGTCATATCCTGCCCATGTTACCCTTCACTGCAGGAGGTTGTCTACTGCAGGGATCCCTCTTCGTTGCTCAAGCAGGCATTAATTTGAAACAGTAAATTCACCTTGTTTGTATCTTAACTGAAACGACATTATAAATACATAATCTGTAATGGGCACATAAGTGAGACCATGAATATATGTGTGTGTTTATATAAAATACATATCTAATAGTATATAATTTGTGCATGTCTTATATGTAATATATATGCACTGTTTTAGATCACCTGAGGTGGCGCTGGAGGGAATGGGAAGACAAAGCTTTCTCTCCCTGCTGGGAACTAGTGTTTGTTGAGCCCCTGCTATGTGTCAGTTTTCTCCAGGATGTGGGAGAGCCAAAATTCGAACTCAGTTCTGGCCACTTTCAAAGTTGGGGCTCTTCCAGGTGAGAGATGCTGTATTTCGTTCCCTTTCTTTGAAATACCCAGCACCTGAGAAATGTGCTCTCTAACTGAGCCTCAAGTAGACAAACGCACTCTTCAGTTTAGCCAGAGCCAAGCAAAGCAGCTGGGACTAGAGGCGTTCAGGGGCTGGAAGCCAGGTGCACAGGCTCTGGGGCCTTTCTTATGGTCCGGTAATTGCGGAGCACTGCTCAGCCAGCCTGGCCCCCGCTCTTGTAGCTCCGAGATGGATATGTGGTGAAGCAAGCCGAGGTGTCTGCTATCCTTGACGTGTAAATAAATCCACAGAGATCAATCGTAACTGTGGTGAAATGGTTCAGCCTCACGCAGTGTTTCTCAGAGGCTTCGAACAGTGGCCGTCGAACACTTGCCTATGAGGGCAGTTTGAGTCCTTTGTTCACAGAGCTGCTTCCCAGGATTCCTAGGGTCAGAGCTGCTGGAGATGGAACTGAGCCAGGGTGGAGCTCAGGTTGGGAGCCCCGGGTTCATGTCTTGAGTTAGAGCAAGAGCAGAATCCCAGAATTAAGAAGAGATTCTTTCAGGAAATGCTGTTAGGCTTATCTTCCTGTTTTTTTGTTTTGTTTTGTTTGTTTATTTATTTATTTATCGTGAATGGCAACCTCTTCTTTTACAGTACCGTGTTTTCAAAGTAGGTGGCTGGGACATTACAATAATTAATTTTGCATCTCTGGTAGCAGATTCATCTGCCAGAGTAGCTTGTTCTCCCTCCTACCTTAGAATGCACCGTAAAATGTTGAAGAGTGGTTCCCAAGGGAATGGGACCACACTGATGTCCCCCCAAGGGGATAGCAGTGCAACTGATGTTGCCTCCACGTTCATCTTGCATACATTTAAAGTTGAACTGCCTAGAAAAATGGAGCATATGCTTTGCCGGCCCAAGAATGCTTCTTGCTTTGGGTGGAATTCCCTTTTTCTTCGTGCATGAGGGCTTCATCCATCACTGCCCGTCCTTGTCCGATTTCATTAACCTGAGCCCGCGTTCGTCTGGTGGCAGCTTAATAACCTTTATTTGTGGAATCCCTCAAAGAAAGCCTTAGTTATAAATCCCACGTCACAGAAATGAAGGCATAAATGCCAATCTGTGTCACTGCTTAATATTTATTATTTTAATTAAAGAAAATGGATAGTGACATTTATTAGGTCACAAGTTACTTGTTAATGGCAACAAATGACAAAAAAATTACTGATTCTATGAGCAAACCTTGGAACGTTTCTCAATGATTATTCTGTTATGCTCTCAGTGTGAGTGGTGCTAACAATGCATTGGGCGCATTTTGGGAAGCCAGTGCTTGGTTTTGGTGTCACATGTTTCCTGTGGAGGAAGGCATCAGCTTACTGAGAGGGAGAGTCAGAGTCACTGGTGAAGTCACATTGCCTTTCCTTCCAGGGTCTAGTTTGGCTTCCTGAGATAATTATATGAGTGTGTGTGTGTGTGTGTGTGTGTGTGTGACACACACTATAGCACAAATACAGTATCAGGAATCAGGGATGTGTATTAGAATTTTTGTCCTTACATAAGGCATCCCCACGGAAGCACCTGTTCAGATTGGGAAATAAGCACAAAAGAGTATAATGGTCCGCAGACTAGACACTTACAGGGCGTTTAAACATAAATTATTTCATTTATTGCTCCCACTGCTACTATGAGGAACATACTTTCATGTCTTTATCCACTTATATATTTATTCTGTCAACATGGATTATTGGGATTAGTTATTTTAGGGAAGAGCTGGTGGATGAGAAAACAAAAGCACGATTGTTTCGTAACTTGTGCATGTGCCACAGCCTGGAAATGACAGTGCTGGCTTATGAAACTGTCATTTGTGTGACTTCAAAACATGTGATGTTATCAATATTCCACTCTGCCCCTGAAACAGTGTCTTCTAGTGAGGGGCGTTTTGACCACCATAGTGAACTCGGAGAAGCTCACTGCTGCTCCAGATAATTTTTTGTTTGTCAGGTTATCTATAAATTTCTGGTTCCCAAGGCTTTTACTCCTTCGGTTTGTGTGCATCTTTCCTGAGTGGGCAGGCTGAAGGACAGTACTGAAAACTTAAGGCAGACTCCTTCATTTAACACAAAGTGTTAGCTTGTTTACCGTCATAGCTGGTTGTGGTCTTTATTTTGATATGTATTTTATTTGCATCCTATTGGTAGGACAGCATTAAAATACAAAGGCTATATTGTTTTTAACTTCAGTCATGGTTTTATTCTTTTAGACCAATGGCAACAGGAAAAATTTTGTTCTAAAGACAGATATAGTCCACATTTATGAGGATGGCTTAAAAGTAAAGCCACATGAGGGGAGAGAGACAAACAAATATTTATTGATGTGTACTTTGTGTGAGCCATTATACTAGACATTTTACATGCATTATAACATTTAATCTTTTAAGGTAGTATTTTTCCACTTTACAAATGGGAAAATCAGTTGCACACAATTGGTGTGTATTCCCATGAAGCCTTTGATCTTGGGGCACTGCCCCAAGTTCTTATTATTTATTTTTGAATTAACAACTAAATTTTTATTTTTATTTTTTAATTATAATTGTATTCAATATTATATTAGTTTCAGGTATACAGCATAGTGGTTATATAAGTTTTTAAAACTATAAAATTTCACTCTAAGGCTTGTTCTAGGTACATCACCCATTTTTAATACATGGTGTTTTTCATTATCATTCAGCTAAAAATATTTTCTCATTTTTTTAGTATATTTTACTTTAAACCATGCATTATTTAGAAGCATTTTGTATATTTAAAAAATATTTGGGTATTTTGTAGATTTTTTTCCTTATTGATTTCTTATTTAATCTCATTTTTCACATTGACTTCTATTAGAGGCTTTCTCATAATAACTTAATACTGTTCATCATTTAGGTCCTTACAATTGATTGATATTGTAAACAATGCCACAATAAACATCTTTGTGTGTGTATGTATATATTTTCATCTTCATCGTTTGCTTAAGATACACTACTGGAAGTGAAATTACAGATTAAAGGGTATGCAATTTTTAAAATAGTATTTATTTATTTAGCCAAGTTATCTTTTATGTATCTGCCACCCTTGCCTTAACCTCACTCATCAGGACTCCTAGTTCCCTGGAGTTTTCCTACAGATGCTGCTGTCTGTCCGGAATACAGAGTCCGCAGGCGCCTACTGAAGTTGTACGATATGGCCGCTTTGAGGGACGGCCTGAGCTTTATGAACCTTTTGGGTTCCACAACAGGCAAACGGCCTCTCCCATGTTCTGTCTCAAATACACTTTCATTTTCAAACTTTAGGGCTATAAAATAGTTTTGCTACTCAAAATTTCTGGCCATATCCTCAGTGTCTATTCCACTTTTTTTTTTAAAGGAAAAATTTATTTTCTTTCTTTCCTTTTTAAAAAAAATTTCAGATCCCCATATGGGAACCTTAGAGATCATTTTCTTGGTACCCCTGATTTCTTGATATCTAGGATTTTGGAGTAATCAAGAGCCTCATGGACTGTATAACATTTTTTTTTTCTTTCTGAACATTTTGCAGAACACTAAACCGACTCAGGATCCTGAAATCAGGCCATAGGGCTTTTTCAGTATCAGCTTCTTTATAACTTCGTGGAATCCCCAGATCTCTGAGAACTCATATTCTCCCCCAAGTTCCAATCTGTCTCTAACAGAATCATTACACTTAGAGTAAACATATCAGTACACTCCTATTCTAGGACTAATAATTAGTCTATGGTACAGATGTACACCGTGCTGGGATTTATAATATTGACAACCATGTCTTTAAAATGTATGCTAAGTTTACACCGGCTTCTTCAGCTTGTGGGTATAAACAAAGCTTCATTAACAATACTAAGCCATAGATAGTAATAACCTCCACATTCAAGCAGGTGCTCAGCCTTTGAGTATATGTGACTCATGTGTACTAATTTGTCCAGTTGAGTTTCACTGCTGTTTCTGCTGGATGCAGCCGAAACTGCTGCCACTAAAGCCAGTCCAGATTCAAGGGGAGGAGAATTAGACTCCCCCTTTCAATGGCAGGAGTAGCTAATACAGCCATGTTTAATTTTCCACGAAATGAAATATAAAGGGGTAAGTCAGGGAAACATAGCCCCCCCCCCCCCCCATGTAGTATGGAAAAAGAAGTTTACTATCTGAACCTGTCTTCCATGAATGTGAGAGAAGTCCAGGTGTGATGGCTTGGAAACCAGACTATCAGAGACACAGTCACTAATGACTGAGGCTTGACACTCTGGGGCAGATGGAGAAGTCACACTGGGGAAGGAAAAAGTCTCTGCATCTAGCACTACCCCACACAGTGACAGCTCACGGAGAGATCGGGGAAGCTGCCACCCTTGGCTGCCATGGTATCCCGAAAACAATGGCTTCCACTTCACTGCCACCTTCCAAATTTCCTGTGAGCCCCTGTCATTGCGTAACTCTTAAGCTGAACCCCTAAGGGAAAGGAGATTCTAGAAATGTCGAAGGGGTGATGGCAGGGTCATCCTAACCACAGATGTTTCAGCACAGAGACTCTCTTTCTTTGTACCCTCAGAACATCTAGCATTTGCTGTGCATGGTGTGGGAGTTCCTTAAGTACTGCCCTTCTCCCCGTTCTAAACTGTTATGCTCTTTGGAGACCTTGCACTATGCTGTGAAGGAAAACTCGGAAATCAGCCACAATGACACACCTAAGCCCTCGACTCAGTGACAGATAGGCCCTAAGACAGGCAGAGTGACCTGACATGCGGGCAAGGTGCTTCAGCCCTCAATGCAGTCCTTCTATGGAGCCTGGAAGTGCTTTAGTCATGTTGCCTCTCATTTGAGGGGAAGAGATTCAGTTGGTTTAACGTGTCCTTTTACAATGCAAATACCCTTGAAACAGTGATATGGTCTATGACTTGAGTGTAAGTTGATCTCATTGATACTGCTCACTGATTTAAAAGGACTCCTGTGAGCAGAGTTAGTGTTAGCTAGGGCATGATGAATCTGAAAATGGCTCACTGGGTGTCCTGTCAAAGGGTGGCCATTATGTAGTAGGGCCTCAGACATGAAGAAGCGTTAGATGAATAGGCGTGTTAGATTTGGGGTCTGTGGGCAGTTAAAGGGTGGTGCACAGGCACTTGGGACCCAGAAGCAGGGGAGGGAAAACTGCAGGAAGAGAGAGGGGGAAGAAAGTGAATATATCACTGATCAGTGACATTATTCTTGAAAATTTGCTCTAGCTTATCCACATGTATTCAAAAGAGTCTACCCAGAAGAATGAATGTCAAACTCTTAGGTCTGTCTGGTATCTTGAATTGAACTAAGGTGGCAGAAAAATTGCTAAGTGGCATGAATTCTTTGGTGATCCACTGGTAGATTATAGAATTGGGGTAGAATGACATCCAATGTTGGGTGATTCAGAAACTGCCTGATTGGGGAAGCCATCCTTCACCCCAGCCCTGGTCAACAGCATTAACTCAATTCCAGGCCCCATTGGAAGGTGGAGCTAGGGCGGCAGATACACCTTCCATCTCCTCTTTTCTCAAGATGACCCAGAAAGCCGGGATTTTGCCTTGTGCAGCAGTCCCCAAATAGTTTATGATGTCTAAGCAGCCTGGAGCAGCCTGTCATGTAGGGGACAACCATCAGGGAGACGTTTTCCTCTCTCCAAGGTTATCACCAGACAGCTAGCCTCATGTAACTTGTCTCTCAGTCGCTCAAAGCCTTTCACTGTTCATCGATTTGGCATTTCAGGTCTTAGCCTGTACAGTCAGATTCTCCTTTGCTTACTTGTGCCTATTTAAACAACTAATGCCAGAGTTCCTCCCTGTGTTTTCAGTAGGCAAGGAACTTTGGCAGCCAACATAAAGATCGAGAAGAGAGGAATTTTGTGTGTATTTTGTTTCTGCTTTCAGGTTGGTGGCATGCACACCTGGTTTACTTTCTGTCTCCTGACGTGATTTAGGTTGGAGCCAAGCATCATCACCAACACAATCTTAGCAGCCATTATCACCATCAAAATGGCTAACATCTATCAAGAACTTGCTCTGCGTCCAGGGATATTCTAAGGGCTTAACATGTATTATCTAATTTAATTCTCAAAAGAGCCCTAGGGGTTTGCAGCTGTTATTATGGATTAAGTGACTTGTCCAGTGTCACACTTTCAATGCAAATCCTTCGTTGGAATTTGGAGCTTAGGTCTTGTTTTACTCCTGGATTAGTTGCTAAACTTCTCAGAAACTAAATGATTGCAGGAACCATGGGAAAGAGAAGAGTTAACAATTTTTTTAAATTCTCCTGTTGCTTTTGACGTATTTACAGGTACTAACCTTATTCTTTTGACTCCCATTTCATTTTTGATTCTTAAAAGAAAAATATGCAAAATTACTCTTTCTTATTGATCTTTACAACATTGCTTTGATTTTACTCTAACTTTCCTTTCAACAACATAGATGCTTCTCTGCATGCTTCTAACTCTATGCTTCTAAGAATGATGGTATGAATCATTCTTATTAAATTCTAGTTCATTTTCACACTCAAGTCCAAGATTGGCAGCAGAAATTTGATTTTCAAGGGCTTACAGAATACCTGGACTAGATTAGAGACATGTTTCACAGATCTGTAACTCCCTTACATCATGGGATTTTGGACTAAAAAGGGCAGATCAGGGAGGAAGAGAGAAAAGAGAGGTAAGGTGAACAGCAGAATTGCACAACGAAACTTTGTGAAATAGCCTTGAGAGAAAAGGAAGTACAGAAGCCAAAGATAAGTACTCTTTGGGTTTTCAGTGGAGTCCCACCATCTGAAAATGGGGACAAGCGCAGACTTCCGCTGAAGAAAGTAATGAAGCCCGGAAAAGCCTTGCTGGGGCAAAGTTACGCGGTTAATGTGGGTCATGAGAAATATGTCCTTGGGAATGTGAGGAGAGGCCGGGCAAGTTAATAATTTCCCTGTTTAAAGCACCCATAACACCCCAGTAGGATCAGGGTTGGGGGACTAAAACTGAGGATAAAATATCCCTTTGTCTTTCTCTTAGTTCAAGTCTCTTCTCCTTGCCAAAAAACCAGCTTTCAGTCCTTGGCCACATCCTGCTCTCTGTTTTGGCACCAATCATTTACCCCTCAGTCTCTTTGCAATTAAAGAAGCAAAATGCAGGGCCAGCTAGTCTAGCAGTTTAAAAGAGAGCTAGTCTCACTGAGACACAATGTCAAAGATTTCAACCATTAGCATTTTCACATTTGCATGCATTGTGGACCATTTTTTTCCTCCTGGTAATTTACTCCTTTTTAGTGGTTTAGTTTTCAGATTGCCTTCTTGTAAGGAATAGTTTGTGACTAGGTCAGTTACAATGTGCTATGGACTGCATGTCTGTGTCCCTTCAAAATTTATATGTTGAAGCCTCAATCCCCTGAAGTGATGGTGTTTAGAGGTGGGGCCTTTAGGAGGTGACTCATTCATGAGGGTACAGCCTTCTTGATGGGCTTAGTGCCTTTATAAGAAGAGACAAGGTAGCCTCCCTCCTTCCTGCCATGTGAGCATACAAGAAGACAGCTATCTGCAAACCCGAAAGAGGGCTCTCACCAGGAAACGAATAGGCCAGTACCTTGATCTTGGACTTCCCATCCTCAGAACTGAGAGAAATAAATGTCTGTTGTCTATGTCACTCACTTATGATTTATTATAGCAGCCCTAAGACACGCTGTTATAACTGAAAGTTTTGAAGTCCCTATGGGAATAAAAAAAGGCTTTTAAACCAATTAAGAACTAATTGAGAATAACATAATATCATGGAAATAGCACATGCTTTGAAGTCATATAGTGTTGGGATTGGATCCCAGTTCTCACACAAGACGAAGGTGACTTTGGACAAATAGCTTAATTTCTCCAAATACCAGTTTCTTAATCAGAAAAAATGGGGATATTGCTTCTGAATGACTCCAACATATAAAATATGTTAACTGCTTTACACTGAACTTGGTATATGATAAAACCTCAGCAGGAAGTAGCTATTATATCCACAAGAATGACTGACATTTTGCCTGATAGCACCAACTGTTGGGGAGGATGTGGAGCAACTGGAATGCGCATGCACTGCTGGTAAGAGTGTAAATTGGTACAACCACTCAGGAAACCTGTTGGGTTGAACAACATATAACTAGCAACTCCACCCCAGAGCCATGTACAGGAATGACCATAGAAGCACCATTTACATGAGTCAAAACCCCAAACAACTCAAATGTCTGCCGATAATCGATCAAAGAGACAAATGAACTATTGCTACATGAAACAATTTGGATGCCTCTCACAAGCATAACATTAAGTGAAAGAAGCCTGACATAAAGGAATGCATAGGGTATGGTTCTATTTACAAAAAGTTCGAAGGCAAGCAGATGTCGATTGTGTGGTAGAGGTCAGGAGAGTGGTCACCTTTGAGGACAAAGTGGATGCTGACTAGGCGGTAACAAGAGGGTAGGGGGTGCTGGTCACATATTATATGTTCTTAATCACTTTTCGATCTGGTTACAAGAGTGCGGGTACTTTGTAAAAATTCCTTGAGATACCTTTATGATTAGTGCACTTCTCTGTGTATTTTTCATAGTTAAATTAAAAGTGTTTAAAACCGAAGCTGTTATTTCTCTTTATTATTAGCTGTCTCCAGAGCGGTTTGCTTTGACTCTTTTGCCTTTGGACCCCTGCTTCGGCAGGAGGGCCTTGCTGTGAAGGCAAGTCCAGTACTCTAGACTCCTTCGTTGTCAGCTTTCTGCCCACTGCCCTGGGTATTCTCAGAGGCAGCATTGTAAAATCGGACTTGACTCTCTTGTACAGTAAACTCTTCCCTGAGAGGGGAGGAGACAGCAGCTCTGCTCCTCAGGCGTGATGCCCTGCCAGCCCCTCAGAGCGCTGGGTTGATTAATCTCTACATCTTGCAGAGCTTGCAAAGTCCAGGATATTGTTGAGATCTAAGTCACTGGAGGGAGGCCCTAGTAGAGACGTGCACACCCTGAACCAGAGAATTAAAGGAGTTTTTAACTGTGTGCTTGGGCACAGATTTATCCATGGATTCTGGTATAAACTACACCAATGGCTAGAGAAGGATCTTTTCTTAAAAAGGAGTTTGGTTAGCTTTAAAAGAGAGTCATTTGAAGCAGTAAGCAAAGTTGGTGGAAACTTCTATGACCCCCGTCTTCTCTCTTTCCCCAGGGACCTGTGTCTCCCAAGCAGAAATGCCTGGGCACTTAGTACAAACCAGACTGGGTGTGGGCGAAAGTAGGTTTACATGGAAAATAAGACAATAAATAATAGTACAAGAATAAACCATTTTGTGTGCTCGCAACTGTAAACCTCCTTTTGCTCCATCCTGTGTCATCTCAAATTTGATCTTTAGGACAGCTCAGTGATAAAGATAGCATTAGTCCATCTTCCAGATGAGGAAACTGAGTCTCAGAGAGCTTAAATAAGTTGCCCATGGGCACAAGATTATTAAGTAATTCAGGAATAGCTGATATATATACTTGCTTGGTGGCCACAGCTGAGAATCACCAAGCTAACAAGAACTGTGAGTTTCATTCCGGAAGAACCCGTGAACTTATGCTAGGATCGCCTTCATGGACAGCCAGGGATAAATCCGCAGGCGGGGAAAGCTCAGTAAGCAAGAGCTGAATAAGACAGGAGGTGGCGGCATGGGCATCTACAGCATGGCTTTTCTTAATTTTTGGAAGTCTCATCATTTTGTTCTATTGTGATTTCTCAGTGCAGGTGCTAGTCTTGAATTACCAGCCAGACTGCAAGCTTCCCAGGATGGGCATGCTTTCTCACTTGTCTCCAGTTCTCACACAGCATCGAGGCTAGGCCTGTGCACACAGCGATCCCTCAACATACATTTGATAGTCTGATTTGGTCATTTCCACATCCCAGTGGCCATAGAAAAATGCCGGGTACTTGGCCCTTCATCATTCTCTATAACCCTGGTACACCCAGTAAATGGAACCCTTTAGGACAGGTTGGGTTTTCTTTTGTCAAACTGGTGGGTAACTGCTATCGCCACTCTCTTCATTCATTGCCTCAGTCACTGCTTATCAATTAACTCATTTCTCGAAAATCTATTGATTAAAGATCAACTGCAGCAGTGGTCCAAGTGACTAGAGTTGTGATGCCACATCTTAGGGCTCCCTGCCAACTCCTTGGGCAGTTCTGCTTGCCCAATTAAACACCCTGCGTCACCCTGACTGCATCTGCAGTCACTTCTCTCCTCATTCACCTGTTATTGAGCATTAAAGGCAAACTCAATTTTATGCAGATAAATAGAGTTTAGTGGTAATGTGCTGTGTGACCTTTGAAGTGACAAGATGACATTAATTTTTAGGGATTCCACCTTCCCAGGCTGTCACTGTTGAGCATGTAACTTGATGAGAAGTGGAGGCCCCTGCGTCCTGAGGACGTGCTTACAGTTTAACATGCTGTTTCAAATGTAAGGAGGCTCTCTCTTTAATTTTTTTTTCACCAGCTTGACAGTTTTTCAAACATATTCACTGTCAGCCCTAACAACCTGTCAACAAATGCCATTATGTGAAAATTGCCAAGACTTGCTTGAGGACTGTGAAAAGTGACAGACATGCCACACGGATAAGTTTCTCAAAAACCCAGGGCTGAAACTTTTGAAAGACACCCTGGCCCTTCCAAGGAAAAAATGAACAGTCAGATCTCTGGGAGAAAAAAACCAACATACACTTGTCATATCAGATATCTGTCTGTCCCAGGCAAATTAAGGTGTAGCCAAAGAATAAAATGCACAGAGGACAATAGCCATGGAGATCCGAGGTTGTACCGCGTCTCCACTGTATCAGTGAACCCAAGAAAGGGACAGAAAACCATTTTTTTTTTCTACTAGAGAATTTAAGGGGAGGCCTCCTTCATTTTTAGATTGAATGTTTCTGGGGATAGAGGTGGGAAGAAAGAGTGACTCAGGTAAAACAAAGTGGAGCCAACATGAGCCTCAGACATATGACAGTGAGAACTCATCCCCATCGAGATAGGATACATCTTGGAAAAACACGAGGGATGTGCTTCACTGTAGTACAAAGAGCCTTGGATTTGAAATCAGGACACCTGGATTTGGATCCTCACTCTGCCCTTTCAGTGTTGTCTGGCCTTGGATGCTGTAATTGAACTCTGCTAGCCTCGAGTGTCTAATCTGTTCACTGGGACTGGTCATACTCACCAAACTGACTTGACAAGAGAATGTCTCTGACCCCAAGGGCCACATAGCTCACTTTAGATGTAATTTGGCTCATCATTTATAAGTAAGGTTTCTGTTCACCCAGTTCAACTCGAGTGAGATGTTTTGTGGTTCACATGACATTTCTAACCCAAGACACTCCATCCTTGAACACTGGTGCCGAGGGAGGGAGGCAGAGGAGAGAGGGAAGCCGAACTGGACTGCAGGTGTGTGTACCCTCCTTTCCAAATGATTCCTGTCCTCACTTGATTTATCCACAGGCCTAGGGCTGCTAGGTTTTGTTGTTGCTTGACCATTGTTTCTCCTTTTATAGAACTCCAGATCTTGCTACCTGCTTCTCCCTTATATCTGACTCCCCCAAGATGATGAATTATCCCTTAAAGAAGAATTTGTGTAGGAGACCCGCAACGGGACCAAGGGAACAATTTCCCAAGGTACTTTACAAGGACAGAAAGGGTTTACCTTCAAGTCCTGGGCACTTTGTCTGAAGGAAGCATAGAAAGGGGATATTTAAGCAGAAGTAGGGTGAAGTTTCCTGGGAACCGAGACTAGGAAGTACAGTTTGAGGTCATGGGCATTTCAGTGATGGATATACTTGTATCTTTTCCCCGGGTCTCTCCTGTATGTCACTTTCATAGCCACCCCCACATTTTCAGATATATCTGGGTGTCCTTTTTAATCGTAGACTATTATTTTTCCTCCTGTGACTGGGGCATTTTTTAAAAGATATGTACCTCTTTTCCTTTTCTGTGATTTCTCTTTGGACCTTACGTGTGGATACTGAACTCGCAGTTTAGAGGACCGTCTTTGTTGCTACCCAGGAGGTATTGATCCAGCAGGGGGTCTCACGTGAAACTTGGCTGGTACTTATCAAGGGCCCTCAGCATTCCGTATGCAAACTCGAAGGACGTGTACCTTCCGAACCGACTGGGTGTAAAATCCATATTTGTAGCTCATGATTCTATTGTTAGGATCTACACTACTTATAGTGAAATGTGGGGGTTTTTGTGATGGTGCAGGGACAGATGGAAAAGGGCTGGGAAAACATGCACATATGGTTTTACAAACTTTTATACAGGCACATAAGCCTGTATAGAGTTTTGTAAAAATTTTGACCTTGACCTTTGTTTATCAGGTATGACAAATGACACTTTATTTAACACAGTTCGACTTCCCTGAGCCTCTGTTTCTGCCAGTTGTGAAGTGGGAATAATGTCTGTGTGTTGGAAGCTGCAGGAGAGACTGTGTCTAAGAGGATAGTCATCACTCTGTGACTCCCTGTGGGGCCTGATGGAGGTGGTGGCCACCGACATCCTAGCCATTTGTGATGACTGTGCTTTAGGAGGGCATTTGACTTGAGTTAGGATCTAAGACATTCTCTGTTCTGTAAAAGTGGTGAATTTGCTGTTAATTATGATGATGATAATGAAAATAATAATGAAAGCCCCAGCTCACTTATATTCACTTTGTACAATGCATTCTGTGTGCATAATACCATTTAACCTCCCATACATAATCCATCATAACTACTGGAATGATATACCTCTGTTAAGCCTTTTCTGAAGATGAATAAACTGAGGTCTCATTAAGGTTAATAACTTTCTTGAGGTTATAAGCTACTAAATGGAAGAGCTCGTCCCACTTTTGTCTGAGTCCTGAGCTAGAGAGCAGCTCTCAAAGACACGCGATTTTTACAAAGCCCAGCACTGAGGTTCCCAGAGTTCTTCAGGCAGCTGCAGAGTTTTTCCAATTTAAACTTCCCCTTTTCTTCTCTTTGCCATTGCGCCCTTGGGAGCAGAGCCTTCACCTTGATTTTGGCTGTAACTCCCATTAACTCTAATGGGCGTCTAGCACATCTCCCCCAGCATGTTGAGATGAGATTATTTCCCATCCAGTTGTTTTAATGTTGTGGGTGTTGAGTGAGTCTACAAACATTTAACCTCTGGTTTTATTGTAAGGCTCAGAGCAGACAGGGTGTGGGGAGAAGATAAACCAGGACACAGATGCCAAGAAAAGATGTACTGGAGATGGCTTTAGGAGAGCACAGCATACGGACAATAGAAAAATAATTACAAGTGCATTTGAGAAGTGGATGGAGCTTTCTGTTTTGACTTTGAACACTAGATAAATATTGCCAGAATGCAGAATGGAAGATGCTAGGAGAAAGAAGAAAAATAGTGCATGTTATATAAAATTGCTATAGGACAGCAGTTTATTTTTTCATTATTTAGAAAACGTAATAATGTTCCTGAATTCATAGAGCGCATCAGGGTTTTGAATACGTGGTTTTTTATTTTATTTATTTTCTAGTCCGCATGATAATCTCGTCTGGCTTGAATGTTCGATGGTCTGGCCTTTGGCTGCCCTTGATTTGAGTCCCGCTAGTACCACTTACAGGTTTGTGACCTAGAGAAATGGAATTAATCTTTCTGATAACATGACATATTCATATCTCATGGGGCAATTGTAGGCTATATATATGAAAATATACATGAAGATATAGCTATATATGAAAATAAATATATATGAAACATGTATTTCAAATAAATATAGGGATGGGAAAAAGTAGGTTTGTAGTTGTTTGTATGGAAAATAATGTAATAATTAATAAATGATGATATAAGAATAAACTCTGTTTCACATACTCACTACTATAAACATACTTTTGCTCACTCCTGTATATATGAAAATAATATATTGTATTTATTATATATAGTATTATATTAAATGCCCTGTACAGGCTTAGAATTTATTAGGTGCTCATTAGATGCTGTAATAGTGAAACTATTATTTCTTTCTCCCCACATCCTCCATTTCATGGATGAGTGAGCAGAGGCTCAGAAAGGAGACCTGAACCACCCGTGGTCACACAGCTCCTTCAGACCAAGGAGGGAACATGGGGACAGTCTCCCAATTTTCTTGGGTCCATTTTTCTTGGTTGCAGAGGGATAAATAGTTGGAGAACTGTGATTTTCTGAATTCACTGCTAAAGTTTTCAGAAGTCCAGTCCCATTCCACTCTCGAGTGGCTCACGTTGTCTCTAAGGATGTTTCCATTCATAGTCCCCCCACCTCCTGGCTCGTGATGGCAGTGCTTCCAGCCACTGTGTTTAGTAGCTCCTTGCCTGTTCTGCTCCTGCTGGGAATCACGGTCCTGCAGTGCCGTCGTCGGTCTCTTAAGTCCCAAAGCCAGCTGGTGGGTTTTCTGGTTTCTTACAGCAACCTTTCATTTAACAAAATGTCTTTCGGTGCCCCCCCTTCTCTCTGCCCAGGATCTCAGAACAGTTTCCAGGTAATTGCAGGTTACCATAAGCAGCAGGTCCCTCAACTTCCTGCCCTCAGCTTTGGTCTCAGACTACATTTATGACTTCAGGGTGAATTCCACCCCAGTGCGATACATTTTCTAGGCATCACACAAGTCCTAGCGTCTATGATCAACCTCAGTGGGAGTAATTAATTTCAGTCCAAAAGGCCCCCCTCTCAGGTTTTCAAAGAAATAGACCCCTTTCCTGATGCCCCTGGCCATGTATCCTGCTAGATATGTCCGATATTTCCACGGGGGCATTTATTCCTTGTTCTGAGGGTCTTCCATTAGTTATGTGCTTCAGACTGGCTTCTGCATTAGAATGCAAGTGCTTTGAGAGTAGAAGCTGTCATATTTTATATATATTTATAAATATATATTTAATATATTTATATTTAACATATGTATATATAAACATATTGTATATGTATTTATATATATATAAATAGATATATACATATAGTTCTAAAAATATTCAGCGTTTCACTGCCACCATAAAGCTCTGCTTAGATTTTGTTACACTGTACTTGGTAAATGTCACTTCTCTTGAGTTTAAAACTTTCGGAACTGGGAATAAAGGAGAAGGAATCCGAGGAAGTTATCAGGGAAGGGAAGGTTCCTAAAATCAACCTTACATCTGGCTTCTAATATAGAAATGAGGACATTCACTCTTTCTCATTCACTCTACATTTGTCCGCCCTCAGAGGGCACTTGGCTCCTCTTTCCAGTTTTGGGTAAGTATAATGGGATCGGCCTCATTATGGGTCTGAGCTGAGTATTAATTGTTATCTGATGGCTGCTCGTCAGGCTTAATTTGGAACCTGGCAGCCTGTGGAAGGACCATGGTAATGCTCGTAAAACCTTCAGGGCTCGTGTCTGAGCCTGTTACAGAAAGGCTTATCTATCATGTGCACGGGTGGAGGCACGACTGTTTCTACTAGTGGTTTTGTTCAGAGAGGGCAAGTTTCTGAGTTAACAGTTTACCTTTAGCAGACAGAGCTAAAGCCCCGCCCAATGCACATCTCATTGTCCGTCTTTTCACAACACAGCAGAGTCCATGGTGGAAGCCATTGTGATGCCTGATATTTGCAACTTCTCTTCCTGAGACAGAAAACTGAGATGGCTGTCCCCTGGTTCCGATGAGCTCAGAAAACATTTGCTGTAATGTCAATCTGATCACGGGTTAAATGGGCTACCCACTGGGTTAAAAGCTTTCAGTGTTGTCCCACTGCCCATGAGACAAAGATTGTTGTCATTAACGAGGAGAGTAGACCCTGATCAGACACCTGCACCCCCTCTAGAACCTTCTCTGTGCATTTCCTCTACTTTGGCTCTGCATTTTTAGGTGTCTGTTTTAAGGGGAACTGGGATTTGTGTTAATCATTTATAGTCAGTCACAGAGACATGGAAATGTCTGTCATGAGGGAAGAAGCTTAGCAAGGGTGGAATGAGTGAAAAGAGACATGAAGGTATTCGAAGGAAGTCTAATCTTTTTCTTTTGTTTTTTAAGTAGCTATCCAAAAATTAGGAACTTTCTTTATGCAATGACACTTGAAGCTATGATGAAGTAACTTTAGCAAGCATACTGTGTTGAGAATTGGTCCTTAGACTCTCTACGTTCCACTTAATCACATGGGCCTATGTCACAAATTTAATAATTCGGATGGGTTTTTATTTACTGTAATATGTGGATAATTTCAAGGACCACACCCTTTTCTTTCCTAAGATTGGTTTTCCTCCAATTCAGATTAAAAAACACTTGAACAATTGCACTGTCCAGTTATGCTTTTATGCCCCCTTGGTGATGGTGGGGTTCAGTCTTATGGGCGAGGAAACAGAAATTCAGAGGGTAAATGGCTTGCTTGAGGCCACACAACCAGAATTTGAACCTCTGTCAGCGCATTCTAAATTTTGATCCACTTGACCATTTAGCCAATCAATTATGGTATAGGTCCAAGTGTGCTTACATGGTTTGTCTTATTGTTGACCTTTTCTTTGTCCTATTCATGGCTGCAGCGGGACTCTCCCAATCAATCATTAAAAAAGTCCTTGAAGTTATTTGAAACCCGTAGTATTTCTGATGCAGACCCTGACTTGGGTAGAAAGGACAACCAGCCATCCCTTTGAGATTTCACGATTCATTCTCGACATGACTGTGGACTAAACACCCATTCTCACTCCCATGATGTGCCGGGAATCAGGCATGCAGCATTAAATACAGCCAATATTTGATATCAGGGAGCTAATATCCTATGGGAGGGGGGCATGTGACAAATAAGTAAACAAATGAATAAGCAAAGTAGTAATAGAGATCCTTTGCTAAGGGCTTTGAGTGAAATAGGGGTCAGAGGAAGGATTCCAGTGTGACTGAGAACTCTGTTAAATGGGGTGGACAGAGAGAAGTGACATTTAAGCCGAGACCTGAAGGATGAGTGATTGCAAGTTGATGGGCCAGTGTGGGGAAAAGCGTTCCAGCGATGGGGAAGAACGCTGGGAAGGCCCAGAGGTCAGGACTTCTGTCTTGAGAAATTCTGTTCTGTTGGCAAGACCTGACAAAGGAGTCTAGGCGGGTGGTATATGCAGTGCCTTCCACCCGAGGGATTCCACTGTGCAGATAGTCTCCTAGTGACCAGAAAACTTCTAGAAGGGCAGCTTATTGCAGACCATGAGAGTTATGCTCCGAGAGGGGTGGTGAAGCTGGCAAATGCCAAGGATGCTGCCTGTACCTGGAAGCAGTGGAAGCTGAGGTCAGCCCCAGAGCACAGAGGCCTCCCTCCGTCTGCCTGGGGCGGCAGCAGGCAGCGCGGGTCCGTCATTTCTGCTGCACTGCCAGCAGTAAATCGCAGCTGGTTATTGCTAAATTGTGGGATTTGCTTGTTGGAGAAAAATAATTAACACTGGCAGGAGTTTGATTGCATTAATTCACAGAAAGAAACACCCAAATGATAAATCCATAGTGGGAGAACTGCCCATATGTTACAGATTGGCTTAACATGGTTGAGGCATTAAATAAAAGAAGTCTGGGAAACAAAAACCTTTATCAGCTTTATTAGCATTGAACTCTGTGGCTTCCAGTGGGGCTGACACAGTTAATTAAAGATGCTCTGGTCTAATTAGGTTGCACATCAAATACACAAATACGAGCTTTTAAAAAGCCCAGTGATTGGAGTTTGGATTCCCTCTAGTGTACATATTTACTTCATCCCAACACCAGAACCTTCTCCAGTGAGATATGGACACTGTTAGGCAGCTCTACCCCTTCTGGAAGGAGTAGGCATGATGCTCCTTTGTGCCAAACTTTTTGCATCCAGAGACAGCTGGAAAAAGCAGACTGTGTCTTCCTTTATCATAAGAAGAAGGATGCATTTTGGAGAGTTTATCCAGGGAGCCATTGGGCCATAGCTTTGATACCGAAGTTTTTGGCTTACTCATTATTGTTATCATCACAATCATTACTGAGAGTCTAATTTATATTGGTTTCTATTTTATATTCATAAGTTTACTTACACTATCCTGGCTTTGGACAAGTTACTTAACATCACTTGTCTTAGTTACCTATTGTGGCATAACAAATCACCCCCATTCTTTAGTGGCTAAAAGAACAAATGCTAATTATATCATAATTTCTGTGGGTCAGGAATCTGCACATTGCTTAGCTGATGCCCCTGTTTCAGCTGTGGGCCAACCCTTTGATCACATCTGAAGGCTCGACTGAGGGAAGATCCGCTTCCAAGTTCACTCACGTAGTTATTGGCAGGATCCATATCCTCATGGACTGTTGGAATGAGCACCTCTGCACTTTCACTGGCTGTTAGCTAAAGACCTCCCTTAGTTCATCCTTCGCCCCCTGAGACCCTGCGGGGCAGCTCAGAGGAAGTGAGGTGGACATCCAAGATGGAGGCCATAGTTTTTATAGATGCGTCTAGGAAATAGTAGTAAGTCCAGCCCACAGTCAAGGGGGAAGAATTACACAAGAGTGTGGCTACCAGGATGCAGGGTCATGATTGCTGTCTCAGGGGCTGCCTACCGCCGTACCCCTCTTCTCAGGTTCTTTCGCTGTCAAATAAGACAGCAAGTACCCACCTTGGGTGTTATTCTGAAGACTAAACATAAGGGGTTTGAATAGTACCTGGTACATAGTAAGTTTTCAGTAAATGATAGCTATGACTGATATCATTCAATTCTTCGATAACAATATGGGTTAAATATACATGTTCCTAGTGTGGATATGAAGAAGCAGAAAGTTAACAAGGTAGCATGTCCGTGGTCATGAGTGCCCTTCTGTACTTTGCTTTGAAGATTCTCTACCTTCTTGAACTCTGATCTCTGTCTCCTCAAAGGCCATGCATTGTTTCAGTTTCCCAGTCCTGTGCTGGTGTCCTGGAAGTGCCTCAGGGTAGAAGTTTGAGGGAATGGTTGTTCTGACCTCATTTATTTTTATCTGTCACCAGGTTTAAAGTCCTGTGATGATTGTTGTTCAGTGTCTGAATTCAGTCATTTCATATATTCTATCTCATTTTCTAGTTGTGCATGGCAGTATAGAAAGACCAGTACCAGTTTCTCCAACATGGACAGTTGTTTGCATAGTAATTAGTATTGTAGGAAAGTGAGACTGTTCAAGTAAATCTGGGGGCATTTCCATTGAGAAAACTGGAAAAGGTTGACATTTGGGGCTTCTCAAGCCCATACCTCCACTTCCCCAGGTGGACTCTTCACCGATATGTCAGTCAAATTGACTTGGGGCTGTGATCACCTCCGTCCTCAAATACTTGCTTTCTAGTTATGAAACACAAAAGGCAGAAATCTAGTTGTGAGGCCCAAGGATGGAGAAGGGAAGCCTACAGAGGGCTTCAATTGTAAGCATCCCATGTCAGAATACAGAACAAAATGTTTAGGATGTATTTTTTTTAAATAGGAGAGTGTTTCTTTGGGCTTTAGTAATCCATTGACTCTGCTAAAAAACGCCGTTGTTTGGCTTACTCTTCAAGTTCTATTAGTCTCTATCTGTTTCTGGCTTACCTGTTGCTTTGATGACAGACACCTGTCTGGAGTTCTGGCAGCACATGTATTTACCTTAATGCACAGGAGACAGAATGAAAGCTAAGGCTGGGTACCCAGAGCTGCTCTGCAGCAGTAATGTTGGAGGGCGCTGTGTCCTTTTCCCAAGAAGCAGCTGAGTGGGGTGTGAGGAATGGATGGTTCAACAGCCACCATGCTCCAGTGTCCCAGCTTCCAGTGCAAGTTCCTGGCCGAACTGGGAACAAGAATACCTGCTTTCTGATTCATCCTTCAGTGTCATCAACCTCCCGCAGCAATATTGTGCCTCATTAACTCACATAAACCGTGGCAGTCAAGAGTCCCCTGAAGATGCCTAACCAGACCTGTCCTCTCAGGCCCAGCTGAAGAATTATCTGTCCTCACTTCACCCAAATTCAAAATTGAACTGTCCACCGTTTCATTCTCTAAGGGTCCTGAGAGCTGATACCTATAAGTGATTTTCCATTTATATGTTTGTTTAATATCTATATCCTCTATTGGATTGTCAGCTCCGTGGTTGTGTGGAAGCCCATTGGTCATTGTAACCCCACTGCCCAGCACAGCACTTGATATGTAACGGGCAACCAAGAACCATTTGTAGTTTGAATAAAGGAAGGAAAGGATATATTGAGCTATATTTCAGACTTATATCAAGACCGACCTCGGGTTTGGAAAGCCTGGGATAAAATCTCAGCTCCTTAACTTGGGGGGTTTTAAAAGTGCTTTACCTCTCAGAAGGTGTCTAATAGGAGAGAGTGTCTGCCTCAATAGTTATGGATCTTGTGGCCGTTATGAGTTTAGAAATGAGAATGTGTTTAGTGGAGGGCTAGTTATCGGTGTTTGGTCTGTGTTCAGTAGAACCTGGTGAAATTCCCATTCTTAAGTGCACCATTTTGGTCTCTTAAAAATTAACCATGATGTTTGGTGTACTTAAAAGTGCCCTTAGTTTAGAATAAATCAAAATCTAGGGTTGTGATCCGGCTCAGTCACTTACCAGCTCCAGGCCTTTGTTAGCTACGTCTTTGAGCCTTGGTCCTCTCATCAGTAAGATGGGGCTAACATCTACCTTGTGGGGTTGCAGTGGGGTTGTATCAGTAGGGAGTCTGTGGAGAAATAAATGCACTCTGGTTTTTAGTGGGTGGCTCTGAACGGTGGTTACTACTGTAATGGATAATCTCATATGCAACAGCCCCTGTAGAGAGCCATGTGGTGATTCAACATTAGAGATGATATTAAAATGGTTCAGGGTGCAAGAATGCCACATAGATTTCTTACTGTGTTCTGATTCTTACTGTGTAATAGTAGCCGCCCATAGATTTGGGTTGAGAGGGATTCTGCAGTTGCCTGCAGGCTCTGGAGTAAAGGGTGCCCTGTAATATCGGCAGTCCGCGAGTCTTCGTGAGACTGCGCTGGCTGTTAAGGACGAGGGATTTGGGAAATGCATGGCGAAGGAATAAGCGGGGGTGTTGGGCATGTCTCCTCCAGATGATGCCTTGGCTCAGCCCATCCTGACCATGTCTCCCCGTGACAGCTCACCAGGGTTGTCAGGCTCCTCCACAACGGAGAGGGGGTCACACCCAGCTTGTGTGCTTAGCTGTCCCCTCTTTGTTGCCCTGTTTGCTTCTAGTACACACTCTGAATTTATTTGCTCAAAGTTGCAAGGCTCATCAGGAGGCCTCGTTTGGCTTTCCCTCAAGAACAACTGCTTTCTTTTTGGACAATGGTCAGCAACCTTTCGATTTGACTTCTCTGATGCTCCTCCTCCCGGCCCCAGGCGTCACTCTTCGCTGATTCTTAACTAAATGGAGGATTTCTTTTCTCCCAGAGGTGCCTGACCTTTCCGCCGGCCTTGCTGCTGACCTGCAACTATTAGCCAACCTAATAAAATGGTGGTGGGGAATGTGACCAAGCAAGTAGAGACACCCTGGGTGAAGGACCCCAAAGTGCAACGGTTTTCAAAGGTTTGTCCCCATGAGATGAAGTGCAATGATGCGTGCACAAATGCTTGAGAAATTAAAAATTACCATGGCAGTACTGACCATCTTGTTATCCTTCATATAGGAGTTTAAAAAATGACTTATCCTCCTGGTGCTTTGCATGACAAACTCTTAACATTCAGGTCTTATTTAAATGTCACCATTTCAGAGATGCCTTTCCTGGCCACCCTATTAAAAGTAGCCCTTCACTTCTCGCTGTTGTTTTAAGAGACTGTTAACAGCTAAAATAATTGGTTATGGATTGTTTAGTGTTTCATTGCCTATTTATTTATTTATTTGTTTGTTTCTCCCACTTTAAGATGCACGAAGGGGGCCATATCTACCTAGTTCACCTGTCTATCCCCAATGTCTAGTGGATGCCTGGCACATAATGAGTGCTCAGTAAATACCTGTTGAATGAGTGTTTGGGACAGAACATGATATAGCAGTAGGATTAGTGTGGGGCTAAAATAAGTGCAGCTGTGGGTTTGTGCCCTGGTTTCGCCTCTTACTGGCTGTGCGGTATTAGGAAAGCTACCTCACCTCTCATTTATAAAAGAGGAAAAACAGAAGTGATGAACATAAATCACCATGTGCAGTGACTATGACAGGGTGTTTTTTACAAATATAAGCTATTATTATTAAAATGATTGGTATCAATACATTCCCTTACTCATTCAACAATTTACTGAGAATTTATTTATTATATGCTAGACACCCTGTTAGGGCATTTTCTTTAGGTGAGAACTGAGCAGCCCACAGATGTGGTAGCTTTCACTGCCTTTTTTTCTCCCATTCTGGGCCCAATCCACCCGGCTCAAGAGCAACTTTAGAATTTCCTCCTAATGCAGGGTGGCCTCGTAATTCCTTCTTCTCCAACTAAGAGCTACTGGATTCGAAAGAAAAGTGGACCTCAATGTAAGACAGTCAACACTGAGGAAGTATGACTTTGATAACTATAAGAACAGGAGCTGAAAGCTTGGATGCAGAAATAAGCAAAGGGCATAAGTGATACCTGTGACTTAGGCCCAGATCAAAGGCTCTTTTACTGAATGCCTACTGTATGCCAGATACAGTGCTCTCAGACTTCCTCATTTTTATGTCAGTTTCTTCATCCTCTCATACCTTCTACCATCTTCTTTTAAAATCAGGTAGATGCCAGTCTTCTTTGCAACTCCAAAGTGCTGCTTGTCTTTTGACCCCAGGTCAAACCCCCTGTCCTCCCCTGTGCAGACAACTTCTCTTGTCTTTGAATTCCTTTAGGGTCTTATTTTTACCCCTCTTGTAGCAATTGATGGGACCTGAACTCTCAGCTCCCTGTTGATGTTAAACAGAGAGAGAGTGAGGGAGATGTGCTGTCAGGTCCAGAAAGGGGGCAACACAAGGGTGAGGTTCCTTTCATTTAAGCTATTCCATCCACAAGTTCAATTTTACAGAGTTACCTGGAACCTGTGGAGATGTCTTATGATGGCCAAATTTATAATGGACTATTATGTAAACGAGAGTCAATATACTGATTTATGGTGGGGGAATTTCATTGCCACAGGGGCGGGAGTACTTGGTTTAGGTGTTCAGGGCTATTGGAGACCCTCTTTACTCCCTGGAACTTGCAACTGTGTCCAGATGCCCCATTTCAACTAATGGCACCTTACACAACTGCTCTGGCCTGTGACTGCGGACTCCTGACATGTCCCTTTTCCTCGCTCCATACATCGAAATGATCACCAGGTCTCGTGAGTTCAGTCTCCTGGACGTCTCTTGAGTTGGTTCACTTCCTCTTGTTCTCACCTGAACTCCCCAAGTTCAGACTCCCACCACCTCCACAACTGCATGGCCTTCTAAGCATTTCTTTACTTCTAAAGGCTCCCCGCACTGTAGTAGAGCACTTGCTCCAAAACTCAGATTGGGGATAAAGAGCAGTCATCGCCTTCCGAAAAGCCTTCAAAATCAGCTGTTGCTCTCTCTGTCTGAAAGGTGGTTGTGCACTGCGGAGGAGTCAGACACTAGACTCGTGCTCTCATCTTGCTTTTCTCTCTGATAAAGGATCCTTCTAGTTTGGGATCTGTTTCCCTCCCGGGTATGCTCTTCTCTCTTTCCTCCTTGGCCATGACAATTCATACTGGACCCAAGTACCTAATATGCTCTTCCTGAATACTCTTTTAAGAGGCAGCCTTCTGTCTGGTCTGCCTCTGTGGCAGAAAGAAGTGTTCAAGACAGCTCATTATTAATGCCCGTGGGCTGAATTCCAGCCGAGAAGGGAAACAAGAAGCTCTTCCTAGGGCCGCAGTTTCCAACAACTAGGAGAATGTTTTTAGCACATCAATAAATTATGATATTTAAAGCACAATCCATAAAAGTATCATTTTTTAGCAAGACTCTTGATGAAGACACCATGGGAAGGTCCCTTCTCCAGGGATAATATTTCTTCCCAGAGCACCCGTCTGAGGGGGCTTAACCTCTCCCTTAAAATAAGGCGAAAAGATAGCCTATAAATGTATCTCCAGTTACATGACATATTTCTGGAAGACCACTGGTGCTCTACTGGATGACTGACATATTCTTACACGAATCTGTGATTGCCTTACCACCTGGACCAAACTCTCACCAGTTTGATGTACTCCCTCCCAAGCACCACCTCCTCTACCTCACCAATCCTATGAGGTTGTTAGTATTTACCCTATTTTTAAAATGATGAACTTGAGATAAGGAAGATTAAGAAATGTTCAAAATTATTTCCCTGTTAGTGTCAGAGCCAGGATTTGAACCTCAGTGTGTGTGTCTCTAACGTACTGTTTCTTTCTGTTCTATCACCCTGATTCCAAAATAAAGAAAGTAAAACATTTAATTAGTCATTTAAAACAACTTTTAAACATGATCTTCAAGTAACTTTTCTAATTTCTTCACTATGGGATGTTTACAAAGAGCATTTTCAACTGCGCAGGAGGAATTCAGAGACTGTGCAGGAGACATTGACTCCATTCATCCACCAACACAATGTGCCAGAATCCGTTTCCAGGGGGAGAGAAGAGAACAAGAGGACAAGAATTCAGAGAAGGGGCAGCCACTGAAAAGGGCTTAATTTTTTAAAGTTTGTAAAACAACACATGCTCATTGTACACATTTTAGATAAAACAGAAAAGTATTAAAAACAACCAGCACCATATTTAACACCATGTGTTAACGTGATGGGCGTCTATTACTTGTCTTCTCAGCTTCTCATCCTTACATTCCCCCACTGCCTTAGGAAACCTGTCTTTATTTTTTTCTGGTAATTTCTTTTCCTGCTCCAGCTTTATGGTTTCCACAGAAGCTTCCATGATTCTTATTCCCCTGCGAATGCCCCTCCAGGCCACAGATGATTGGCCCAGGAGGAGCACCTGACCCAAGCTAAGCTTATTACAGCCCTTCCCTTGGATTTTTAAAAATGGGGCCAGAAAGAGCATCAGTCTTTCTCCAATTGTGGAAAGCATGGGATAAAAAAAATAATTAAAAATACTCAATACTCATATTTCTACAAGATGGTGAAAATTGGTTTCTAGTGATCAGGAATAGATGTGCCTGCCTGGGTTTCATTCCTTGTTTCACTCTTTATCAGCTCTGTGACTCGGGCAAGTCATTTCATCTTCCTGTGCCTCAGTTTCCTCATCTGTAAAATGATAGTGTTCTGAGGATTAAATTAGTCAATGAATGTAAAGTGCGTATTAGATCATTAACGTGCACACAGCAAGCAATGTAAGTGTTCATTGCTGCCCGTGGTTGTAATCATGAGAGTATTATGTGCAGAAAGGTGCAGACACCAGTTGGTGGGAGAATCCTGGTGGCATATTCATGTTCTTGGTTCAAGTTTGCTTTGAAGCTCTGCTGCAAATCTGTCCTTCCCAGTGCTTGAGTTTTCAACCCGTTCTGGGATTCAGTGAGTCGAAAGATTCCATTTTTACCTCATCTAGTTGATGAGTTTCTTATACTTGCCACCAAGAGCCCAATAACTAAATTTATTGGCACTTAATATGTTTGCTATAAATGAGTTAATTATAGATAACAAGTACTCCTGTTTGCTGATTAAAAACAATGTTTAATATTTTGACATTTTTGCTTCAGCTTATTTGTATAATTATTATTACATAAAATGTGGTAGCTGTCACTGAAACCTGCCTTGTACCCCTTACCAGCCTTAATTCCCGTCCCCTCTCCCCAGAGAAAACTAGGCAAATATACTTCACACCTATAATTTTACACATTTACCACATAGGCATATATTCATAGATAATATATGATAGTAAATGCATTAGTGGCGTATTATGCATGTGCTTATCCTTCTGCAACTTGCTTTTAAAATTCAACACATTATAAATCAAGCTTTTTCATTTTGGGTATTTAAATTTTTATTTGAATATAACATAATTTATCTATTTCTTCCCTGATGAACACTTAGGTGTTTTTCTCTTATTCATTGATGTATTTACTGATTTGTTTTCAGAAGCCATTAACATATTTGTTAATTTCTTCTTGTATGTGTGTGTGAACATTCCTTTGAAGTACATATCTTAGAAAAATAGGGTTCCTTGTTAATAAGATTTGGGTGTCTTTAACGTTACTAGATACTGTCAGATTTCCAAGGTATACATTTATCAGTAGAGTATGCATGGCACCTTCAATATTTGATTTTGTCATTTACAAAAATGGTGCCAATCTTTTAGGTGAAAAATGGTATTTTATAGTTGTTTTAACTATATTTTCTTGACAATGGATAAGTTGAGGAAATTTTTATGTACTCTTTATCATTTATATTTCCTCTTTTATGAATTGAATGCTTGTTAGTTTTGCTAATTTTTCTTTTGAGTTATTCGCTGTTTCCTTATTGAGTATTAAACATTCTTTATGTATTCTGATGATAACCAAATGTCAGTTAAAAGCATTTTTCCAGCTTGGCATCTATCCTTCATAATTTATTGGTATCTTTAGTTATATAGAAACTAAAAATTTACTTTTAGTTAGAATTCACAACCTTTTTCTTTATGATTAGTGCTTTTTATGTCCTATTTAAGAAATATTCCATATCATTTAGTTATAAATATATTGTTTTATAGTTCCTTTTTGTTAAAGTTTTAATTTTATTTTTAGGTTTTATACATCTGTTTTACCTAGAATTTATTTTTCTGTTGTATAAAATAGGGATCTAATTTTATTTTTCTTCCTCTATGAATATCATTTGTAGCAGCACATTTTAATAAATAGTTCATCATTTTCTACCAATTGGTAACATCAGCTCTTCTTACATCAAATATCCATGTATATGACTCTGTTTCTTGGTTTGCAATCCCATCCCACTCCACCCCATCCCATCTCATTACCCACCTCATCCTACCTCATCCCACCTCTTCCCATCCCACCCCACCTCACCCCACTTCACCCACCTCACCCCATCTCTTCCCATCCCATTCCATGTTTTGCATAGCTATCCCTGGGTCATTTTTAAATGCTATAGTTTAAATATCATATGAGAACACACCTGTGAGGGCTTTAAAACTTATCTGCAAATTCTTCGACACTTCTCCCCTCAGGAGGTCTAATTCCCCCACCCCTTGATTCTGGAAAGGCTTTACTGACTATTTGTAATGAATCGGACGTGGTGGAAGTGATGTTACAGGACTTTTAAAGCTAGATTATAAGGCACGTTTCAGTGTCCATCCAGCCGCCGCGGGGCCCTTGCTTTGGGGCCCATCCATCATGCTACCAGGGATCCAAGCGGCCACGCAGCGGGGCCAAGCACAGGTGCTGTAGCCAACAGTCCAAGCCAGTTCCCAGCCCCCTGTCAGCCTCAGTCACCACACAGGTGAGCGAATGAACCTTTAGATGGCTCCAGCCCAGAGCAGTGCTTCCGTCTTCCCATGCTGATGCCTCTTGGAGCAGAGATGAGAGTTTTCAACCAAGACCTGCCCAAATTGTAGATTTGTGAACAAAGTGAATTGTTTCAAGCAACTTAGATTTGACGTGGCTTATTACACAGCAATGTATTTTGGAACAGTTTCATTTCCTCATTATTTTTCACAATTGTCTTCGCAATTCTTGAATCTTCCTCCTTCAGTATGAATTTTAGGATCTGTTTGTCAATTCCATGGAAAGCCCTGTTGGGACTTTAATTGTAACTGTATTGAATGTATAGATTAATTTAGAGGGACTTGAATTTTTAATGGTATTTTCTCATTTATAAATGTAGTATATTTATCCATTTATAAACTTTTATATCTTTCAATGTTTTTTATGTTTTCCCCACAAGTCAGGTACATTTGAATAGCTTCATTCCTTAATAATAATTAAGTACCTTGAATTTTTCTATATTTTCAAATTGGTTAGTATTTGATTTATAGCAAAATTATTTATTTTTACTTTGAATTTTTATTTAGAAATCTTGTGAAATTATCCTTTTAGTTCTAGTAGTTTTGTTTTTCTGTGTAATTCTTAGTATGTTATATAATTTGTATATAAAAGCAATATTTTCTTTTTATTTCTAATCTTTGTCTTACTTCTATTCCTTGGCCTACTCTGTGAAATAAAACCTCCACAACAATGGCATATAGGACATATTTGTCTTCTTCCTGACTTTAAAAAAATGTTTCTAATACTTCACAATTAACTATGGATTTTATAGTAAGTTTTTAGAAATCACTTAGCATCAGGTTAAAAATTTTCCCTTCAGTTCCTAGTTCCCTTAGATTTTGTCATGAATGAGCATTACATTTTATAAAATGTTTTGCCTGTATCATTTGAAATGACTGTTTTCTACTATTGAACCATCCTTGCATTTGTAGGATAAAAATCTGCTTGATCATGGTACCTTTTAGCTGAGATATATATAACATTTGAGGAACCAGTCACCAATGGCTTACTGATTCTTTTCAATTCTCCCTTTAAATATAAATCTCACAGGTGGTGTTGAGTACTGCTGTCAGGAGGGGCATACACGTCTGCTTGTATCATTTTTTGTGGCGTTAAAATTTATCAGTGGGTTCAGATGTAGTCAACTATCTTTTGAGATATTCCATATCAACTTCATCCTTAATAGCTGAATTGACCATTGATGATCATTGCCCAGAGCTGTTATTTTATTCAAGGTTGCAAAGTGGTGATGTCCTAAGTCTATCTTTTCTTTTTCATTTTTACTCGGAATTCTTTAGATACAAAGAACTTTTTTCCTCCTCTTTTTCTTTTTAATTCTTTTAAATTTGTCTTGAGGAAGAATTCATATAGGAAAGGGAGGGTAAATACTTGATTTTTCCCCTCTTTATTTTCTAGTTTTCAAAACAGTGAGTTAGTTTTCTAGCATCCTCCAGGGATGACTTAGTCCTTTCCAGCTGCTATAACAAAATACCATAAACTGGGTGGCTTATAAACAACAGACATTTATTTTCACAGTTCTGGAAGCTGGAAGTCAGACTGGGGGCTGGCATGGTCAGTTGAAGGCTACCCTTTGGGTCTCAGACTTCTTGTTGTATTCTCACATGGTAGAAGGGACGAGGGAGCTCTGCGGAGCATTTTTTATGAGAACACTAATTTGATCGTGATGGCTCTTGTCCTCGTAACTTAAGCACTTCCCAAAGACACCTCCCTCTTCTAATACCATCACATTGGGCATTAGGATTTCGGTATGTGAATTAGGGGTCAGATGCAAATATTCAAACCATAACAATGACAAATTTTAAGAAGAATATCATTATAAACACATGAATTTTATTGTTATTGATGTGCTTCAATTAATGATAGATATTATTCTTTTTGTGCTCAAATTCTCCCATGTTTGGCCAATGGAAGTTCCTTCAAGTTCTTTTGTTTTGATCCCACAAGTCTTGGTGACTCACACTTTCTTGCTTGTTCCTGGCTTATCTTGTGCATTTCCTGCGCTAGATCTACAATCTGCCATTTCTCCAGGAGCATGTACTTCCGATTAGTGGGAAAAGGTATTTTGAGACTAGAGTCTGGACACTGGGGGTGCTCTCTGGGTTAGATTGGTCATCATGAACAGGCCTTTTCTGCAGACAATGCTAGAAAAAAATGTATTTTTCAGAACAAATACAAAATGAGTTGATACTGACAATATAAATGCTCAAAACAAATATTTCTCTGTGGTTCTTTTTGACCTTAGGATATATTTGTTTGAGACTCATGATCAAATGATTATATTTTCAATTACTTGAAATAATGTCTTGGTGATGTCATGTTGCAGTTAACTTCTTTGCTTCATTTAGTTTTCAATTTTGAAATATTCCTTATTTTGATTTGAATTTTTAATACAACGTGGTAAAACATTTATATAGTTCCAAAGGCATGTCTGAAAAACAAAATATATTCAGAAAAGCCTAGTTTTACCCTGACCCTCCACCCTGCTCTATCCCTGGCCCTACATGTCACTGTTAAAAAGCTTAGGCGCTTTCCTGTTTGCATTATTGTAACTATAAGCATATTCACTCGCACACACTCATTTCTTTTTAAATAAAAAGTAACATTTTTTCTTTTTAAATAAAAAGTAACATGCTTTTCTGCTTCTTATATATTTTAAAAATTAACAATATTTTTGGATGATTACTCTATAGCTGCATGTACTGTAGATATAGTTTATTTTTTTAATCACTCCTTAGTAGTTCATCCATCTATCCACATACTGATGGACATGTGTTGTTTCTAATTTTTTTGTTGTTATAAACAGAGCTTCAATGACTACCTTCTTCATATCACCTTATTTTTGGCCAGCAAGTCTTTGGGATACCTAAGTAAAAGAGTAAATGCATATGTACCTTTATTAGATGTTTTAAAATTCCTCACCACTGGGCTTGTGTCATTGGAAAATTCCACCAACAAGTATTAAAGCCCCTGTTTTTATCATACCAATATGGTACATGTATGTGTGTGTACATATGTAT
Source organism: Mormoops blainvillei (assembly GCA_004026545.1). Taxonomy (NCBI): domain Eukaryota; kingdom Metazoa; phylum Chordata; class Mammalia; order Chiroptera; family Mormoopidae; genus Mormoops; species Mormoops blainvillei. The sequence continues at coordinate 122,693 of PVJD01001228.1, forward strand.
GTTGTCCCACTGTGAATTTTTTTAGCAGTGAACGTAGTAAGTGTGAAATTCTATTTAACGGTAGTTTTACTTTTCACTTCTCTTTTATTAGCAAGAGTGAGCACTTTTTTTTTTTATATGTAAGAGTCACGTGTTACTTTTTCTGTGAGCTCCTGTATTTTTGTCCATTTTTTCTATAGGCTGTAGGACTTTTCTTTCTCTACTTATATAATCTTTATTGTTATGTAGGTTGCAAGCATTTTTCCCTGTTTGTCATTTGCTTTTTACTTTGCTTATGTTTTCATTTTTTATTGCCATGTATTTAAAAAATTACCCTGCCATCTGTTCTTTGAATTGCTCCCCTCATCATCCACCCCCACCCCCTTCTGACCTCCACAGTGACTGGCAACTGGACACTAAATGCTGAGCTCTAGAAAAGCCAGGGAAGTTTCATTTTCCTGGGGAGCTCTGATGGCCTTCAAGAGAGTGTCTCTTTGTGACCAAGATTTGCAGGTTCAAGAAGAAACCCACTTTCTCATGAATATTTGGGAGGGAACTCTGGAGAACCCAATTTGCTGGAATTATCTGAGTTGTAGAGAGGATGGTGGCCTGATGCCAGAAGTTTTGGTGTGAATAAGCTTTGTCACATGCTGGCTTGTGTGACCTGGGTAAGCCAACCTATATCATCATCGACTCGTTTCACTTCCTTCATCAGGTGGCGTTGTCAATTAAAGGGGTAAAAGGTGTAATAGCACCTGGCATTTAGTTAGCCTTGGCTGTTTGCTTGTTGAAAGTGAATTAAGCCCCTTTCACACAGTAGAGGAGGAGGAATATTAACTCTTTCCTTTCCTGGTTATTGTTTCTTCTGCTTATCAAGGGAAGCTATTTAATTCCTCTTTCCTTGATGCCTGTGGTTCTTTCCAGCAGGCAAGTTAACTATTTTCTTGTTTTGAAGCCCTTTACTTTCCATCAGTTCTCAGACGTGCCACAGAACACCACCCACAGTTGCTGGGCCTTGAGATTTCCTGTGTGAGTTACAAGTACCTAGGGTAGGACGGGAGCACCTGCACGCCCCTTCCTGAGGCCCCTGATGGGCGATCTGATGGTCCTATTGTCTGTTTTCCTCCCATTCTTAGCTATTGTGCCTGAGACTCTAAAAGGCCAGTTTTTGCCTTCAGTTTTAATACAGGACATGTAAGTGTTAAATATGATACATCAGAAAGCAGATATTCTTGGGACTGTTTTGCCATGTGTGACCTAGTCCTCTTGTCCTGTGTATACGTGGTCAGTATTGTTAGCTCTACACTAGTAATATGTCCTCCATGCAAACACTTCTCCCCATTGCTGCTGCCTTGTCCTTTCTCCAAGCCATCAATGTCTCCTGCCTATATTACTGCAAGAGCTTCCTAACTCTGCTCAGCTCTTGCTCACCTACAACCCAACCCCCTACAGAAGCCAGCATGAAAATATCACTCCCTGATTGGAAACAGCCCAATGTCTTCTCATTGCATCGAGAAATCTAAACTCCCCATCGCATTCCCAAGAACTTCCACAATTTGACCTACTTCTCTGATCCACGAGCTTCCAGTCTCCAACTTGTTAGGTATCTCCTGACATCTTGTCCTCCCCATTCCCTCAATGAACCAAGTTCATTCCTGCTTTAGGGTGTGCACACAGTTAGAACATTTCGCTCTGCCTGTGATGTTCTTCATGGAACAAACTCTTGCCACTGACTCTGTCTTATGCCTGACATTTTGCTCAGATGTCGACACCTCAGAGAGGATTTTCCTGACCACATGATCAAAAGCAGCTCCCTGACTCCAATCACTCCACCAGATCACTCAGTTTAATCTTCCTCACAGCACTCATATCTGGCATCTTATTTAAGTGTGGCACCTTGTTCATAGCTGTATCCCAAGCACCTGAACTATACACAGAACATTATAGATGCATAACACATAGTTGTGGAACGAACGAATGAACGAACGAATGAATGAATGAACGAACGAATGAAAAGTGCACTGGCGTCATTGGTGTGTATGCACCCAGACACTTGGCATTAGAGGAGGCCGGTAACACTGATGTCTGTTGAGTGGGGACCCACACACTGGTGTAGTGGTCCATTCTGCTTACCTTGCCTTTGCACTTATTGCCAGATCTGATCCTCAGTGGTTCCATTTCGTAGGTAAGGACACTTTGTAAACCATTTGCCAAATGTTACACTGTGGCTGAAGCAGCCATGAGCTGCTGCTGCTCCTGGCCTCCACTGTGATGTTTTTTTTATAAGTTCCTTTCCTCCTGACCTGAACTGCAGGTAGAGAAAGTGAAAATTAAATATGAGTGGTTTTTGCAGAGCATACGACCTGAGGAGTAAGCTTTCCAGAGGCTTAAAATAAAGTTAAATGCAAAGACCAAGTCCAAATTGAGATTGGAACAGAAAAGAAAGCAAAAAGCTCATTTCAAAGAAAAAGTATATATATATATTTTAACAAATGCCACAGTTAGAAGAGGAAGGAGGTGGGCTGCCAAGATTTGGCAAAACAGTATTTCAAATGCTCCCTCCTGGAACTCTTTCTTGAACTTCAACCGGTTGGTTTTATGGGGCAGCTGGGAGATGAGGCTGCAGTGGTGTAGGCGCTTGTTTTTTTTTTTTTTTTTTTTTTTAAAGTAAGTCATTTAAAGTTAAATTTAAGGAGAATCAGAGGTTCTTGAGGTCTGTTTATTGATTCTGCACCTTCAGCTCACAGTAGAATAAAGATGAGGAGGCAGCTCATGGAACCATTTCTCTGCTTTGAACGGACGGTGAGTGGGGTGCTGGTTTCCCAGGAAATGGACCCCCGCTGGCCCCTCTTTAAACCACTTCTCAAGCCCCGTGTCCTTTGCTCTAAGCGCCCTGGCTGTCCCTGGCGTCCTCACAGGTGAGCTAGTGAGAAAAACAAAACAACAAAAAAACAAAACCCAAAACTTAAGTCGACATCCAACATACTTATGCACAGTAAACATTTGGGAACAAAAATGGTAGAATTCAGTCAAACTGGTGGGTAAACATATGTCCTTGAAATTGCCAGTTTAACTTCTCTGCTAAAAAAATCTGCTTTCACATCTGTAGACAGTGGAATTGAAGAAACCCTTTTATGTTCACTTTATCATTTTATGATGTTCTTTTAAAAATGTTTATCTCAATAGCCTTTGGAAACAAAATCAGTGATTCCGTCTCTACTCACACCCCCTCCCCCAGGAGATATCTTCAGCTTTCTGATTTATTTTACTTTTAATAAAATATTGAATGCCATTTTCTCTAATTATTTCTTATTGAATGTACTCCTTAAGTCCCCTTTTTTCAAATAAAAAGAATAAAACCGACCCTGTAATAGGACAATGGTTCTATCACTACTGATAATACATTTTGTTCTCATTGTAATTGCCCTGGTTTGAACTGTGCTTATTTTAGCAGAAAGCGTTCATTATTTTATCAACAACTGGCAGACCCCGCTGGTATTTACTGACTTTTCTTTAACCAAAACAAGGATTATAGCTCCTATCCATGGCTCAGCTGCTAAATCTTTGCTAAGAAATTTGGGAACCCCTTTTGAATGAAATGCTGTACAAAGCTTTAAGCACTCTTTGCAACTGAGTTGTATTAAATGATAGACAAAAAAAGCCCTCTGAAGAATTGGTGCTTAATTACAACTTAATTAGCATAATTATGCATGCTAATAGCATCTCAAATGAATAGCAGTTGTCAGGAGGTTGGGACCATCTGTAAGAATGTCGGATTAATACATCATTTTTTATTTCTAACAACGCTGTAACTCTTTCCCTGAAAGTGATTTTCATTAATCAAGTTCATTTTTATTATATAGAAAATTTGGCATTTTTCATTATGGGCCATTATCTGTTTCCCCATGCAGCCCTAATACAACACTAATGAGCCCCCGTGTGGCTGGTCCACACTGACAATGGTGGTACAGGTGTATTATTATAATTGTTACAAACAGCACATTGTACCTCTGGAGGAGCAGGGTTCTAATCTCCCAACACCCGCACTTCTACTTGGTACCTCCCCAGGGCCTAGTACAATTTTCAGAGCTTTATGAAAAACATACATGTTTGTGGTTACAAAGAAGCTATTTAAAGAGAAAGAGGCCCACGATTACCTGCGGCTAGGATGCTGTTTTGCTGAAAATCCCTTTTGTGGAAACAGAAAGCTTGGCGAGGGTGTTGGGGAGGGGGCGGGCAAACAGAGTCGGAGTCCGTCAGCCTCGCTCCAGGGAGGAGGGCGCTGGCGGCTGCGGGGCCTGGGCATTCGCTGCAGAATGGTTCTGCTCTGTACAGCATCATTCATTGCTAAACACGGTCATAAAACCACAGGGGGGACGTGTGTCTTCATGGTTCTTAGCCCGAAGAAGCACCCCAAATGGCAATCTCGAAATTCACATCTGGATCCACATGCACATGCGACAGCAGGCCCCGTAAATATCTGGAGTCTGCCTTGTCTCGGAGCTGCCTTTTACTTTTAACTCGGGCTTTTGATTGTTTTAACGGTTTATCCACGCTCCAGCTCTGTCCCCCAAACCTCTGCTTGCCCTCTCACCTCTGCACATCCACACAGGCCCTTTCTAGTTTATTTTCAGGGGACCCTCACCTATTCCTACACCCACACCCCAGATTGAAGCCCAGGTGTGATGCTCAGCACTCCCTGCGAAGGAGCAGGAGGGTCCCTCATATTCTTCACCCATTTCCAAGCTCATGGGAAAGTGTCAACCTCGCCCACTTCCTGCAAATGCAAAACAATGGCCACAGCTTTATTCCAGACCTCAGTTCTTGGGGAGGATAAGTAAATCTATGGCCACCCAGACGAGCTCTGTGGTCCAGAGGTGAAGAAAGAACCCTCTCTTTAGCATCACAAACTGCATGGGGGCTGTGAGGAGACTCTTTGTGGGGCCGGTGATGTTCTTTTATACTTGTGCCCTCAGATGGGAAAACCTGGGCTTCAGGGAGAAGGGTCACGGCCTTGGTGTGGCCAGAGAGGGTGGGGCAGGCTGTGGGCAGCTCCTTCACTTGGGATCCGTGGTGAAGGTGAGTGTATCAACACTGAGCTGGTCATACCCGCAGGGACGTGCCCTGTGTGTGAATCAGGCAGGCTGTGGAGCGGGGATATTGCATGTGACAGTCTTATAGCACAAGAATCACTTGTTGTTTATGTGCCCAGCCTGGCGGCCTTGCTCCAGAGCCCGACTGCCTGCCCTTGAATCCTAGACCTGCCCTTATAAGCTGTGTGACTCTGGGTAGCTTACTAAACCCCAGCGTGCTTTGTCTCACCTTTAAAGTGAAGACAGTGCTTCCGACTTTGGAAGGTTGTTGGATTACATGATTTTTAAAATGTCAGGCACCTAGAACAATGTCTGGCATTAAGTACTTGCAAAGTCATACCTATTGTCTCCTGGGAGCTGCAGGCCAGTTGGTGGCCTCTGTGCCACCCCCACGTTTATTTTGTTTCCGATCGCCTGTTTGTCTATATCTCTGTACTATTAGACATTGAACAGTTTTAAAACCAAAGTTTTCCTGAGCCTTGAGGCTGGCTGATATCTGCTAAGGTCCCAACATGGGGTGCAAGATGCCACTTGCGGTTTACGTGTAAAACTTGAGGGCAGCTGTTTCAGGCTGGGGCCAGTGTCATCAGGGGCAGTGCAGCATGGTGGCTCAGAGCATGGGCTTCGAAGCTCAAGGGGCCTGGGTTCCCCGATCCCCCAATTACTGGTAGCACAATTTTGCACAGGTTCTTTGTGGTGATTGCCTGTGTCCTCACCAGCAAACGGATTTATTCATGGTCCCTCCCTCAAGGGACTGAGGGAAGACCAGCTGAGATGTTGTGGGTTGCTTAGAGCAGTGCCTGCAATGTAGACAGACCCCTAGACTAGTGGGAAATAGCCATGGCCCTGGAGTCCAGCTCCATGTCTGCCACGTCGTTGCTGTGTGACTCCAAACAGGTTACTCCTGCTCCGCGCCTTGGTTTCCTCCTCTGTAAATGTGGATGATGGCGGTGCTGACACCCCTGGGTGGCTGTTAGACGTGCTGTTGTATGCAGAGCACTCAGGGCTGTGCCTGGCACTCGACTGGTCCTCAGCTAGGCTGTTGTGGTTTCAGCTGCTGTAATTCCTTATCTCCCACAGACCCTCCCCCTGGAGGAGCACGGCCCCAGTTCCTAGCCAGAGTGAGTCCCCGGGCAGGGCGTCTGTAATGAGCTTGCTTGGCTTACGGCGCGCTGCCACTGGGAGATGCACTGTGTCCGTGGCAGCTCCAGTCAGTCCAAAACAAAAGCACACCAGGAAGTCTCGCTGAAAGCCTTTGCTGGGGGGACACGGGGTTCTTTGAAAGGTCACTGGCTGTCTACTTTTGTTATTTTGTTGTTGTTGTTTATGGAACAGTGTTCTTTGTGCGCAGGTATGTGTAGACACACACCACACACACACACATACACACACACACACCCCATGGCCCATGACCTTAAGGGCCCAGGCCTGCTCTTTGCCCCTTCTGCACCTGCAGTGTCACCTTGAAAGACAGGGACATGAGCTAAACGAAGACATCTCCCTCCACGCTCAAGAAGGGAGAGTTCTTCTATCTTCCTGTTGAAAGGGTTGAGAACAAAACTCATTGGGAAAGCTATGAGGCCCTTATTAAGTGCTTGCTCTTCGTTCCATCATCGGTCTAGGCAGACATGGATTCTTTTAGCAGATACTTAATGAATGGCGTTGCCCTGCGAAGGGAGCCAGGCCGAGGGGGAAACGGAGGCTGGGGATTCCAGGGGTACCATGACTCCTGGGTGGCCTTACAGTCCGGCCTCTGTTTTTCCAGTGTCTGTCATGCACAAGCCAGCATGTCTCCTCCTGGGGATGTGTCCTCCAGATCTGCGTGGGAGACTTCGTCCAGCATGGATTTGAGAAACAAAAGACTAGAAACCACCAGGGTGTTCATTAATAAGAGAATGGTAAATATGTGTTTGTACATTGAAATGATAGGATGTTATGAACTTGTGAAAAAAGAATGGATCTCTATGTGGTGACATGGGGAGATCTCAAAGCTCTTTCACTGAGTGAAAAATATTGTTTCCCTTGGTGGAAAGAAGATGGAGAAATGCATGTAGACAGGGCCTGGGTTTGGGAGTGTGATGGTAACTTCATTTCTTTGTATGCACTATTGTTATATTTTCATTTTTTCCTACATGTGTCTGTTAATTTTTCAGTTGAAGAGAGAGAAGAACAGAAAAAGCAATCCCTCCCCCGCAGGGAGCCCGGAGAAGGCCGTAGGCCTCGGGTTGGGCATAGGGGTACATTTGCAGTCCTTGAGCTTGAAAGCATCCTTCCAAATCCCTTCTCGAAGGTTCTCTAACTTGTTGAATCCTGTCACTGGTAGAATCATCTCATTGCTAATTTCCCCAATATCGTTTTGCCCCATGGAAATGTTGATGGAACGAAATTTGTACCTGTCTGTCTTGTTCGTGGCACTGAAGTCAGTTTGGGGTAGAAGAAAGTGGATTAGTTCCTAACAGGACCATGTCAGTTAGAACCAAGAGGCATCTCTTCTTAAGATTCCCTAATCAGAAGATGTTAGCAATCTGCACTCAGCCAGTGGGAAGAGTGACCCTTTCTTGGGTCGCTGCTGCTGTGAGCCTGGATTCAGGGAGCACTGGATGGACCCTTGTGAAATGCCAGGAGACTGGACTAATCAGGAACCCGGGCCTCTGTCCCAGCTCAGTCAATGTTTGTGCAGTTTGGGGAGAGTTGCCTTCCACCTCCAGCCTCAGTTACTCTCATCGCTGCTGGGATCCTTCAGTTCTGATACCCCATAGTTTGATGAAACACAGTGAAGGAACAAAGGAGAGATGCAGGGAAAATTCTTCCAGCCTGTGGATACCGAGATACTACTGCTGACCCTTGCTCATTGTTTCTACCTGCCTAGACCTTTTTTTTTTTTTTTGATTTAAATATTTGGATAATTTAAAAAACAGTAACACAGAATTCAGACAACTATTTCAGGTTTTTTGCCTCCCCACTATTTGTTTTGAAACTGCCCCCAACTCCTGGTGTTTATGACCCATGTGGACATACTTGCCCCAGAGACCCTACCCCTGGTCCCTCTGCCCCTGTCGGATCTGGTACTGGCTTCAAGTCCTACAGAGAAGCATTAACTTCTTTTGGGATCAATGACCTCATTTTACTTTTCCCACAATGCTCTGGCCCCTGTCACCAGAATTTGCAAGGGTTATGATCTTTTAATTCCAAAGCCAAGATGTTTTCTAGCTGGTGTTTCCTAATTGTATATAATATCACTTGGAAGGAAGGAAGAACGGAAGGAAGGAAGGGAGAGAGGGAGGAAGGGAGAGAGAGAGGAAGAAAGAAAGAAAAATAAATTCTTTAAAATGCTTCTTAGCAAAGGAGAAAGGAGGGATGGGGGCGGGTGGGGGAGTGGCGGGTGCTATTCATTAGAATTCCTATAGAGTAATCAAGTCTTTTCATTCCAAAGGGTGTTTTTATTGCCTGGGAATTAATATTAGATCTGATTTTGAAATAAGCCTAATGATGATGACTTTTGGGGAGTTTATATATTTTTTTGCTGTATCTGCATAAAGCCTCTTTCTCAGCTTGGCATATGAAACTCAAAAATAGGAGTTCTACCCTGAAAATTCTTGTTGGCTTACTTTTGGGCCAAAAAGGTAATTGTTCACATGGACCACAATCGGGGAGGCTAACTTAATGTCCTTTGAAATGTTGCCTTTCAAACTGAGTGGCCTCCCAGGTTGGGAAGGCGATGGGCTAGTGTGTGCTAGGGGGGCAGGGGTGTGGCTCGGAAGCACTGACTGGCTAGAACCTTTTGGGCTGTCCTGGGAGGCTGACTCCGGACATGGCGGAGCGGTCAGCTCGGCTTAGGTACACACACGGAGGCCTTTGTCACTTTCTGTCTTCTGAGCTGCAGCGTCGCCTCTGGTATCTTCCACATCCCCATCACTATTCACAGGAGGAAGTTAGCAGCGCACACAAAACAGATTATGGTATTTTATTCCGCATTTGTTTGTTATTGCTGTGTAACAGGTTCACTTAAATTAACAAACATTAATTATCTCAGTTTCTGTAGGTCAGGAATTTGGGAGTTTCTTGCCTCCATCATTCTGGCTCAGGATCTCTCTTTACCCTCATTTTCACCCTTTTTTCTCCACACACAATTTTTACTCTGTTGGCAATGTTTTTGCCCTGCCTTCCTTTATCAAGTGGTAAACTCCTATCCATCTTACAAAACCCTTATTAAATAACCCATTATCTTTTATTGGCGCCCCCTCCCTAGAAATTGGCTTCTACCTTTAAAGTCTTCTGACATGTGGGCATCCTTCTATTAAAGTGAGGTCCTCTGGTTCTTTTTAATGTTTGTGCGTGTTGTGTCCAGACCTGAATTGTATAATACGGCAGACAGTAGCCACATGTGGCTATTTCGGTATAAATTTAAATTAATTGAAATCGAATAAAGTAATAAATTCAGTTCCTCACCCATACAAGCCATATTTCAAGTGCTTGTAAGCCATAGGTGGCTGGTGGCTATTGTGTTGGACAATGTCGGTAGGGAACATTCCTATGATCACAGAAAATTCTGTTAGATGGTGCTAGTTTAGAGTGTTGGCTCTTTCAAATGTGGGGCCCTGTCCTCTCCCAAGAAGCGTTTTTTATGGTCTAGAGTATTAAGCATTTGACCTGTTTACCTCTGTATTGCTCGGGTCTGACATAGTGTCTTCTTGAATAAGCTGGGAGAATAGTTTCTGAAGGGTTTCAGAAACTTATTTGACACATACTGAGTTCCTACTCTATGTCAAACACTGAATGTCTGGTCCCTGGGACTGAATGAAAAAGAGATAGTGTGGTTGTCAGTGTTAATTTATTGGCTCAATCTTTGCACCACCCTTCTCAAGTGTCTGTCACCTTTTCGCCAGAGGTGGCAACGTGACAGGGTGGATATTGGACAATGTAGGTATAAGTCCACTATAGAGTTATTTTGCTTTTCTATTACTGGTGTTGTCACAGTGCCCCTTTCTGCCAGATGATAAAGTGTCTTCCTTCTTCATCCCTACTAGAGTACAAGTATGATGGATGGGGCTGCAGCAGCCATTCTGTGGCTATAAGGTGATAAGCGAACATCCTGAAATAATAGAGAAAGGTTGTGCAGTCTCTGTGCCAGCCCTGGACTGTATTTCTCCAGGTTTCTTGTTGCGTGAGAAAGAAGCATATTCCTGTTTTCGAAGGTGTTATGGTTCGGTTTTATATTAGTTGTACCCAAATGCAATTCTAACTAACCCAGATGGAGTAAGAAAACTTTCTAATCCCTCTTGTTGTAAAGATAGGGAGGATTCATCTCCAGAGCCTAAAGCTTAGGATCTTCGGCCGCTGGGAACAGGGCGACTGACGGTAATAACACTTCCGACCAGATCATCACGTAAAGAGTGGGAGCCTGGGCCCACCGGAAGTTTGGAACACAGTTCCGCTCGGGTTTCGCTGGCACAGTGCTCCTCCTGGTTGCCCTGTTCTCAGAACCTTCCAGGAGATTTTGGAGGTGGCATCACTAAAGCTGTTTCCTGAAAGGCACCCAGAGCACGTGTACCCATGCTGACCAATGGGACCTGTGAAACACCATTATCCAAGGGCCAGACCATCTCTGGGCATTGGACAGTCCTCTCTAGTCCAGTGCTGCAGAGCCTAGAAGTGAGTGGAGAAGGTTTGGACTGACTTTGGAGTCTTTCATTTTTTGGACAATTCTCATATTATACTTTTGACATAAAGCAGCACCCCCCCCCCTAAAAAAAAACAACAAATCCTTACTCTAGCTAAATGTTGTGAAGTTTGTCAATGGATGAGGATTCCAAATATAACATTGCTTTGCTTTTTATCTTAACCAGATCTTCTGTGCTTCATATTTTAATGTGTCAATGAAGCATCTGAGTATACCAAAGGAATGCTGTGTAGTGTGCTTATCATCCAGGGGAAGAAAAACACTTGTTGATATTGAATGAAGAGGGTGAGCTTAGCCATATTATCAAACTCCATTCTTAGCAACACACTCTAGTTTGGCCACTGCTTTGTAAGGCTTTGAACCTTTAATTGTCCTATAACAGCAGAATGACAGCAAGCTAGATTTCAATCAACATACTCATGATTTGCCAGTATTTTGAGCAATAAATTGCTGGCTAATAAATTTCCCGAAGCTTCCTTTGTAAATGCCAGCTAAAGGCCTAAACATTCCGTGTAGATTTAATTACACATTTAGTGTTCCTGTAATTTTGAATTAATTACATGCCAAACAGATTTATGTTCTATGTATTTAATAAACCTCGGTAAGTGCCCTTTTAGCAATCAATTGGTATTTAGGACCCAGTTTGTTTTTTAAAAATAATGGTTCACATTGCTGGGTCTTGTTGTTCCTTCCATATGTTTGGGTGTTGATAGAATTAGAGGCACCAGATGTTGATACAGAAATGAAAACAGAGTCACTGGTGGATAGCGGGGTTCGGGGGTGTGGGGTGAGGAAGGGAGATGAGCTCATACTTGGACGTCAGAAAGCCGAATCATCAACTTTCATCAGCAGGTTTGGGTTTTGGCATTTGTCTCAGACCCTGGTGTGGTGGAGAGCAGATGCTGTGCTGTGGGAGCAGAGATGCATTGTGGGGCCTGGGCGTGCAATGTCCTTACTATTTCCAGGTGGTTGGTACCCTGATGGCCACTAGGGATTTTATTTGTTATTTTTTTTCTTAAGGTGCTGCTTCTTAGTGTGTTCTTTCTCAGAACAATCTGATTTGCAAGCTCACTGGCAATCTTGATTATATTTATTGAGAATTTACTCAATGCTTAGCACTGTGTTAAATGTTTATGAGTCTTATTTTGATGACTTTTGATTTCTAATGACTGTCCTCTGTGGCGAAGGCATGGAGGTGGGGGGAAGCATTTCTGTTTAACAGATGAGGAGACTGAGGTCCAGAGAAGCAAGGGTACTTGCCGAGGTAATGGTGTGAGTAAGTAACAGAATACACAGGTGTCTGTTACTCTTAACTACATTTTAATCCTGAGGTTTGTTTTGTTTTTTTTTCTTCTCCCTCCTGTCTTAGTCTGCTAAGGCTGCTGCAACAATTTACTATAGGCTGCAGGGCTTACACAACAGACAATGATTTTTTGCACCTCTGGAGGCTGAAAGTCCAAGATCACGAGGCCAGCAGAGTTAGACTCTGGCGAGGGCTCTCCTCCTGGCTTGCACACTAGCCGCCTTCTCACGGTGCACCCACCTGGTGGAGAGAGACAGCAGGTTCTCCAGTGTCTTCTTATAAGGGCACTGACCCCATTGTGGGGCCCCACCCTCATTTCGCCTCATTTCGCCGCAAAGGCCTCATTTCCATATACCATCACACTGGGGGTTAGGGCTTCAACATATGGCTTTGGGGGAACATAATTCAGTCCATAGCACCTCCTGAAATGACTGATGCTAACTCAGATTGGGAGGGAAACCCCAGAATCTATGACCTCCAGACTCTCGGACATCCCACTAGCAAGCATTTCAACATGTGCCGCAGAGCCAGCCACCTCTCAGTGAGGAAACAGCCACCGCATTTCCTAAGAGCCTTGAGGAGAAACCCTCCTTTACAGCAGAACTGGAAGAGGCAAGCTCTGCCCTCTGTACGGGAAGATAAAAGTTGATCGGCTGGGGAATGCAGAGGCAGGTCGGGGTGACAAGAAAAGGGCAGCAGTGAAATGAAAAAGCAGCTCCTGGGGGTGGGAGTGGAATTCAACATGAAACAGTCGCATAAGTTCTCCCTCTGCAGTGCCAATGCCTGATTTCCCTTGTTGTCAGGGGTCGGGGAGGCCGGTTTACAAGTGCAGGATAAGGGATGCTGCGTGATCTAAAGACATTCTTTTTTGCTTTGGGTGGATCATTCAGGCAGATTGCACCCACCTGGGATACGCGCTCTGCCTCCTGCAGAAAAATGCATGAAGCAGCGTCGCCTGCCTCTGACCCCCTCCCACCTTCTGTGATGGCAAGTTCAAAGCTGAGTTATGTTAAATACAGAGAGAAACTTGCTGTTTTTGCCTGCGTTCTCTCTTTATCTGGGAACGTCCTCAGGCCTGCGAAATTAAGCAGTAACAGAGCATGAGGCGTCATTATTGCTATATAATTGACTGTGTACCCCGAGTGAAACAAAGGTGGTTATAGAACGGTAAAGTCAATTATCATTTATTAATGGCAGTTACAGAGCATAGCAGAGCCATTTATAAATTGAATTTTTAAATTGAACAGCTTTCTAGTTTTAAAGGCAGGAGGCAGATATGTGGAATGGAGCATGTGACCTTTGGCTGGTGACACAGTGCACATGTCTTGGAGATTCTTTTTAAATGAATTCTTTATTAGGTCACCTTTCTGATGCACTTTATTCCTTTGAATGAAAGCTGCACAATGTGCTAATTCTCTCCAGAATGATTTGGGTGAATGGATACAGCAACTATTAGTGTCTGGATGTGGCCGTAACATGCATTTTTATCCACACCCACATGTGTGTCTTTAATCTCGTAAGGGTACATGTAGAAATACATGAAAAGAGATATAAAAATCCAGGGGGGGTAGGCCAGGAAAGTGTGAGCTAACCTCATCTGAGACTTTCTCATCATGAATTATGCCATTTTAACTGAAACTGAAATGGAAAGGGAGATATTGCTGAAAAATAAGGGATAAGATCAGAGTTATGTTTTATCAGAGGATGGTTTAGGCTTTGCTGTCTTTTCAAGGCATTTTTATCTTTAATAAAAAGAATGTTTAACTTGACGCCACTGATTACGATTAATCATATAACTTATGGTAGACTGAATGAGTTTCCTCAATTTTTTTCCTTGAGGATGAAAAAGCTCCTTTCCAACACTTGGAATGAATAAGTGGACTAATAACGTAACATCTGTGAGTTTGAAACTGTTTTGGCTTTTTCCATTCATTCGTGTTGTTGGCACACACCTCAACGGTTGTGGGAGATCTTGTTACTTCCATGATTTCATAACTCACGAGACTCTCATTAATTTATATTCCAAGTCACACTTTCACTGACATGGCACCTCATGAGCTGAGCCAGGAGTAAAGGTGACCTCCCGGGGTTATTGTTCAGTGTCCCTGTTTTGCTTGTGTTGTTTTGTTTTTATTGCCACGTGACTTAGCTGGTTCTCCCTAAACCTGCTTGCTACACTTGACAGGACTGCTTGAAAGACACAAAGCACAGTGGAGTACCTCCTCTTACCCCACTGGAGTACTTATTCACAGCTATTTGTAGGCAGCACAGATCATTTTTGCTACTTCAGCCCCCTTTCCCAAACACCCTCCCTTTACCCTGATATTTGGGGCCCAGGAAGGTTTGATGTTTTATACAGATGTTGTCTCATGCATGATAAATACAATGGGTGGTTGCACAGCTGGAATCCCCACAGACCCTCTGCTCAGCGAAGATTCTCTCCTGTCAGCTCCTCCCCTCTGCTATGAAATCAGCAATGAGCCCTTCCCTTTTTGTGTTTCTATTAATTTTACCTTCAGCACATCTGATTTGAATTGCCTGGTCTCTGGGTAGAGCCCTGATTAGCCCTTCTCTTGGAGTTGATCCTCGCGTTGCTTGCAAAACCGGTGTGCGTCATGAAAATGCTCCGAAACAAAACCCACTGGCTGGGAACAGAGTGGGGAGAGGCTAGTGCAGTGGGGCAGAGCACGTTCGAAAACTTGCTGAGTTGGGAGCTGTTTGCCAGAGATTCTGCATAAACAGTGGTGATTGTTGGGACTTATCTTTCTCGTGGTATTCCTGCTAAGAACTATTGGGCAGGCCATATCTAGAAGATTCTGACTCTCTTAAAACAACAACAACAACAACAACAACAGAAACCCAAACAGAAAATCCATCATTTCTTCGAGGCATCCCACTTCTAACTTTCCAGCCCACTCATCATGGACTTGGAATTTGTGGCCCCAATCACAGCTTTTGTGCCTTTTTACATAATGGCTGGGCCCCTCTGCGGAGGGACAGGGTGAGCGACAATTTTCTGCATTGTGCCTGAGTGCTATGACTGGGTCAATAGTACATCTTTTAGAATAGGAAAAATAGCTTATGGATGAAAACAAAACCATCGTTTGAAATCCCCACACAGTCGCCCCCACCGGCCGTGGATGGGGCTGACATTTGGGAGCGCCAGGCTTCGGAGGAACAGTGCTGAAAACGCACTCTGCTCGCACCATCCAGGCAGAGGGAACCTGACCCTCCTCCTCCTCTTCTCCATTCCAGCCAAACTTCCTGCACTGGTTATAAATATTTAAAGCTACAGTCAACAAAGTTTAAAGACAGGGAAGTAAGGAAATCTAATCCTGTCTGCAGTGCCTTCTCTGTCCTATGCCTGCCTCCTCTATCCTTCAGAATAAGGTCAATGGCACAGAACTCAGGAGGAGCGGGGCATGACCATCTGAGCAGGTCCCCTTCCTAAGGAAGCCATTAGCCCTAGGGAATGGCACAGACCTTTCATCTTCCAGTTTTCAGTCCGCTGAGTATCGGCCCTGGACCATTGTGCTGGAAATAACTCTTTGCAGCGGCTCGCTTTTCAGACTCCCGCTTTGGGTAGGTGTAACTCAGAAGGTGCATCGTGAGCGCCCGGTCTCTGCCAAGTTCTGTGCTGGAGTTGAGGGGTGCAGAACTTAAAGGGCACAAACCCTCTCCTCTAAGAACTCACATTTATAGTACAAGGTGGTAGGTATGTGCTCCAAATGGGGCATTGGGAGGCTTATCAAGAGATGTACCAAGTGCTGTTGGGGCTTAAGAGACTGACTCATTCCTTCAACCAACAGGTAGAAGCACCTGCCACGTGCTAGGCGTTGGGCTAGTCATGAGTCAGGGATGAAGCACGGGAGAGTGGGGTGAAAGCTTCACACGATGGGCTAACTTTGTTGGACCTTGAAGGATGGATAGGAGTTTTCCAGAATAAAAGAAGCAGACGGCTGGGGAGAGGACATTTCTGGCAGAGAGAAGTCAAAGGCAAAATTGTGCAAGTGGCTGGCATGACCCAAGGAGTCAGCAGAAACCCCAGGAGGAGCTTCCCCAAGTACGTTGGTACTTTACAGACAAGAACCTTGTAGACCAAGGAAAACATTGGATCTTATCCGAGTTGGAGACTCTGGTCTAGGGTAGGTCACTCAGGAGATGAGGTTCAAAAAATTTTCCCTCCCAGGGGGAGCCCCTTTTCCTAATTCTCACAAATACCCTGTACATTATTCACTATCTTAGGAAAACATTCAGACTCTTTGCATCTCTAGCCCAGGAGGTAGAAGTCCTTGTTGGATGGGAGAGAAAGAATTGCCTCCTGTCTTGCATTTCTTTTGGAACTGACTTTGCTCACCTGACTGTCTAGACAAGTGGTGCAAGGATTCCTCTGGCAGAACAGATGCTGTCTGCATTCTTCAGGAGCGAGGCCCAGGAATGGAAGTCGCATAGGTTCTGCTCTGGGTTGGCAAAAATGGATGCAGCTGCAAGGTCGCGCATTGTAGATGTAGTCTTGTTGGATACGATTGGTGAGAGGCAGATTTTGTCGTTGGAGTAAACCCTGACCCAAAGGTCAGTGCTGAAGTGGGTGGCTCACTGTCATGGATAGAACTGTGATAACAGGGCAATAGCCCCCGCTATCATTTTATTCAACTGCAACAAAGCTTTCATTGAAGAACAGTAAATACTTTTTTAAAACAATGAATGCCATGTGAAGTTGGTTTTGAAAATAATTTTTTTTTAATGTTACTTTTCCCTTGGTGAAAAGCCTGTAATTCTTCACTCAGTCTAAGCCCGTTACAGTTTACAAAGCATGGTTATATATGTATTCTTTACAAGAACTTCTTGAAGATCAGGGGCAGAGATTCTTAAGCCCATTACATGGGTGAGGAGACACAAAGTCAGAAAGATTCCAGGACTTACGGTTACACGTGACTGATTTTGTTTCTGTTTTAACTAGCGTTGTTTGTCGGAGGTAGGGTGGCTCACAGGATCTTTAAGAGGTCCTTTGAGGATCTGAACCCTGATCTTGAATCCTGATGCAAAAATAGATCGGATGCCTTGTCTGAGGTTATGGGGCAGGAAGGACTTTATTTGCTGCTGAGTAGCTGTGGCTTTGAAGGATGCATTTGTATGTTGAGGCAAGAGTGTGACCTCGGTCCCAGAAGCTCTGAGGTGGTTCTGCTATTGCACCCACAATAAGACACACCACTGCCTCTGTCCTACAGTGTGGCATGTGGGGTCAGTCCCTTGGCTCAACAACAGCTCCCTGTGATGGCGAAGGACTCACATGTGTCCTCAAAAGGAATCATTGGGGGACCCTACCCTTTGAAGGTGATCAAATGGCAGGGTTGAGTTTGTTGCTGTGATTTATTGATAGTTTTATCCTTTGAGGTCACTTGTAATGACTAACTATAGCCTGAAAGAGTCTCCTTAAGACTTTGGAAATAGGCTTCTTTGATCAGTGGAAGTATAATATTCACCCCAAACATCAGTCTCTTCTTCGCCCATTTGTTAGTGACTTGTCTTTGAGGTCTTCTCCATACGTTGCCTTATTTCTTGTTCTCACCCAATGTTTCTGTTCCTTATTTACCCTCTGAAATGCTGTACCACTGGGCACACACTGGGCTGGCAATGGTGTGGCTATATTTGGAAACCCGAAGATGGAGAAGATGAATTGTCGCCAATTGTGGTCGGTCCTATGGGAGACCTGAGGTTGAGTCAATACACATATTCATCCCATTTTTCACAAGACCTATCACTTTTATGGCTGTTGTACGTATGTCCATAATGGAGAAGGGGCAAGGGGGACCTGGATATTACCTCCCTTCTGAGAGAGGCAGTGTTAAAAATGTTTAAGGTTAGCGTCCATGAGACTGCCATCAATCCTGAGTGCTTACTTCCTCGCTCTCGCTCTCGCTCTATCTCTGCCTCCTCTTACCTCTGTCGACACATGTATAGGTGTTAGTATGATACAAACTGCTGGAAGCTGTGGAAAAGTTATGTTACGCACAGATTCCCGTTACCTCTTTGGACCTAAAGTGGTCTTGGTTTTATTGGAAAGCAAGGAGACTTTCATCTGCTTGCAAATACATATCTGCAGGAGAGTAGTTCTAAGGAAAACTTAATTCCCTGTGCCAGGTATCACCAATCCCTAGCCTCTCCTGGGTGTGTTCCACCAGAGTGGAAATTGCTCCCTGAGCCTCTGCTGGGTAAAGAATCTTGGGGGTGGGGGGACTGGGTGGGGTGAGGCATGCACACCCTTAGGAAGGGTTTCATGGAAAACGAGACATGGTTCCCAGACAGGAGCCCGTCAGAAGCAACAGACTCGTTTACAGAGTGAGGTGAGCGACACTTGCATGGGAGGATGGGAGCTCATGTTCTGGGACTGAGACCCATGTTAGGCACCATGCTTTCCTGAGTCACAGCCACAGTCACTGCGAACTGCAAGCTCAATGCCCGGGGGGAAATAAGAAGACTCTTTTTGGAGTTGTCTTTTATTTTGTTTTTTAAAGAAGATTGCCTAAGTCATGGTCATGTTGGGAAGATGGTATAGCTCAGTGGGCTGTGGCGTCGGAGTGACTGAGCTGAAATCCTAGTTTGACCTGTACTGCATGCATGACTTTGGGTGTGTGATTTCATCTCCCATGCCTCCGTTTCCTTGTTCCGAAAAGCGGGGATAACATTACCTACTCATGATAGGCTGATAAGTGGCCCCCAAAGGATATCTATGTCCTAATCCCTGGGTCCTGCAAATGTTAGCTTATTTTGGAAAAGAGATTTTGCAGTTGTGATTTGGTTAAAGCTCTTGAGATGGGAAGAGTATGCTGGATAATCCAGGTGGGCCCTTGTTGCCATCACAAGGTCCTCATAAGAGGGAGGCAGCTAGATTTCAGACACACAGAAAAGGGAATGGAGATGGAGGTGAACTAGAGAGAGATTTGAATATAGTGGCCTTGGAAATTGGAGTGACATGGCCACAAGCCAAGGAATGCCAGCAGCCACAAGAAGCTGAAAGAGGCAGGAACAGATTCTCCCTTGCCGCCTCCAAAAGGGACCAGCTCTGCTGACACCTTCATTTCAGCCAGTGAGACTGATTTTAGACTTCTGGCTTCCAGAGTTGTCAGAGGATAAATCTGTGTTGTTTGAGGACATTCGTGGTGACTTGTTACTGCAGCCACATGAAGCTAACTCACCTCCTCATGGTGTTATTGAGAGGATTAAGTAAGATAATGCATGTAAAACACTTTGCATAGTAAACTCTCAACAAGTATTAGCTTTGATTATTATTTTATTTTGAAGCTGGAAGGAAGACTTGCATAGGACAATAAAAACTGATCGAGGGGGCCGAAAGGGTGGATGTCAAGTTCTGGCTGGGTCAATGTCCCTTGCAAGCTGAGCTTGTTTTTCTCCCTTGCCCAAAGGAGGTGACTGTGTCCTGCCCTGCTCTTGTCCCCTGAGCTGTGAGGATCAAATGAGTTAATGAACGTGAAAGTGCTTGCATGTCACCCACGTAAACTGTTAAGCTGTTGTTACAAAGACTGGGACAAAACTGAAGCGACCTCGCAGAGGGCTGGTGGGAGCTTTGTTCCTTTGAGGCTGTGAGGTGAGGTCATCTTTTTCTGCTTTTGTTCCTGCCTTTCTGAGCTCATTGCTGGTTTCCCCCCTAATCCTCGCCCCTTCTGCCCCGAATGGATCTTCAGATGACAAAGCTCCAACAGTCCCAGCCAGCCAGGAGCCTCCCCTGGGGCATATTTCTTCTTGTTTCCATTTCTAAGAGGGGCAAATATAAATACAAACAAAAACCAAACTACGTTAATCTTAAAAATGATTTGCAGTGCTCACTGTAGAGATTAGGTCAGTGAATTCCACTTTAACTTTACTAGGAGTTTGAGATGTTTTCAATGTATTTTATAGGCCAGAGGCCCACGAGCCCCAGCAATGAGTGTCAGCTTAGATGGGAACAAGTCAACCTTTGTCAAATGCTTGAAAGTGGTGAATTCATCTGTAAAGATACCCCAACTCCCAGGAAATGTGCCGTTTTAGCCTGAGTGGGCAAGGGATAACACACAGGATGGAAACAAGTCACTTCTACCTATGATTTGCTTTGTCTTTTACTGGTATTTTTAGTAAAATCTTCATGTCCCCTAAGATGGCCAAAGGTATGTGTTGTGAAGATAGCCCATTGCTGAAGGATGTGGCAGATTCCTCCAGTTAATTTATTCTGGTCGGCTCACCCGCTGGAAAATAAAGGATGCCATTCATGTGTCTGCCTTCTTTTTAACAAATCAACCCCCCTACGTTCTAGGCACAGTGCTGAGTGCTGGGGAACGGCGCCCAGCGCAGCGCACGTGTGCATCTGGAGTGTAAAGCTGAGTGAGGGTGACATTAACCACGTAGTGACAGGACATTGACAAAGGGCAGCCATGCTACAAAGGGGCACCCAGTAGGGAGAGCGTCTCCAACGGTGATTTCTCCACATGAGGACCTCCAAGGTTCAGCTGAACCAAAAGGAAGGGGAACACATTAGACACAGAGAGAAGAGTGTTTGGCAAGGCCCAGAAGTGGGGGAAAGACACATGGAGGAGGAATGAGGAGGAAACCAGTGTGGTAGTATAATCGGGAGGCAATGCAAGAGGACTTTGGGGTGAGGCCGAAGGAGAGTAGGGGCCAAAATGGGGGTCTTGCTGGGCTTACACTGCTTGGGAAAGAAAGAATCACCTCCTCAATCTCACCCTCCTGGAGATACATCGGTGTGCACCCTCACCCGTGGGCTCCCCGGGCCTGTTCAGTGTCTGTACTGCTTTGACCAAGGCATGGCCATTAGAAAGCAGGACCTCAAAGGCAGATGCTCTGTAGCTCACAGTGCACCCAAACCCGGACCGTGGGGCCTGGAGAGCAGAGCTGCCAAGCCCTTCTCGACCTCCTTTTGTTCTAGTTCATACACCAGGGGTCTGCCCCCATTTCCCTGCAAGTCTAGATCTCCATCCTCAACTCAGCAAGGCTTGCTCTGATCTTCAAGTGTGCCCCCACTTCCGGCCCCCGGTTTGTTCATTCACTCGAAAAATAACTATTGAACATTCGTCATGTGCCAGGCACTGGGGATGCTGTGCTGAGTGAAAGAAGGCCCGTTCCCTGCTCTGGAGAAGCTTCAAGTCCAGCTCGATGGGAAGGGAGGACAACAGCTTGGATTCTCCCCTATCAGCTATAACTTTTCGTTCCGCCCGTTGTTCATACCTCCTGCTGCCACCTTCCATGGGTTGCCCACTGCCCGCCCCCCTCCCTTTTCACAGGAGCTTGGGGACAGGGAAGACTCGAGACCATTTGCAATGGATGGCAATGGTCCTCCCTACTATGGACCAGGGTTAGTTCCCAGTTTGATTCCAGCGCTGTTCTCTTGGCTGCTTGGCCCCAGCTTCAGACCCCAAAAGTATTTGGCCGAGACCTGCTACCCTGCAGTGACTTCAGGCGCCCAGAACGGCCGCTTTCCCTATTATTTTCCTCTGGGTACAAGTCTTCTGAGAGCAGCCTAAGTACCTTCGCACAGCCGCATATTCCCACTCGCCAGTGGCTAATGAACTGTTTCTGGGGTTGGTTAATGCCCTGTGAAATCAGTCATTAATTGCAGAAACAACTGATTTCAGAGAGATCGCGGCAATTATGAGCCATTTATGATGGCGGAAGCACAACAAAACACACTGCCATGTTGCCCATTCGTCACGAGGGAAAGAACCTGCAACACGACTTTGCACTTGTCTTCTCACCGGGAGTGGTCATGGGCCGCTGAGCTCCCTGCAACCACACTGTGAAAGCCCTGGCTACAAAAACAAAGTTAGTAACCGTGATTGTTGGGAGATAAAAAATTCACCTGCAAAAGGCCGGCTGAAGGAGGCAGCATCGGATAATGGATAAAGCTGCTCTCGGGCTGTGGCCTTTTCAGGGCCGGTGGCTTCTGAGCTGCAGTCCGGGGAACTGTTGAGGGTCGGAGAAGGCTCTCCCCATGGTCTCTGGCTAGCTTCTGAAAGCGGTGATTCTGAGATTTAGTCCTCATCCGCACTGTTTCTGGGGAGAATTTAAAATAAGCTTGCCCTTTGTTGGTAGTGCATCCCAAGTATGATCATTCATTTGTTCTTTTTACAATAACAAGTTTCTCTTCTGGCAGTCAGAGAGCAGTCACGTTAATAGGAACATTCATAGTCACATTAATAGCCTTCCTCTGAACTGCCCCTCACAATACTGGTTAGAATTTTAGCTTTCGGCCTTCAAGTCTCACAGCCGTTTCCCGTGTTAACTCTTGAAGGAGTCTTGAAGGACCACCGTCCTGCTCTTGGCAGATGGTACATTTTAGTCACTGGTCCTGAGTTCACGAGCACTGAGCCTGTGTCGGGTCCTGTTCCCTATATTATCCAGAGAGATTGGCAATCATAGAAGTTTCTGAAGCAGAATAACAGGACCATTATTCTATTTTACAAACATCAACTCGGTCTCGATGCTGGTGTGTGCTCATGGCAAGATGGACCGTAATATCGAAATACTGGAATGGTCCTGTATGATCAACAACGTAGGGTTAGCAAAATACAGTTTTGTATGTCAGTAAGGTGGAATCCTATGCAGCATTTAATATGATGATGAAATCTGTGCTTATCAACACCAGAAAAATGGTGTTGATTTTATAACAAGAAAAATGTTTTTTATGTTCAAAACCTGCTCTGTTTTACTTACTGTAATAAAATGAAATCTTATCAGGATTTCGTAAAGCTTTTAAATTACTTGCCTTTATTGACCAAATTAATACAGAATGCTATTAGAAAAATAAAAAATAAAATTTAGAAAGTAAAATCTCCAAGGAATTTAAAGATTAAGCTGTAAAAGTTGATAAGTAATTGGTATGCATATTTTATAGATCATATTATAAATTGAAACAAAATATCAACTGGGTAGCATCAGGCAAAGGAGACTAGAGATGCTGACTTGAGGCAAAGATACAGGTAGAGAGTTGGTAGCAATAGTCAAGCAAAAGGAATATTTTTGCAATAATGGTGAGTGCAGATGATCTATAAGTATGTGTTGTGGCCACAGAAGTGATTCTTGGCCACAGAAGTCTGAGAATTTGTGACATGACTAAAATTTTCACTCTGCCTTTAATTTTGATTTTCCTTCTATCTGTGCATAATTCCAAATTCAGCCGTGCCTTTTCCTTGTAATCATCTGTCCTATCTCCAGATGTTGGAGGACTTCTTTCTACTTGGCCCTCTGGCTGAGAATTGGCTGTCACAGGTGCCCAAGGAAATGACTGTCATGCCCGTGTCTCCTTACATGAGGTCTTTTTCTTGCTAAACATTATTGCATGCAAACCTTACAGTACTGCAGCACAGCTGGAATTTCAGCCAGTGGTGTCTTCAAATCCCAAATGCAAGAAGTTATTTCTTTAATAAAATTTGATGCAAAGTGCAAAATCTGAAATTAATATTGTGAGTCCAGGTTTAATCTAAGTTATGTAGCAGCTGGAATGAGGGAGCAAGAATTCCTCTAAACAAGTTAAATTAAATATTTTGCAAAGGTATCGTTGCAACTGAATATAAACAACAACAAAAACAACAAACATACACTTAAAAGTGGCTTTGTAATCATGGTCAGGGGAATTCTGAAAAAAATTCCCCAGCATAAGAAGCATCAATGTCATTCTATTAATGGTTAAACAAAAACAGCGTTTCTTCCCCAAACCCTGCTTCTTGTCAGAAGTTCTCTAGCTTTGGGGAGATGTTTTACAAATAGAACAATAAAACGAAATCAATGCAAGACATATTCTGATTGGAAGTACAGGCCCTGCTAATAAATATTTTGGAAGACCCAGGTCGAAAATAGAAAGAAAGCAAAACAAAACAAAACAGGGCACTCTCCAAATGATCCCTTCTTAAAATATCTCCTTTATCAAAGATGAAGTAAGTCTGCTTTTTATTATCTGCACTCATGCAGCTTTAAAGTAAGTTTCTTCACTGTTCCATGTATCTATGTTTTGTTTCTCCAGCAAGATTTCAGGCTACTGAGGGCAAAGGCCATTTGCTCTGTTTCTCTTATTTCCCACTACCTTGGTTGTTAGGAGAGCTGGGGATGTGACAGGTGCTCATAATTATTTATTCACTAGGCAAGAAAGAGCTGGGACCTGACCAGGTAGTTCCGTTGGTTAGTGTCATCCTGATATGCCAAGGTAGTGGGTGCGATCCCCAGTCAGGGGTCATAACAAGAGGCGACAAATGAATGTGTGAATAAGGGGCACAACAAATTGGTGTTTCTTTCTCTCTCTGTCTCTCTCCCCCTGCCCCCTACCCTTCTCTCTATAAAATCAATAAATTTTAAAAAATTATAAAAAGAAAGCATTTGAATCAGAAAAGGTTTCATGCAACTTACCAACTCCAGCTGATTGATAACAGCTTCTTGTAGTCCCAGGTTAAGAAGGGTTCTGAGGATGTGTCTGAGCTCCACAGAAAGAATGTTGTGGCTGACGGGTAGTGTCTGCCAAGGATACAAAAGTCATACATAGTACCTATGCTGTGTTGGGTCCCTGTCCCTAAGTTAGCCAGCCCCAGGGCTACCATGCCTCTGGACTCTGTTATTTGACATAAACACATCTCATTATTTTTTTTGACTTCTAATTTATGATTTTTTTCCCCTTGGGAATTAGCGTGCTTTAACAAAATACCGCGTAAGATTTGGGGTTGGAAAAGTTCCCAAATATTTATTCCACTTACTAGTTAAGTAACTTCTGCTTAAGTTTTCTTAAAGCTCTCCACATCTCTGTTTTCCAATTTATAAAAATGGGACAATGGCTAGCTCACAGAATTATTGTAGAATTAAGTAGGAGAAGTCCGGCATGTGAACATGGCTGGCACATACGTGGCACATAGCAGGTGCATCCCTGGGCTTTTCTCCTCTGGTATTCCTGAGGAAGCTCGGCCTCAACCACTCCGTGAGAACACCCACCTTACTTCGTCACTCTAGCCCTGTCCCAGCACCTCCTCACTGAAAGCTGTAAAATCCCTGGAGTGAGGGAGTGGACAGGTCTTCCTTCTGGACTGATGGGTTTCTTGGTAAAGTTGTCTGGTGGTCCTGGCACCACATCCAGCTAGCCCTGGTGCAGCTAAAAGGAAATCCAACCAGGAAAAGGAATTCAGTGCAAACTAGTAGGCATCTGGGAAACCATCTGAGAGTAGATGAATTTTATACTTTGGAAGACTGCAGTCTTATTTTATTACTGGAGTTCCTGAGAAATTAAAGAGAGATGGTTGTTCCTGGGCCAAAGAAACCCTTACATTTAAGTTAAAG
The DNA here is from genome assembly GCA_004026545.1 of Mormoops blainvillei. Classification (NCBI taxonomy): domain Eukaryota; kingdom Metazoa; phylum Chordata; class Mammalia; order Chiroptera; family Mormoopidae; genus Mormoops; species Mormoops blainvillei. The sequence continues at coordinate 148,071 of PVJD01001228.1, forward strand.
CTTAAGTCTTCCCATGTTTGCTCTGTCAGGCCCACAGGGCTGTGTCAGAAGGGACTTGAGCTATGTGACATTGTTTTATATTTAAAATTTTTTCCTGGTCAGAAAGATCCTGTTGACTTTTTTCCTGCAGTTTTGTTAGTTTGTCACTAGGCTGTTGTTCTGTAATATAGAGGAAATAGCTGAAGATGTAGGGAGAGTGACTTTGGCCAAAAAGAACATTTCATTGGCCAAAGCAAGCTACTTGGCCAGGCACGAAGTCGAGGGGTAGGGGATGTGTTCCTCCCTCTCCCTGCTCGCCCTCCCTTCTTCCTCTTCTGCCTCTTCTCTCTGTGAGCAATTTGAGGGGGAAAAGCCATGTTTTATTAACCTCTCTCCACCTGCCTCCTTGTAGGCGCCTGATACCTGTCGACATAGCAAGACCATAAGGGAGTTTGCACTGCGTTCCTCTAAACCTGTGTGCCCGTGCATGGACACACACACACACACACAGCTTGAAGACACTGGACACTCTCTGCTTATGAATAATAATAATAAAAAAAACCCTCAGCCTTGACAAATGCTTCAGGAGAGGGGAAAAAAACAACAACCCATTTTCTCTTTCTTGCTCAAAGGCAGATCCAGCATGTTCATTCAAATGTTTCTTCTCCCCGATTATCTTGTACAAAGCTCTGCATTTGGGAATAGTTGCAGGTTTTCCTTGTCCTTCTCCAGCCCTGGCTTATATAAAAAAGGATCATTTGTTGAGGCAAACTTCAAAGCCAGAGAGTGCCCTAAGTTATAAGCGGTTACCTCTTTAATTCGAGCATAACCCTATTAGGGACAGAGCTCTCAGGGCCCGGGGATCCTTTCAGGGCACTTGGATCAAGGGAGCATTCTTGAGTTCAGTGGCTTCAGCTGTCCAAGCCCTAAAAATAACAGGGAACCCATTTAATATCTGGAAATGTCAATTTCTCTCATTTCCGGAGGAAGAAGTATATTCTCTTGTGGACAGTACTCATTTTTGAATTAAACCGGAAAAGTGGGAAGCAGGAATTGTGTGCTGTATTTCCAAATGGCGGGGCTTGCTGGTACACCAAATAGCTTAGGTGGCTCTAAAATGATATCCAGGGGTGTGTGGTACCCTGCTCATTCATGACCCATCTTCAAACCATTCTTCTGATTATGTGAGATTGAAGTTTCAGTTTGATCTTTGCCTTTCTCAAACTCTGGTGACTTTTCTGTTTCACAGAGAACAGTAGCCATCTTAGTCCCCAAGACTGCAGGGCTCTCATTGTGCAGCCTCTGCCTTTCCACCGCCCTCTGTTCCCTACTCATCCTACTTTTCTTGTTTCGCCCCCTCTGGCTCAGCCACCCGGTAACTCCTTGCTGTGTGTTAATGCACCACGCTCGTTCCCACCTCAGAAACTTAGCAAAGCTCATTCCCTCTGTTCTGGACTGTCCCGCCCTCATTAATCTATGTGACTCAACCTCTCCTCCACGTGATCTTTAATCAAATGCTGCCTTTTCTGTGAGGTCAGCTAGCTCTGTCCACCCTGCGTCAAATGGCCATCTCTGGCATTCCCTATCTCCTGGCTCTGCTTTATTTTATTTTCATAGCACTTTTCATCACCCATCATTTTATAGAGTTACTTACTTGTTTATTGCATGTCTTCCCCATGAGAAGATAAGCTTCATAAATTCAGGAATTTTTGTCCATTTGGTTCACTGCCATATTCCCAGGACTTGGAACAGTGCCGGGCAAATAGAAGATGCTCATTAAAAATTTTGTTGAGTGGATGAATGAGAGAACTGGTTTTTGACATGAGTGAGTGATCATTATTTAGGTGAAGTTTAGTAATGCTGCCCTGGTTTCACTGTAATTACTTTTACCTGCACTTTCTATTTAAGGCAAGTGACCCTAACATCTGGGCCCACAGTTTCTGAACGGGAATTCCTTTAAAATTCCACATTCTGACTCCCCAGTGATCTGTCAGGGCTCTGAGTTCCTGGCAGTATTTAATGCACTCTTGGGATCCTTCACAGTCCAGATGAAATATGGATCTCATTGGGATTTGAAATGCATATTTTAAAACCTTGTATCGATTTATGTTTTTCATTTTTTTTTCTGAGTTTTTCATGTATGGGCCACATTTTTCATGATCTGGAGAAGGAAGTTTGTTGACAAGAGGGCTGTGTGCTCTTTTTTTCAGGCTAGCTTCAAATATAAATGAAGAATTCACCAATCGGATTTAGATTTGAACTCTAACCCCAGTGCCATCTTGGAAGGCAGAGTTCAACGGCACACTTGTATAAGCTCAAGCAAGTGAGGTGTGTCCAGACACACAGAGAATTTATTTTGAAGAAACACCAGCATCAGAGAAATGAACATGGTAGGAAAAAATCAGAGACCTGACCTTGACAATGATTTGAAGGCAGAAGCCCATGTCTCTAATTAAACAAATTCAGAGATGGCCAACCTGTCCACATCCGGCTGTGTACAGTGACTCAGTTCATTCATTATGCAACGAATTTATTGAGCTCCTACTAAGTTCCAGGAGCTGTGCTAAGTGCTGGCCACCCAGGGATGAAGAAGCAGATAAGATCCCTCCATTCACAAAGCTAAATGGCTAGTGGGTGAGATGACATGCAAGACAATAGACTCCAATAGTCCACTTTCAAACTAGGGGACCGTCTTTGAAGGAAAAGTGCGGAGAGAAGTGGCAAAGACTGACAACAGGCACAACAGGCTCTGACTTAGCTTGGGGTGGAGGCATTTAGGATGCAGGTGGAAGGCCTGACCAGACCACTTTGCGCGCCCACCCTCCACCCGCTCCCCTCCACCCAGGAGTTCCTTCCCGCCCTTCTCTTACCCATTTTTCTCCTAGGCCAGCGGTTACCAAACCCAGCTGATGACTGCAGTCTCCCAGGGCAGTTATCAATGGACAGCCTTGCATGCTTCACATACTTAGGGGCTCGGAATCTCTTCGGGATGGGTCCTGTGAATCTGCATTTTGAAAGCCTACCTGCAAATTCTTTGGCCAGCTCAGCTTTGGGAACTCTGTTTAACCATCCAGGAGAGTGTCTGAGATTGCTTCCCCCACCCCTCCACTCTCATCCCACCAAATAACTGCCTGGATTATTTGGCTTAAATGCCAGCCTTGGCATCTGGAGCCCAACCATACTGGACTGATTCATAGTAGCCCATAGACCTGCGCTGCTTCTTTACCTGTCCTGAGGCAGGAGCGGGATTTTCATGTCCACACCCCCAGCATGCAGCAAAGGTCCGCTCCTTGGAGAAACTAAATGAGTTGGACTAATAGCCAGTACTTACGGTGCACACTTTTGCTTATGTGTTTGGCAGTATCCCGATACTTACATAACTCATTAAGTCCTCCCCAGTTTATGAACTAAATGAATGACTTTTGCATCACCCCATCCCATTTTATCCTTGACTAATTAATGCACAGTATGTTGGGGAGACTCTTAGGGTGACAGGAAGTTTGCTCTCTGCTAGCCCAAACCCTATTTTGGTTCATCGCTGGCTTTTGAAGATTTCATTACAAATTCCTTTGAGACAGAGACTGGACAGAAAGTTTTGCAGGGGAATTTCCTAGTAAATAATTCCTCTTTTTATCCTTCCCCCACCCCCAACATGACTCTTCTCCTAAATCACATTGTTAAATTGTTGATATCACCTGTTGGATATCCAGTGTCGGTATCTGCGATTATTGCATGGGGCTGGGGCAAGAACAGGGGAACTAATCATAGCTTACCGAGCCTGTTGCATAGAGGCAGTCTATGTGGACCTTTCCAGAAGTCCTAGAGTGCTCAGAACTCTCTTCTCTTACATCTTGTGCCAGGTAAATAAGATACAGTTATCATTTACTCAACACTTGCTGTACGCCAGACATTGTACAGGTAACATAGCCGCTACCACTTAGCCCCCAGGGCACCTTACCCAGAAGGCTGAATGGCGCCATCCACCAGCTATTGCCTTTCTCCTAACTCACTGGATCTCAAACTTTGGCCATATCAAGATCTGCAGAATCTGGCAAAAAATACAAAGACCCAGATGCTGTTGTATTTCAAGGATGTTGACCTCTGCACTTTCCAGGTGATTCTTGTGCACACTTCTGTTTGAGATCCTCTGTATTAAGACGGTGGTCCTCATACTGTAGGGAACATTGGAATTACCTGGGGGAGCTCTTAGTGCTGAGCACGCTGGTGCCCAGGTGATTCCAATTCAGGACCACGCCTTGGGTTTTATTCCACCTGCTGCACACTAGTCATGGGAAGGCGGTAGGCTGACGGCTTCTCTTAGTCCTGAGTACTCCAGCTCTCCCCGGCCTCCTGCAGGAGGTCTGCGGGGACCCAGCATCCTGGGAGCAAAGCCCTGGGAACAGAGACTTTAGTTAAGGTAAGGAGGCGTTTGCCTTTTGTTTCTAATGTAGTGTGTTTTTGCTCTCGGCGGCTTGAGTTTGGTCTGGGTTTTGAAGCCCAGCTTGATGGGGCATTCTAAAACTTGTGGAGCGTGAGGCTAGATTTCTGTTTTGTGTGGGTTAAGGTAGTCCCCGACTCTGGGGACGCCTGAGTCTAGGCTACATTTTCCTAAGGCCTTTCCCCCAAGCCATCTTCTCTCCCAGTCCTCTCCAAGTTCAGCAAGATTGGAGGGGCCCACTCTACAAGAGAGGAGATTCAGGTACAGAGAGATAAATGGACCCACTCAGGGGCTCAAGGTGAATGAGCCGTGGCTGGGGCAGTAACCGAGGACTTCTGATGTGCAGATGGTGACTGACCCGGCTGTGTCAGCCCCCACACACTGACTCCAGTGTCAGCCGATGGTCCCTGATGTCTGAGAGCTGAAGGTGCAGGTTGGGAGAAATCTCAAAAAAAATTATACTTAACAAGGCCCTCACAAAGTGTAGCTTAACCACAAGCCACGGCGCCACCAGCTAGGCTTAGGGCTCTGGTAAATAATTGGCATTAATGAAATCTCAGTATCTACCCACAGAGAAACAAAAAATCCATAGTGGGCCCTGACAGACCATTAGGTGTTAATAGGAATAATACAGACGCCCAGCAGCGCACATCACCAACCTAAGTGAGCTTCACCCAGCCCATCACAAGCCACAGTGTCCTAATATTTTAACTGTACACCCATCCGTGGGAATAATAGCAGCCTGAGTTAGGGAGCAGGACCACGAAAGTGAAAGAGCACCTTCACTCAGTAACTAAAGGAATGGACTTGGATAAGTTACTACAGTTCTGAGCTTTTGCGTCTAATCTGTAAAATGGGAACAACTGTGTTCTCTTACAGGCTTGTTGAGAGGATGAAAAGAGGTCATGAGGTCCCATTGTTCTAACTTGCATTTCTAGGTTATTGGGAGGCCTTACTGGGGAGCTCTTAGTGCTGAGCACGCTGGTACCCAGGTGATTCCAATTCAGAACTACGCCTTGGGTTTTATTCCACCTGCTGCATGCTAGTGGTCATGGGAAGGCGGCAGGCTGACGGCTTCTCCTTAGTCCTGAGTATTCCAGCTCTCCCCGGCCTCCTGCAGGAGGTCTGCGGGGACCCAGCATCCTGGGAGCAAAGCCCTGGGAGCAGAGACTTTAGTTAAGGTAAGGAGGCCTTTGCCTTTTATTTCTAATGTAGTGTGTTTTTGCTCTCGGTGGCTTGAGTTTGGTCTGGGTTTTGCAACCCAGTTACTCTTACTCTGTGTGGCTATTGGTAATTCTTTAGGGAACTGCCTGCTTTCTGCTTAGAGAAGTCTTCTTTTGAGTTCTTGTCCTCTGTGTGATGGGTGTTAATCTTTTTGTCAGGTATGGTCATCTCTTTTTTTAAACAGCTGTATTGAGGTATGATTTACATACTATAAAATTCAACCACGGTAAGGGTACAGTTCAAGGATTGTTTTGGTAAATGTATAAAGTTGTGCAGCTAGCACCACACTCCAGTTTCCAACCTTTTCCACCAGCCCAGAACTTCTCTTGTGCCTGCTGGCAGTCCCCACTCCCATCCCCTAGCCAAGGCAACTACCGATCTCTTTTCTATCTTACATTGGAGTTGCCTGGACTTTTCATAGCAAAGGGAATCATACAATATATAGTCTTTTCCAACTGGCTTCTTTCACTTTGAGTAATGGTTTTTAAGGTTCATCCATGTTGTAGTGTGTCAAGAGTTTATTTCTTTTTATTGTTGGATAATACTTCATTGAAGGGCTATACCATGTTTACGTCCTCTCCAGTCTTTGCTGTGTGTGTGTGTGCGCGCGCGTGCACGCACAACCTCAGCCAGCAATATGCTGTCCCCAGTTAACACCACACCTCCCTCACGTTGTGACATTGGCCCTACCTGCCTCTGTGATGGTCACTTCCACTGACAACACCACTGGGCTTGGGCACTGCCCTGGAGGTATGTGAAGCTGCCACTCCTCACAGCTAGCTCCCCTGTGCCCCAGCAGAACTGCCAACCTAGCAAGCCAAAGGGCGATAACCCCTTGGTGGTGGCGGTGGTGATGGTAAGTGTTGCAACCCCAGATCAGAATGCTGCAGAGTCCCACTGTTCTCAGCTAAATCCAGCTAATTTACAAACATAAACACTTTCGGGATGTTGTATGCCTTTGGTGATATCCAGGACACTGAAATGGTTGTTTTATCCATTTTTTTGCCGTTGCAAAGTTGCTTCTAGGGAAATGTTTTGCCGATCTCTTCATTCAGCCATAGCTGGGAGGCTCACTCCGTCAGTCAGTCTCTTGGCTGTCTTTTAACTTAGCTCTGAGGTCCCTTGTCATATAATGATTTTAATTTTCGTGTAGACATGCATTTTGATATTTCTATTTTGGCATCTATTTTTTGTCTTTTTTAGGGAGACTTTCTCTGCCCTGAGATCATTAACAAATTCCCTCATAATTTCCTGTAGCATTTTTACCACTGTGTGACTTACTTTTAAAGGCTTCTGATTCATGTAAAATTGCTTGGTGGAGGGGTTGTACACACTTGTGATTCTACCAGAAAACTATCAAGAGTGTTTTTTTTAACCATGTCTTAGCTAGTGCTAAAATTTGCATAGATTTCCTCACCATTAAAGTTAGTTGTCTTAATTAGTTGTTTATCATGTTTTATGAGTTCATGTTATTTGCCAAATATTTCTTGTAAAGTCTTTACACCCAGAAGACAATAAGCCCTCATTTATCATATTTGCTGCAAATATTTTACAAAGATGCTGTTTGACTATTAATTAAATGACTTAGTTTTCTGATAATAGGATACAAAATAATTTTATAAAAATGAGAAAATAAACACAAAAGAGGAATTTTAAAAGTACAGCTTTATTTATATCTTAATATTTATGCTTTTCTTGGTTGGTAGACATATATTTATACAGGAAGATCAGCTGGCATAAAATAACTTTTAAATTATTATATCATGAAACTCTCTCACTTCTTCCTCAACATAATTTTAATGATTGAAAAGTGTTCTATTATATGGATGTACTATAATTTATTTAGTTTACTTCTTTTGGTTGGTCGTTCAGATTCTTTGCAGTGTTTCAGTCTTATATATAACACTCTGAGGAACAAACCTGTATCTAGATCATTACGGATTTCAGAGAGCATACCAAGTTTTTAAGCTTTTGATACCTGCTGACAAACTGGCCTCCAGAAAACTCATTCCAATTTATATTCCCTTTGGTTGTGTATGAGAGTAACTTTACTCCTAGAACAGCAAGAATTACTATTTTAAGAAAATCTCTGGAAATTTGGGTAGCAAAATGGTATCTGTTCAGTGTATTTATATAGAATACATTAGTAAATTTATATATTTTTATTAAAAGTACATATATTTAGAATATATTCATAAATGTATGTTTATTAAAAGTATGAATATATGTGCATCTGTTCGTATATGTATATACTGATATATGTATTTATCTGTATATGTGTATTTTTAAAATTGCAATTATTTAGTTACTGATAAGGTTAGAGTTTTCTCAGGTTAAGCAACTAACTACATTTCTTTTATCAATTGCCTTGTCATGTCCCTTGCCCAGTTTTTAAATGAGCATTATTTTCTTATTTATGGGTTTTAATATTTTTTTACAAATATGAGGCCTACCGTATTTTGTAGTGTGCCTCTCTTAATTCTGACTATGCAGTTAATATAACTCCATGTCAGTAGAATAATTTTTATGTTAATTTCAAGAAGACGAAACCACTGAGCTTTCTCCCAGCGTTTTCTCCCTGACTATGGGAGACTGCAAAAATCACCCACAATGTCCCCAGCTCCCTACGCTTGCTTATGCCTCTGCCCTTTGCAGCGTGGCTTGGCAGCTTCTCCCAGCCAGAGATGGGACCTGGCTCTGTGGCCTCTGCGATGTGCTCTGGCCGGCAGCGTGAGGAGCGAGCTACAGTGTACAGTGTGAGGTTTTGCATGCTTCTGCTCTCGCTCCTTGGAATCTTGCTACTGTGATTTGTACAAGTCTGGGCTAGTCTGCTGGATGACGAGGGACATGTGGCACTCTCACCCTATTTCCTTAGCAGAAAACAAGCCAACTGCCAGACTGGCAAATAGGGTTGCCCTTGATCACTGGACCCTGCCAGCTGAGACCAGCTCAGACAGCCCAGCTCAAAAAAGCCATCTCCTGGTGGTGGTAGCAATAATACACTGTGGTGGTTTTAAACAATAGACATCTATAACAACAGATGTATTTCTTTTTAAGAAAATGAGGTGGTGCAGAATCTGGAACTTCTTTTACTCTGCACATGATTGTCATTTTATATGTATTATATCTTGCAACGGTTATTTTTATTTTATTTGTACCTTATAATGGTATATAGAAGATTTTAAAATTCACCACTAATTTTATAGAATGTGCTAATGTTTGAGCTCTTCATTTTGATTTATCTCTTATTCTTTTATTCTGCACATTGGTGAGAAGAAAGCCAAGATGCAGTGCTATTTAAAAATGGCTGTTATAGTCTCATTTATTTTCCCTGTACCATAAGTTGTACAAGGTAGAAAGAGAGGTATTTACTGTTGGTTCCCTATGAGAATATGGACTGTTTTGATACTGGTTGAGAGAAGTATAACAACTTCAGTACATTCACAGTTGCTATGTTTGATGAGTAAACTAAATTTAGTTCCCTAAAACAAACACAATGAGTAAATAGAAATTCTCCATTATAAAAGAGTCATCATTGTCTCAAGCTTAACATTTTATAACAATGAGCAATTAAACAATTGATGTTAAAGTAGATTCTTACTTCAGAGTTTCAGATAAACTAGACAAAATTCAGTTTTTTGAATGATGAAAACATACTTCTACCAAGAAAGTACTTTTACCCTGCACTGGCTAATATTTATATCTTTGGTATTTTCAGGCATCTGGTTCTTTCCCAATTTCTACTTTTATCTATACTGTAGAATGTAATAGTTTGCAGTACATTGTATTCTCACAACTTTGTATCAATAATCAAAATTTCATAATCTCAAGATTATTGGAGATCTGTTTTAAATTTGATTTTAATCAAGGCTGAACTAAACATGTGGGATTTATAGTTTTACATTTCCTAATATTTTAATTTTCTCTACTAAAATCACAAACGAATGTAAAATTTGTGTTGCTGCTAAGAAGATTATTTATCTTCAGATGTCCTTGTCTATTTGGCTGGGTATAATATTCCCAGGTTACCCATTTTTTCCCCTTTCAAAACAACATTAACATGGATACTATTCAGTTCACTTGTGGCATGTACTGATGGAAGACCAGCAGGATTTTTCCTCCTTTATAGGTAACCAGAGTTTTCTTCCTGAATCCTCTTACTCTTCCATTCTTAAATTTAAAAGACAAAACAAACAGTGGTAAAACAGGTTATGACTAGGCATTGGTTCCTTTATGCTGATTTTGCACTTACAAAATAATTATTCAGCTTCACTGTAGCTTTGCATTTTACTTGATTCTTTTGTTTTGGTTTTCTGTAACATGGATTATCCATATGTTGGAGTTGGATCTTTGCCATTTGTTTTTTATACCTGCCACCTTCCCTCTCAACATCTCTTTTCTGTTTTACTTGGCGTTCTGTGAAAAGCACAACAAGCTTGTCCTCCACATTTTTTTTCAATGCCAGTTTTTGTTTTCACCGTTTTTAATGCACTTTATTTTTGATTCCGCTGTGGGGTTATTTTGATTTTCCTAACATATGTTGGGGCCCTCCAGGTTGTCTCATCCACATGTCTTACTTGAGTTCCCCGCCCTGGAAGCAGATCCTGAGACAGGACCCGCTGCGTGTTCGGCTAAGAGAAGGCAGGCAGTAAGGACGAGGCAGAGGCATACCGCGGAGGTGGTGCGCCGCAGCGGACCATTGCCGTCAAGCGACTTGCAGTGTTTTTACTGGTGGGGGGTTTTGTCTTAAGTTTGCAAAAAATAGAAAAAGAAAAGCAGCACCTGTGAAATGAAATAAAGTGAAGCACATTCAAATCAAATCAGATCAAATCTAATGGGGTATGCTTGTATTAAGCTCCCTGCTACAGCTGGCAACCAAAACTAAGGCCTGCGTGGAAGCTCCGAGAAGTGGCGTAAAATACCTGCTCCAAATGATCCCATCTAAAGTGCGAGGAATCTGGGGTGTTTATACCCCACACTTGTCTGTCAGTGGCCAAGGGCTATCTGCTGGGGGATGTTAATTTCCCAGGAATCATCAGCTCACCATGCCCGTTCGCAAATTGGGTTCCAGCAGCCCGAGGGCAGAATTCCAAAAAAGATGCAAGTGTTGGCCCTTGTAAATGAGGCCAGTGTGCACAGAAATTGTAGGGAGATTCGAGGGACTATGAGAAGAGTGGCACTTTCCACTAAGTCAGATGAAAAGAAAATGAACAAAACTGGGTGTGGCCCTGGAAAAGCTATGATGATGAAGATGTGATAGTAAGTACAGAGGCTTTGCACTCGTAAGCCGAGATTTAAATTTAATTCACTCCTGCCACTTGCCCATGTCTGTTTAATATCTCTAAGACCTACAGTTCCCCATGTGTAATTTATGTATTTTTATAGGGTAGTTTGAGGGTCAAATATGATAGTGCCTGATATCTAATAAGCTCCCAACTATACAAGTTATTATTTTTTTAAAAATCAGCTGTGACTGTACCTTCAACTGCAGCTTAGGCTGCATTCTGCAGTATTGTGATGTAGTACTTTTGTGTGTGTGTGATGTTTGTGATGTGCTAAGTAATGTGTATCTTGTGTGCATGTATACTTTGAATCTCACTTTGGACCAACTACCAGATGCCAAAAAACCCAAACCAAACCGAAACAAAACAAAAAACCAGAAACAAGACTTTGCACTTGTCTTTTGTACTTCCCAGAGTAGCCCTGTGAGGCTTCCTGGATTAAGAATTATGCTCAGAGAGGCTAAGCAATTTATCCAAGTTCACACAGGAAGAAGTAACAGAGTCAGAACTAGAGCCCAGTTTCCTCTGCTTTTCTATAGCCTCATGCTCCCTTTGCATGATAGACAGATGATGGTCCCCAAAGATGTCCATGTCCTGATCCCTCAAACCCGAGAATTTATATGGCAAAGGGGACTAGAAGATTTGATTAAGTATCTTGGATAGAGAGATTATCCTGGACTACATGTGTGGACCCGATGGAATCCTAAGGGTCATTATAAGGGGGAGGAAGGAGGGTCAGAGTCAGAGAAGATGTAAGAGGGGAAACAGGTATGTGGGGCTGAGAGTGGGAAGGAGGGAGAGGCAGATTTAAAGATGTTATGCTGGTGGCCTTGAAGTGGAGGAAGGGGCCCTGAACCAAAGAGTGCAGGCAGCCTCTAGAAGCTAGAATAGGTAAGACGATGGATTCTCCCCCGGAACCTCCAGAAGGAATGCAGCTGTTGCTACCTTGATTTTAGCTCCGTGAGAGTCATTTTGGACTTCTGACTTCCAGAGCTGTGAGATAATTTATGTTGCTTGAAGTCATTCAGTTTGTGGTAATTGGTTACAGCAACCATGGGGCATGGATGTACTTTACAATGGTAACAGCTTTGCACACCTGTATGTGAGCTCTAGACATTTAGAATTGCTTATTCATTCCCCACGCAAGAAACAGGACTAGGAAGGGTAGGCAGTGAAGAAGGCAGGCTCTTGCCACCTAAGGCTTCAGAGCCTTAGCACGTGGGCTAAAAGTGAGGCCGGCCTAGGGGACTGCAGGAGTGGAGAGTGAGAATTCGGAAGAGATCAAGGTGCAGCTGGAGCACCTTGACTTTAAGAATGACTGTTATCCAGGGAGAGACGGGCAAAGACTGCCCTGGTCAGTGGCGGGGAGCAGCACGCGAAAGCCACGGAGCGAGTTAGAGGAGTGCGCGGCGGGTCAGAGGGAGCCCAGGCGGAGGCTGGAGAAGCGTTGTGTTCATGTGGGGGACGATGACACAGAGGCTGGGTGGGTAGGTGTCTCCCTGTACTCCTGGGCTCCCGATGGTCCCGGTCTCTGTGCCTCTTCAACAAGGCACCTGCGGCCTTGCCTGGGTGCCCTGGGCTGGGATCCGGGTCCTCTGAGCAGAGAAAGGGAAGCAGGTCAGCATCTGCTGGCGGTTCTCCTGGCTCCAGAGGTGCTCTCAGTCTGCTGATTCATAAGCACTGAACATCAATAAAAATAATCAAAGGAAACCAGCAGCCCATAAACAATATTAACTCCAGAACTGGTAGGATACAAGGGGCTGGAGAGTATTGGAGCAACCCATGCTTACATACTTGGACTGAGTCCCAAGGTGAAATGTGTTTTCGCTATTACTAACAGATGCTGATCAGCATCTTACGATGGTATTTGTTTAGTTTTATATTTTGGGAGAAAGACCATATTCTTTCTGCCTTCTCATGCAGCTCTTCTTGGAGATGTCTTCTGTCCAGAATTTAGCCCCTGCATACTTGCAGGTTTCATAGGTGAGCTCTGGGCCCTGGGCTGGGTTTTAGGTTTGCTTGAGCTCATAGGTGATTCTTTGACACCAGAATTCAGATTCCCTTCTACCCTGCCCATGCAAAAAAATTCAAATAGCAAATAAATATCCAGCTCAGGTTAAAAAAAAAAAATCTGGATTGCTTTGTTTTGAACTATATTATGAAAGAGACTACCATCAGTATTTCCCAATATTGGTAACAAAGATGAGATACGATCTTGACTTGCTCAGTGTTTCTGTTAGCACCCCTTACCTGGCTTAATTAACCAGGCTAACTAGGCGTAGCTTCCAGTTCCCCCTTTCCTTTGTGTTATGTGGACAGAGCGTAACAGCCAAAGGCTGAATAAACTGGACAGTCTGTGCTTATCTCCTCCCTGGTGTTTTCACGCATTAGTTCACTTCATTATTTATGTTATTTATACAGTACATGCCAGGCATTATTTTAAGCACTTAAAGATATTAATTTTTTGATCGTCATAACTACCTACATGGCAGGGACTATTATCATCCCAGTTTGAGTGAGGAAAAAACTGAGGCCCAGAGAGGTTAATTCATTTTTCTCCCACAGCAAGAAGTGGCAGAGCTGGGATTAACACCTGCACGCAGCCATTTTGGGGCTGAGAGATTTGATCACACTGTGGTGGCGTCCTGCCTACCCGCCTCCACTCCTGGTTAGAAGCCACATTTCTCATACCCCAGGGGCTTCTGGTCTTCCCCACACTATCCCTGTCATCTTTCAGAGATTGCGTCTGCTGGCCTGACCTTGGCTTTGTAGCCTTATGAGACCAGGAACGAGGAGCAGGAAGTGTCCCCCTGCCCCTGATCCTCTTCACTTTCCAGAGCCACCAGACCCTAAGCCGGCCACCGCTCGGGAAGAGCTCTGACCCCCGTGCCCACTGGTGTGCCCCGCTCCCAGCAGCATCTGAAGGCCCCTTCTCGGAAAGTGACAAGAGGGTGACAATGGAGAAAAAGGTGAAAACCCATGCTGCTTCCACCTTGACTGCTACCAATCCCCACCACATCCCAGAGTTTAGGGCACCAATGCTCATGTTCTGTTCACAGCCTCTTTGAAGTCCTGTCATTGTCTGTGGGCCTTAAGGGATGTGCTGGTCTCTTCGGGCCATCCTCTAACAGCTCAGACCAGGTAACTGGAAATAAGGTCTGCAGGATCAGCCTATCTGGATGATCTCCTGGGAAAGCCACATCCCTTGTGTTGACTCTTTGCCCCCCACAGAGAATGATTTGATTTTCTGAGTTCAGTGTGGCACTTGGGCAATTCTCTTCTGCTTCTTGTTCATTCAGTCAACACATACAGACAGGCCAGACCCTGCGTAAAGCACAGGGCACCCAGAGACAAACAAGCCACGATTCCTGCCTCGTTGAGCTCACAATCTCCAGGGGAAAGTAAATGAATGAACAATTACATCAAGGGGGAGAAATGCTTTGATAGTAGGAACCAATGTGGGAGTGACAGGTAGCCTTCTTGAAAGGGGTCCTCCCAGGAGCTGATGCCTGCCCTAGGTCCTAAGATGGATGGGGGTTACCTGAGCAGAGAAAAAAATGGGAGAAACTGTTCAGATATAGGGAACAGCATATATAAAGGTATGAACAAAGGAGAAGACATTTTCTGAGTGTTGTCTAATGTGACTAAGAATTATCAACCAAATGGATGCTCTTGTGTGAGAAAGTGATGTCTGGCGCTGCAGCAGCCACCTTGTGATCATGAGGCTATGAGCCTGGGAATTAGAGACAACTCTCTTGTGATGTTTTGTAAAGTATTCAATATTCTTAGAATCCAAGTCACACATAATTTGTTTTGTTACTTTCAGCTTAAAAGATATTAACTGCGATAGCTCTGACAAGAAATTTGGTCTTTACCTTATGACAATGGGAAGACATAAAATGTTCTGAGCAGTCTGTTTTCTCTAGACACGTCATACCCATGATGGGGGAGTGTGTGTATGCATTTTTCCAACATTGTACACTCCAATTGTGTTCTTGCTTTACCAGTCTAAGTAAATAACAGTCCAAATGGAGTGATAGATGCAGACACATCTCCATCCCATCCCATTTCCCTGAACACAATACCTTGTGAACAGTCACTCCCATAACAAGCCACACTGAGGCAAATGTTCGTGTGGACGATGCCAGCTCTCCTCACACCCACCCCACAGCTTTGGGAAACTTTTCAAGTTCATCATTATTTATAAAGTTAATACTCATAATGAAAAGGTTTCTCTTTGATGTGGGAGTGTTTTCGAAGCCCCATTGACCTATATTGCCGATGCACTCTGTGTACGAGGTGAGGCAGGGACCGGCTGGGGAATTACCCGTGTTTAATGAACACTAAAATTAGAATTTGACTGAAATCCACAGAAATGGCTCGACAGCAAGTTCGAGATGCCCCTGGGGAGCTGTGGGCAGCTCAAATTTACCCACAGGCATTTTTGAAAATGTTTTTTTTTTTTTTTTTGAATCAGCACAGTTGGCTCTTTTGAGCCGAGAATGCTGCTTGCACTCAAAGGCTACCCCTGCCCCAGCGCCCTGTCACTGATGCTTCGGGGACAGCTGAGGGCCTCTGTGGGCCTTTGTCATATCGGTCATACCCCATGAACACAGAGCATGGAGCCCAGCAATGGTCCATTTCCTTTTTGCCAGTGGCCATGTGCCTCGTGGAAATTTCTAAGAAAAATCACAGCATTGCGAGCAAGCGTCTGGTAGAATGAAAATGGTCCTAGACACCCTCCTGTTCTGTGGACCCTAGAAGGGGACTTCAGGTCCATTGTGATATTCTAAAAAGCTTAATAGAAATTCTATGTTTAATGAAAACAGAGGCCCTGAGTGATTAAGTGACTTTAGTTTGGGGATCATCTTTCCAAACCCAGGAACCATAAAGATAAAAAGTAACTTAGAAATGAAGTACTGGAGGGTGACAAGGGACGGGTTTGGGCTTAGGTGCAGGGCGGCTAACTCACCTGGCAGGAGGGAAGCAGCTAGGAATCAGGGGTGGAGCCAAGTTAGAACACAAGCTCCCTGATTCTTAGGCCGGTGGGCCCTGTACCGGGGGCCCTTTGCCCTGCTCGCCCGCACTGCGCTAGTTGCATTGGAGCTGTCAGGAAACGTTGTGATGTGCTGCCATCGAGAACTTTCTTTTAGTCTAGGCTGTACAAGAATCCATAAAAGTGCTTGTTTTAACACATGAAAAAATAAAACTGTTATTAAAATGTAAGTAATCATTCCCTACTCTTCTCCAGTCTCTACTCACTTGGAAACTGATGTTAACATTCACTATGGTATTCTATTGCTTCTTCTATTCTTATATAAATGTATACATTTACAGGCATGTGCGTGTCTATGTATTTTAGTGAGTTACTACACTGTACTTAGCGTTTTGCTTTTTTCCTTAATAGTACATCAGAATTATCTTTCCTCCTGTGTATGTATCATCTATTCTTCTTAACGGTTCCACAATATTCCATATAAGGATTTATCGAAGCTTATTCACCATTCCTTACTGATTCATTAATTCATTCACTGTTTCACAATGTCTCCCTGCATCCTTTCTCTCTCTCTCACTAGACCGTGGGCCAGTGCTTCTCAACCTTGAGAATGGATAGGAGTCACCTGGAGATCTGATTACAGCACCAACTCCTGGGCCCTACTCCCAATAGTGCTGATTCAGTAGTTGGAGGTGGCACTGGGAAATCGCATTTCTAAAGGCATCAGGTCTTACGTGACGCTGCATGCCAAAGGCTACCTAGAGTAGCTCTGCCTTAGTCTAAACCCAATCAGCCCTTGGCGCAATTTGTCTCTCCGCTCTTTGGCTTTATCACAACCACTCAGTCTGTCTCCTGTTCTGTTTGTGGTGTAGTTAGAATGATCTTGAAACAAAGCTCATTGAGTTTCCTGTTACTGAAAACCCTTCACTATCACATCATTGTGTTTGTGACGGCCTACCAGGTCCTGCCCTGTTTCACCCCCCGCTCTTCTCAGGGTTCACTCTCCTGGGCTCTCTGTGTGAGCCACAGTGGCCTCCTTTAAGTCTTTCCTATGGCCACGTCCCTGCGGCTTTGGGGCTTTCACACTAGTGTCTTTCCGCCTGACCTCTCCCAGCATAGGCCTTTGAACATAGTAGTAGATATTCAGAAAATAACTGAAATAAATGGTTGAGTGACCAAGCCAGTCTTACATCTTTATGGACTTTGCAGACCCTAAATGCTTTGATAGGCTCTATGGGGGGCCAGTGTGTGCAAACACCACCTACCTGGTCTGTTCTTACTCTCCATGATCAGACTGAAGCCACCCCTACTTTCTAGGAGGAAGGGGAGAATGGCACTGCCCTGAGCTGCCCTGCAAGGTGTGGTATTAATTATTTCCAGAAATAAAAATCATCACCAGTACATTGTATTTCATGCTGCCTGCCCTCAAATCCAGACCATGTTCTGCTGGAGGCCTTTGCTCGCCAGAGACCTCTGGTCCACGCAGACCGACGGAGCCCCGGCCATGCTAGGGATGGCCCCAGTGTGCGCGCGCTGCTGCGCCTCCGCAGCCCCCTTTCCCTACCTCTCGACCCCTCTCTGCTTTCCCTGTCATAAACCCGTTTCTTGTGCCCTTGGCAATCTGTTCTAGCCTTCTGGAAATTAAAACCTGCCCAAATGGATACACAGGGGGTACCCCCCATGCCCAACCAGGTCATCAGTCATTTAAAATTTTCAAATGGCTCTGTACTTCATTAAAAAAATAAGTTGGGATCCCTTCCTTTGATACCGGCTTAAAAATTAAATCCTCACAGAAATCACCTGTAGCCTCCTGCCTCAACCAGTTTAGGTTCTCTGCCCGTTATATTCTTTCAAAGCACATAATTGTGCCTCTACTTGTCATCATTGTAATTAAATACCCATGTGTTTACTTAATGCCTTTTTCTGCCATTGCACAGAAATGAAGTGGTTTCCTTTATGCTTTTTTGTTTGTCTGTTTTCTTCCCTCGTGTATCTTCAGTGCCTGGCACACAGTAGGTGTTCATTCAACACCTTCCGCATGCCTGTGCAAATGAGTGAATGAACTCACAGTCTGCTTTTCTCCTTTTCTGGTCCCTCCTTCGCTGGCCCTTCATAGACAGATATGGAGTCGCCTTCCCTAGATAACGCTCAAGTCACAAAGTCCCTGCCTTCTCGTGGCATTTTCCTTCCTCCAGAAATTCCGCCTTCCTCCTCTCCCCTTTGCAGCCTCACCGACCCATCCCTATCTGCTGAGGCCTGGCGCCATTGTCACGGGCTTTGTGGTGCGTCCCAAGGTGCACACAGCAAGCTCTTATCCCTCCCTGTGTCAAGTAGTACTCCTAGTGGCTGCGGGCCCCCCGCCGGGTGTGCGTTATAGTCCGTCTACCACTTAACATCAATAGTCCACACCCAAACCTCAGACACTGCTCAGGGCGTTTACTAGGGGCCTGTATCCTGCTATTTTAAATAGAAGAATTTATATGTGTGGCATTACACAGCAACTCCAAGTCCAATAGTGTTTTGTGCCAAACATTCCCTTAAGTTTCTTAAATCAAAACTAAGATTCAGTAAAGCACACACATACACATATAGCTATACGTAACAAGATATCCTGCTAGATTAAAAAATGTTTAAGACTTTGCTTCTGCACACCAACCAAATAATATGGTTGTTGTCAACCAGCTGCCTTGTCTTGTAGTGAGGCTTAGCATTTCTTTGTGCTGGTCACATCGGAGACACAGGTCCCATTTGTTGACCCTCAGCTTGCTCTTCAAAATATTTACATGTCATTCTGAGATTCTACTGATCTTATTTGGAAGACCACTCAATTCTTTATTTGGACATTGTTTTAAAATATGTATATTGCATTGCGTATCGGGGATGTAAATATATGCTTTGCTTGACAAATATTTGGTGGAATAATGTTATACTGAGAAATAATCACATTCTATGAAGTTTGAGTGTTAAAAGCCAAGGTATTCTACAAAAAGGTTGGCCAGGGAAATATGCTCTCTGAAAAAATACCACAGTTTTTCCTACACCCAGACAATCAGTAGCACCACCTGGAGAACTTGCTCTTTCAAATGGCTTACAGGCTCCTCCACCACAGATTCGGGTTCAATGGCGCCGGGGGTCTGGGGCCCTGGAACTGATCCCCTGCTATTTCACAGACACAACCAGGTCAAGAATCACCAGTTTAGGTCATGGTCTTCGCCCACTAGATCATGCATTTTTAAATAATAGGAATTCTCGTGTGTTTTTGTGCCCAAGTACGTGGAATGGAGCGGTGCTATGGCTGATGCAGTGCACACAGGAGGCTTCTGTAAGGCTTCCCCGCAAGTGTTCCCGTGGAGCCAGAGTTTTCCAAGACTCTGCTGGCTGCAGGCCTGGCGTGTAAGGAATCACTTGATGGTATTTCTTGGTGATAGCTCTGGAATAGTGTTTTGTGCAAAACATTCCCTTTGCCTTTCCTGAGTCAGGCAGGTTTGTTGTTTTGCTAGACTAAGAGTCTCTCGATGCATCTGTGAGCACTGAGTGAAGCCCGATCCTTATTATAATCATCATTGTCATCTGGTTCTCATATCCTCCTGTCCACCCTCGGGCCAGGTCAAGCTGCCCCCTTCCTAAACTCTCGCTTCCAATAAAGCTGCCTGCCCTTGACCTTGGGGTCCATCAGATTGCACTTCACTTTGCCTCTCCAGCAAATTCTGGGTTGCCTCTGGGGCTCTCACCTTTCATTTTATTTTCACTAAATCATTCTGGGGTTTCTATTTTTATCCTTATGTTTGAGGTGTCCAGGCTGTTTAAGATGAGGCCTTTGCTGTGGTAGTGACTCTTCCTGCACTGATGGAGACTGCTGTCCCCGTGCGGCTACCCTGTAGCACTTGCCTGGACACATCAGGGTGACTTGCTTTTCCAGCCTCCCTCCTCTTCACACACATAACAACACAGGCGTGCGCTGCCGTTTGTCAAGCAGATAAGAAGGAAAACATTTGATTTGTTAACTTTCTGAAGTTGCCTGCTTTTTTCTGCACTGCTCACTTTTCTCTTACCCATAGCTCCTTTTTAGCTATCGTTACTTTCTGACGACTATCAATAATTTGCTTTTTATGCGGTGATATTCTGTCCTTGCAATAAGACTTTTAAACTCTCTGAGATCAGAAGTTTGCCCCGCCCATGTCGTTGCAACACACAGGGGGCCCAGGAGAGCTTGGTGACTGCTTGGTGGAAGAAATTTCGGGCCCCCGATTTCTGAAGACATGGGCATCAATGTATAGCAAATTAGAACAATAATACACAAAATGCTAACGGTTTAGTTTTGAAAATGTGCAAAATTTAATTCTAAGTTATAAAAGCATTTGCTTTAAATTTTAAAGAATGCTTGTTTTAACAAGTGAAAAGAAAAATTAAAATGTAAGTAATCGCTGCCCACCTTTTTCCAGTTTCTACACATTAGGGAACCGATGTGAATGTTTTGATGCATGGCATTCTTTAGCTTTTTCAGTTCTTACATAACTATATATATATATATATATATACTATATATATTATATATATGAATATATATAATATATAGTATATATATATGCTTTATATATGAATATATATATTATATATATATGCCTTTATATATGAATGGGATTTTCAGTGGCTCACCCATTTATAGTTAAATGTAAACGGCCTCAGCAGTGTGACTTGCTCTCCTGTCTAGACAAGAGAGGTTACTGGAGGCATCCGGACCCTGCCGTGCGCACACACACACACACACACACACACCCATCTCCCTGGTGGCCACGCCTCCCTCCGGGGAAATGGGGGGCCCAGTTCCGCAGAAGCCTGGCCACAGGAGGAATGAGGGTGCTGCAGTGGCCTCAAGCTTCGTGCTGAGCAGTCACCTACCTCCGTGTCTATAATCCAGTCTTGTTTTTTTTTAACAACCTTTTGCTTCCTAAGCTTCAGCACTTCCTTGTTCTGTTCACCTGCTTAAGGTCTGATTTTTCAGATCTCATGTCACCTCCTCTAAGCAGCTGATCCCGACTTCCCTGCCCCTTGGGATGGCATGAAGGGCCTCCTTTCAGGGTTATCATGGCACCCATCTGCCCCTTTCCATGGTGTCTTCTTGTCCCCTGTAGCAACCTCCCAGTGGGATGGGTGTGGAGATGTACTGCCCAGATCCCCTTTAAGGAAGGACTTGCCCAGTGGTAGGAAGTATAGATGGCACATTGTGGGGCTTTTCAGAGTCACCTGCAAAGGGCCCTGTTGGCCTGGGCCATCCCTACCCAGCCGCTGAGCAAGTCAGAGCGGAGAACCCCTGCCTTTTCACCCTGATTCGGGCCAACTCCGACAGGTGACTCCCGCCCCGGAGGGCCATGCCAGGTGGGCTGAGGCCTTGTTGAGTCTGCAACACAGCCCAGCTTCTCCGTCTGCCCAAACCTGCGCCCTCTTCTCCTTTCACAGGTGTTGAACTCTACCAAACATTCTTACACATCAAACTCCAACTCGCTATGTCTGGAAAAGCCACTCTGTGTCATCTAGTTAATTGCCTGTCTGCCTAGATATTACACAGCAGAGAGTAACTATTTGATGATGGATCTGTTAAATGAATGAATGAATGAACAAACGAATGAACGAATGAGTGAATGAATGAACGAATGAATTTGGATAACTCCAAAGGAGGCCTGGCTGCTAGTTTCCTCCTGACCTCGGCCAGGTGCCCCATCTCTGCCTATCACCCTATAACCTGAGCCTGTCAGCCCCCCGCCAGTGGGAAGCTGTGCATTCATTGTATCTCTTCCCTTTTGTTCTCATCCTTGCCTGTCCCTGGGAGAGCTGGGCAGGGGTGCTAAGCAGCCCACAACAGACAAGTCCTTTTATTCCTTTTGATGGCCTCAGGGAAGTTTGATGGGGATATTTCCATAATCGATGAGGGAGCCCTGTCACCCCAAACATGGAGTCTTTAAAGAGAATAGGTTTATGCAAATTAGATATTGATGGAGTAATGATTAATTGGCCCTGAGCCTTTGTTAATATGCAATTGTAGTAACAGAGATACATTTATAATTATTTTGGTTAATTGTTCAAACAAGCACTCAGGACCTAATTGCACAGAGTAATTGAAGAGCCTTGGTATTAGGATTATTTCTTCCCAGAGAGAAATCAGAGTTGTTTAACTAGTTGGATTCCTGTGCTGAGAGGGTAGGCAAAGCCTGCTTCCTTGAGGTCCTTATATCTTCAAATGTGAAGGGGCAATCACATATTCATAGGTCTTCCTGTGTTTTCAGAGGGTTGGGGATATGGACTTTGAGTTTGGACAGATAAAGGTTTCAACTTTGCCACTTCAAGAGCCCTGTGGATTTGGGCAAATTATTTAGCTCCTCTGAGCTACAGTTTCCTGATCTGTAAAATGAGAAGACTAACACTTAACTTATGCAGTGGTGGAAAAAATAAATGAGGCAGTCCATGTAAAGCCCTTAGCTCAGTGCCTAGTGCATGGTGAACAGTCCTAATGGGAATGGGTGCGAGGATAATTACCAGCGCTGCTGCTGGCAGAGGCAGGACAAATGAAGATGAGCATGTGCCGCCAAACACCTGTGAGCTCGTGAACAGGAAGTGTTTGGGGGAGGAAGGGCATAAAAGACCTGACTTAGAGAGTTTATTTAAAAACACAGAGATTGGAACAGATTGGAGGAACATGTGCAGGCTCTGTTACTGATGTGCAAAAGGTGATGACAGTGCTTTGCGGCGGAGCTGGTGTGGCTACCCACCTTAAGGTGACCCACTTCTGAAGGGTATTGTTGCCAACTCCAACTTTTTCTTGTTTACCTTTGTTCAGACTTTAAAATCTCTCAATCTCTCTCTCTCTCTCTCTCACACACACACACACACACACACACACACACGGCGCGCGCGCCCAACATTTCAAATACTATGATGGTGAAAAGGAACTTGATGCTGTCCCTTAAGGAGGAAGTTCTTTCCAGCGGTCCCTGGGTTTCCGTCTGGCCCTTCCTGAAAGACTGAGAGGTTTCAGGATGAACCAGTGAGGGTTAAGAAAGCCACCTCAGCACCTGAAATTCAGAGCCCGCGGGCGGGGGGAAAAGATATGGTGGCATGGGGAGCACGGGCCCTGGAGCCTGACCAATGCGTTTGGCATTCCAGACTGTGCTGTTTTCAAGTCTGTGACCTTGAATGGGCTTTCTAAACTCTCTCTGACTCAGGCACCCCCATTGGTAGTTTGGACCTCATAGAACGGAAGGGAAGCATAAATAGGATGGAACAAGTATTTCACACAGCCACTGTAAGCGCTCAGCAGACATGTGGTGATAAGAATGAAGAGGAAGAACTTTGGGGAACTCAGGCAGGCCTTCAGGAAGTTTTCCAGGTATAGCAAGCATCTTCCTCCCCCAGACTCCCCCCGCCCCATCAACCGCAAATGTCAACAGAGCCATCTGGCAAGAAAAATGACATGGCCAAACTATGTGGCATGTTTCTTTCCCTTGATCTCTTTGCTGATAGGCTGGGGGGACAGTTAGTGATTTTGTTGACTGGGACCCTCCACTCAATGTGGCTGATAAACCTGCCTTTTCCTCATCTCCCACTAAAATCTCAGAAAAGGAGGAGATGGGCACGGGGACGTTCTTCATGGTAGGCAGACCACCAGGAGCAGTAGCTTATTGATTTGGTTACAGCAAGTGCTGCGCAATGAATAATTCTATGTAGTGATTGATTCCTCTTGCCCCCGTTGGCATAGATCTCAATAGAGAAAAATGCCAAGGGTGCCTGATACAAACTTTGGACTTTCACAGGGTCATCTCACTGAATTTCCTCATAAACCTTATATTACACGTCAGCAACTTAAGGTGCAGAGAGGCAAAGTGAAATTTGTGTTAATGAGGCAAGATTTTCCATTTCCTGTACATTGGGGAGTCCCTTTTCCTGAAATATTTGACAGCCTACTCACTGAGGTTCAGAATTTCACCGTCAGAGCTCCACTGAGGGCTTTTGTCCCTCTCCAGCATAAGTCTCGGTGATAAGGTAGGGATGAATGCGGATTCTTTTTGAAGCTATTTCAAGCAACAGACACTCCTTGTCCACTGGTTTGTCACTGGGGAGTGGTGCAGCTGCGCATCCGGGGCTGAATTTATCTCCAGCTTTGCCACTTAACCAGCCCTTTACCCTCTGAGTATCGGCTACTTCATCTGTTAAAGGTGAACAGTGTGATTCTTATCTCATAAGGATGCAGTGAGACTTAAATTCATGAAGGACTAGCACATTGAATGATGCCACGTAGTGGAATAATAAAGCATGATGTCACTTCATTATCATTATTGTCGCCCCTTTTTGAGAACACAGAAGAAAGCTGTGCTGAGGAAGCTAGGCGGCCGGGGACAGAAGAAAGGAATCAAGTGTTGAGAAGGGGATTGAACAGGGTGACTGGGGAGGCGCTGCTATCTTTCCTGGGGAAAGACTCCTTTTAGGGACTGCAAGTCTGTGATTCCATTAGGTGCCCACTCTGGCTTAAAATGTAAGGGGGAGGTGCACCCTGGATAACCCAATATTTTAGCTCATAGTTGCCTCACATCCCACAAGGCAAGGACTCTTTCATCAGAGTAATCACCATGTGAGGACATGTGTTGCCTGGTGCGTAGAAAATACTCAATGAGCATGTGTTTGCTACGTGAGTAAATGAATGGGCTAATGAATTAATGGCTCTGTACTCTTCTCTCTTTTCCTCTCTTACTCTCCCCTATCTCTACCCCCACCCCGCCTCCTCTCCCCTCCCCTCCTATTTCTTTTTCATATCTCACTATCTCCTGGAAATGCCCTCTGAGACTCAGTGGAGTGAAAGAGTAGAATCAAAGTCCAGGGCATAGATGGGTGCTTGCTCCAAGGACATTTGCCAAGAGCTTCCAACTTCTCTTCGCCCCTTTCCTTCTCCATCGTGAAGCATACAGGGGAGGAGGGATTGCCTGTTCACTATTTCTGCACCCCCCACCCCCAGATAATGTTTCTCCTTGAGACTGCCTTGTTTCTGGAAATAAACAACTTCCCAAATAAGCAGCAACGACTCCTCAAGTTAACTTCCCTTTTTCCTTTCCTGGCGGCTCCTCCGCCCGTGCACTTAGCCAACGGTGTTGCTTCCAGGCTGTATGAAGGAGGTCAAATGCATAAGGACGGTTCTGAAAACAATGCCTACTCTCCTAGCTGCCGGGTGCAGATTAGAGTTCTGCCTGGAGTGTCACCTTGGGACATGGAGTCTGGACCCAGCCCATACACCCTTGGGAACCTCTCCCCAAACACCAGGTCCCCACCTCACTGGCTGCCTCGGGCTTTCTTGAGTTAGGGAATTTAAGTGCCTTGTATTCCACAACTCTTAATTCATCCTTATTTATTTCACTCTTTTCCTACCTGAGAAGGATGGAACTGGGAAGCAAAGGACTGCTTCCTATGGCAAGTAGAATCTAGGCATTTTCTACATAGCAGTGATTCTCAGGGTCCTTCCCCACCCCACCCAGAGGGATTGGCTCTCTGCTCATCATTATCGAGATTCACTATAAAAGCAATTTCTCAGTGGGGGAGCTGATTCTTGGGAGTGAGCATGTAGAACATGGGTGTCTGAGTGTCTGTAGGGAAGTTGGTGTGATATTTAGCCAGGGCTCTCTGATCGAAAGAAGGCAAATGTTCTTTACTTAAACCAGCTTAAACCCAAAAAGCTGTTGATTAGCTAATGGGATGGAGAAATCCAGAGACTCAAATAATGCTATCAAGGCTCTTTGCTCAGCTTTTCTTTATCTTGGCTCTGTTCTCAGACAGGCAGGGTGCTGCCAGTGGCACCATCGCAGCTTCTCGGCTACCTCAGAAGAACCCTGTGTTATTTTCCCTATGGGTCAAAACAATTTTGTTCTCAAGCCCCAGATTGAATCTCCTTGAGTCCAAATGGATCACATCTTGCTTCACCCCGACAGAGTCACAGGTCCCTGTGTGAAGCCGGCTCTGGTCTGACCACCTGGGCGGAGGGCCCTGGTTAGGCCGCGTGGCTGATAGTGACCCACAGGCGGCATTTCTGGGTTTTGCAAGGAAAGGCTTTCCAAGAACTCTTTCTCTTCCTGTGCTTTGAAGCCCCGTTATTAGGCACACCGACATTTAGGATTGATGCATATTCTTGATGAATAGGTTATCTTGCTTTACTGTGAAATGCCTCTTTCAGCCTCTGGAATGTAGCTGCAAGAGCTTTGATTGCCTGGCGCACCTTTTTGTGCCTGCTTACTCTCAGCCTGTTTGCACCTTTATGTATAAGACACACCTCTTCCAGGCAACACACAGTTGGGCCTTGATGCTTTAAACCAGGGGTTGGCAAACTATGGTCTGCAGCTCGAAACCGACCCGTCACCTGCTTTGGTGAATGAAGGTTTATTGGATCACAGCCATGCTCAGCTCTTTGTATATTGTCTCTGGCCGTGAGGAGTTGGGACAGGGCCCCTCAATGGCCTTCCAAACCTAAAATATTTACTATCTTCAGGCTTTCTACAGAAAAAGGTCTGAACCTTGCTTTGACTGATCATATATGATAAAGGAATGAAGTGGGGGAAAAAGCCTTTCACAGACTCCCAGGTATTTCGCAGGCATGAAGCTCTTCACTTCTTCACGGACACCCCAATGTCCAGCTGCGCTTACCGCCCTTCAGCCTGCGCCTTGTAGCGCAGACTCTATGCAGTGCCTTCTTCCAAGTGCCAGTACCCCCCTCTCTGCACTGGGTCAGCCTCCAAGGCCTGCCCGTAGTTTTAAATATTTTGTACAGTGTTTCAGTTGCTATCTACAGGAGGAATCTTTTTGACAAGAGTTTATACTATTCAGCTAGTACTGGAAGCAGAACCTCTAACACTGTCCGGTGTAGTGAATTCTGTTATTAGACATCTCTAATCACGGGCTGTAGGAAGGAGTAACTTTGTATGTCAGATTGTAGAGCAGGTTGTAGAAGCAGGGACCTGCACTAAATACCATGGATTTTCTGAGATTGTATGAATATTTGAAGGTGCTTGGCAAAGAAATCCTATTATTATGGGTTTCACAGTAATGGCTAATGCTGTTTTTGTTGACTGACTAGATACCAGGCACTGTGGTAAACCCTTTCAGTAGGTTATCTCATTGCATCCTCACAAAAACTCTCTGATGTGGACATGATTAATGTCTCATTTCACCGATGAGGCACAGGAATGTATGAGGGATGAGTGATAAGCTCAAGGTCATACACCCACTTATGGACCCAATAGTCATATCCAAGCAGTGGGTTGGTAGAACTCATGCCCTTGACCATAACTGTGCTTGACCCTTTGTTGAACTCTTCCTGCCTTAGGTTGCCATTTGTGGTGTGTCTTTGTCTGGATAGACTGTAAGCTCCCGGAGTGCATGGGCCAGGCCTTTGTTACCTGGGGCAACTTCCATAGGCCCACAGCCCCTCACTGTGCACAGTGTGTCCAGACCTCATGGGTATTGAGAGGCAGGGCTGATGTGGACTGTCTGGGATATGTCAGATATTCACAGTAGAAATGAGTGCGATGTGAGAGGATCACAAGTGTGTAGGGGCTGAATGCCAGATCTTAGACCCCGTGAGGCAAGGTGCTGGGGATAAGGGGTGGGCTGGCTTCTGGCAAGGTGGGATACTGGAGACATAAACAACAGACAGAGTCATCTGCGGGAGGCAGAACTGATAGGAGACAGAAATCTGTGCCCCAAAGAGAAAAGGGGCAAGTTTCAAGGACAGAGTGGAGAGGCAGGCAATCCAGAGAAATGCCCGGAGGGTGCTAACTTACTTTGGAGTGTTCAGAATCTGCCACCCCTTGCCCAGCCAAGTGCATCAGAACATACCTCTCTCTTTGAAAGTTTCAGCTCCTGGATTTTGGTGCATAATAAATCCTTGTTGAATTAAATTAAAATGTTTAAGGAGCCATTTCGTGAGCCAGGCCTTTTTCTGCTGTCAAGGAAGAATTTATTTAACAAGACCTACACTTTGGCAAACAGATTCTACTTCTCTTGACTGGTCCACTGCCATGATTTAAGATGCCAAAATTGCCGCCCACTGTTGGGAAATAGGTTCTTCGCTGGGTAAAGGGTGTGGCTTAAAAGTTTGGGAAGAAGATCATTTGAAGAAGATCATTTAAAGAAGCTCTGAAAACCAGGATCGGTTTACACTAGGGTCTCCCCAGGGTACTCTAGATCCTTGAAGTATATGCTTGGTCATGTCATAGTGCTCTGAGGGCAGTTGGTCATTTTCATTGTCGATGCAAAGTCTCTTCCATCAGCACAAACAACCCCAGATCACCTCCCTGCAAGAGGCAGGGAGGGAATATTAATGAACTTGGTGCAGTGTCTGGTGCAAGTTTTCTTTCTTTCCCCCTGTGGGCGCTGTCCATTGCAAGCATCATCTTAAATACACCAAGTCTTTGCTGTGGGAAGCCAGGTGCCAACAGGCAGCGATCAGCAGCGGTCCCTGCTTATCACTTCATGGCGTGTCTTTCCTTCTCCTATTTCAGCAAAACCTTTCTTTCTCCGAACAGAAAAGGTCCTGTTCCTTTCTGGACGCCCAGAGAAGATGGAGGGTCCATACCAGGGCTTAATGATCACCTGCTTCTCAAGAAGACAGTTACGGTGGCTAGAACAAGCCCTGTGATTCAGTGAGGTGAAAACAAAGGGAGACGTTTTAATTTTAGTGGATGAGTGCCATGTGGCTGCCGGGAATCCGAGCACTCAATCTTCACACCAGCTCTTGTCCCCAGTGCCAATGGATATGAGAGCCAGACCCTCTTTGCCAGGGACCTCATCAGGGACCAGGGACCAGGGAGGCAGAAGGCAAAAAGCCACTTAGATCCTGATCCGGCCCCATGGAGCTCTTGATCACAGGACAGTGTGGCCAGGTACTCAGGATGCTGGTCAATCTTCTTGATCTAGTCCTTGCTCTTGGCTTGGGAGTAGGTCCGCAGACCACACACAGGCTGTGACCTTCCATATTGGCCTCGTGACCTGGACCTTCGGATGTCTCCAGGTATAATTACCTGTGGAGTAGGCTTTGTTTGCTCAATTAGGTAGGATTCTCTGCTAACCCAAAATGATTCCTTTTGCAGAACCGATGTGAAAGATGAACAAAGTTTCAAAGATGTCACTTGGGCAAACTGGAGAGTTCATTTTCCCTTCTATCAGTGAGTGCCGAAGTTAACAATGCAGTCAGATATTTCCTTTTAATTCAGCTTGAATGTTTACTTCACTATGGAATCAAGACCATCTTATTCTGAGCACAGTCGTGCGTTGCCGCTCCATTTTACATCAAAGCCCTTTTCAGAAGGCATCTTTCTCCTTTTGGTGCTTCTTTCCCAGATATTACTCCTGCATATTTTAAGTGAATAGGCAACGTGAAATTAATGACTTTAAAAATTGCAGATCTGTGAGCCCACTATCTCACTCATCATGATTTCATTTTTATCTCCATATTCCTATGTAATTTACACAGAAAAAACAACACTAAACCTCCTCTTTTGTGTTACATTTGTACTTCATTTTCCTCTGTGGTGCTACAAAGTCATTTTAATGATTCCTTAGTATTCCATCCTGTTGCTTTACAAATATTTATTAAAATTGTTCCCAAATATGGAACCTTTATGTTGTTTTTAAAGATTAACTTTTAGAGAAAATTTGCATTAAATAGCTGCGTGTATGCTATTTTATTTCCTTCTTTTTCATTTAAATTATATCCTCAGAAAAAATTAATAGAAGCAGAATTGCAGTCCTAAGGAACAGGACTATTTTCCCACGTCTTGTTACAGATTGTCACAATGCTTTTGAACACAGTGTCTCAATTTACAAATAAGGAATGAATGAATATAGGGCCCACTGAAAACTCACCAGGATTTGGTTCTCCAATTGGTAAAAGTTAGGTTTGAGAGCATATCTTCTTTTTGCTTAATTTTTATGTATTTGATTTCTCTCCCAGCTTTTTATCTTTCTAGCAAGAGAGACCTGGCGGTTCCCAAGCTCATCAAAGGCAGTGTTTACTTGGCTTTAAATCATACACAATCATTTCTCTAAGTGCTAAGAATTCCTGTAGCTTCTCCCTTTATGAGCCAAACACAGAAGGGAGGGCATTAGTTATCCAGCAACATGATAACCCAGAGTTATCTTTCCCCAAACGGAAAATAAAATTTGCTTAATTATTTGTTTTCTCACATTTGAGACCAGCTCTGTTGTCTGTCATTTTTTAATTCAGTGGAAATTTTTTGGTGTTCATTCTATTGGACACTTAGCAGCCCCTGACCTTGGACCACTCTCTCCTTGAAACGATATCTTCCTTTGGGGTCTGTGACCTTGTTTTCCCCTATTTTCTTTTGCGGCTCTAGCTCCTCTTTGGGATCCTTTATTGCTCCAGCCTCCTCCCACCTGGCTTTTGAATGTGGATTTTTCCTGGACTTCTCTTCCATGCTCCCTGGACAACCTCACCTCCATACAGAGGATTTCATTATTATCTCTATGCTATGACTCCTAAATTCAAATCTTCACTCCAAACCAGAGTGCCAGGCGCAGAGATCTGAGCACCAACTAAGTATCCTCATTGACTCTTTCAAGTAAACGTGGTTGATTGTAACTACTTTGGAGTTCTCCATTCTAGCACAGACCTCCATTCATTCATTCAGGAGCCAGGAACTGGGCAGCATCCTTGATACCTTTTACCGTTCATGCCCCTCATCTGTACCAGCCTCAGGTCCTGTTGACTTCACCTCCTAAACTTCCCTCGACCCCATTCAGTTCTTACCATCTCCTGAGCCACCACCTTACTGCACATGTCCCCCAGCATCCACTCGCCCTCGCCTCCCCCTACCCTGCTCAATTCTGTTCTCCTCACCAAAGCAGATTATCTAGTTCACTTAAAAACCTCTGGGGTTTCATGTTACTTTGAGGTCAAGTCTCTTATTATGGCCCATGATGCCCTGCGTGCTTTCATCCTGGTCTGCCCTCCAGCTTCATCTCATCCCAGGCTTATACCCACTCTCCGTGCCCAGCCCTACCTGGGCCTTGTCTGCATTGTCCCCAGGCTCCATGCTCCTTCCTACCGTAGGACCTTTGCACGTGCTGTTCTCACTTTGGGTATCTCTCCCCTCTCTTGTCCTTTGCCTCCATCTCCTTTTAGGGATGCTGAGGATGCACCAGTCCCTGTTCCCACTTATGCCTTCATCCTCTCAACAGCCAGTACTATTGTCAACTGACAGCCCAATCTTTCCCTAGGTGTGTCCTCACCTGAAGGGGGCTGCTTCACCCAAGACTACAACCGGTTCATGTTGGGGTGCGTAGTCCCAGGCCCCTGGCCTCAACTGGGGACATTATTTCTGGCAAGTCTTCCCAGCTCTAGAGCTCCCTATGCATTTGGCTGAACCCTTTGTTGCTACTTTCCTCTCTGTCCAGTGCAGCTTCCCCCACTCCCTTATAGGTGTCATTCCTGAGAGCTCCCCAGCAGTCCCTCTGCCCTCAGAGTTTCTTTTCTGGGGACCTATTTCTTCTTTAGGTCTTAGGTCACACTTCACCTCCTCATGGCACCTCCCCTGTGTCACCTGGGCATTCAATAGGGTATTAATCAATGCACTGATTAATGCACTATCCCTCCACTAGACTCGAAGCTCCTTGAAAGCAGGGAGCTCACCTAATATCCAGCTCTAGGCAGAGTGTGTGGCACAAAGGAGGTGAATCAATTAAACATAGTTGATTATTGGCCCTGGAGGGGTAATTCAGTTGGTTAGAGCATCGTACCAATACGCCAAGATTTCAGGTTCAATCCCCAGTCAGAGCACATATAAGAATCAACCAATGAATGCATAAATAAGTAGAACAACAAATCAATGTTTCTCGCTCTCCTTCCCTTCCTCTCTCTTTCTAAAATCAATAAAAAAGTTTAAACACAGTCAATTATTATTATTCACAGTAATTATGTTCTAGAACATCACTGTCAATGCTGAATTAGCCAACACTAAATCACTGTTCCTACCGTAAATATAGGGTTAGTCCCTGCAAGCCTCTGGTCACAACATTTTCATCAACCAATCAATATATAACCTTGTTATATGTGTGTTTCTGTTTAAATATACCATCCGTAATATATTTTGTTGATTCATTAACATAGAACTCACAGCCAACAGCAATATAACTCATGCCTGAATGAAGCTTTTCTAATGCGTCTTTTCCATAAGGCACATCACAGCCTTCTTGAGCATAGGAACATTAGACAGCACTTCAGCAGTACGCTTGGAGTCCATTTCAAATAGTGAGCTCACCAAAAAGCACATAAATATGTGAAAAATGTGGTACTGAGTAGATTGTAGGCATGACACACTTATTCTGAAAGAAAAAGAGCATCGCCTTATTGGACCTCAGATGGGATGTGGTGGCAGGTGACTCATTTTTTTTTTCCACCAGTTGTGCATGGCTGCGACTGGCCGCAAGAGTGCTGTGCGTTGGTGTCTGGGATTGCCAATAAATTTAGTGAACAGGCAAATTTGCAAATATGAAGTCTGCAAATAATGACTGACTGTATTTGTTAAATGAACAAGTGTGATAAATTTTAAAAGATTATTCCTCTCCTTCTAGCAAAGCCTTCGATAATGACCCCTTGCCCCAACTGTTCTTGGGACTTGCTTTGGTCAGTGGGACAATAGTAAACATAAACTGGTCAGAGGCTTGGAAAGTGCTTATGCATGTGGCTTGCTTTCCTGATGTTCTCAGGAACCCTGCAGCCACCGCCATGTGAGAGAGCCCAGGCTAGCCTACT
Source organism: Mormoops blainvillei (assembly GCA_004026545.1). NCBI lineage: Eukaryota > Metazoa > Chordata > Mammalia > Chiroptera > Mormoopidae > Mormoops > Mormoops blainvillei. Next base: position 180,791 of record PVJD01001228.1, read on the forward strand.
GGATGGCAAGACACGTGGCTAGGTCATCCCCATCCCGCTTCCCCATCTGACCTTGAGCCAAGTGCCAGACACGTGAGTGAGGCCATGCTAGGTCACCATTGCCAGACTAACTGGTCCAGATCAGAAGGCCCACAGAACCATGAAAAATAAAGAAGGTATGGAACAAACTGCTTTAACCTACTAAGTTCAAGTATGACTATTCCTTGTGGCTTCTTGCCAGTTAAGAATGTGACCACCTCGAGCAACTATGAAGGGCAAAATTTATGTGAGGGAATAGATTGGGTTATGCCAATAGCTAAATAGAAAAAAGTTCAAACCTTATCCAACCAAGGCTTTTTCACTTAGGAAGTACAGTCCTCACCTGCTTTACCCCAGGCGAAGGGGAGAGGGCGAAGTGGGAGGGGGAGAAATTATGCCAGCTCGTGGAGCACATGGGCACCCAGCTACAGAATTTCTGTGGTGGCCGTTCAGGAGCCAGCTCAACAGTCTGTGTGGAGTACCGAGCCCAGCTTGCCTGTGAGTCACAGACGATGCTGCTTCCCGTGTTTTTGTAACATCTGGCTAATCTGTAGACTGACAAACCTCTTTCTATGGCAGGCTACTTGCTGACACATTTGCCTTTGATGTTCACAGTGTTCACGTTTAGATTTCTTAATGCCATGTTTAAATGCACTTTCAAAATCCCAGAATATCATTTATCTCAAGCAGCAGTACATCTTTGGAAGAAAGAAATCTTTGCATCAGAAATCAGAGTAGCAATTAAAAGGCATAGAGGTCTATGGGGGTAAATGTAAATTGAATTGGGAATAGGATGCACGACAAACTTTCTAAAAAACCAAGAAGTGATTATTCAGTAAGGCAACAAAGTTATTTCTTAAAGCAGGCCTTTCAACTGCTTCTACTTTATTTTTTTTTAATGCTTCAGTGACTAAAAATGGCCCAAAAAACCCCCCATTTTATTTATTTAAAAAGAAATCACTTGTATGCAAAGTTGCAGCTGCTTCTTATAGGAACACAAACGAATAAAAGCCTGGGAGCATGCGGCTTTTTTTCTTTTTTTAATGGAAATCTTGATTCGCTCTTCAGCGTTGAGTTGAGAATCCTTCATTCAGTGGCATCTTGTAGTTTGAACTGGATTGACAGCAAGAAGTGAAATACTGGGGTCTCGTCCACTTCCTAGTTGTCTCTCATTAGATACATCGTCTCCTGTGCTTTTGAGAAAGGTGACTTCCTTGCTTAAGCCAGGAAAAAAGATGATGACAATGACAATAATAATTAGTAAAAGCTCTAATCATTGTTTAAAATCATTTCGTCTACTTTTTCCATCATCACACAGCCATTTAGAAAACATGCTCTCTTTTTAATCACTAAATAATGTTCAAAAATAGAGTAATGACTTGAAAATTTTTCAGAGAAGGTACCAGAAAATATTCTGTACTTCGATTAATTTGTTTCTTGTGACTCAGAAGAAAAAAAGAGATCCATCGGGAATACTGTAAAGAAGAATGATGCTTTTATAAAGAAGAGCAAAATGTCACTGATTTTTCAAGAGCACCATACGCGCTTGTTTGTTTTTTGTCATGTAGCCTCTCAGAGCCACTTTTCCTGGCAGTGTAATGAGGTCATTTTATTGCATTATCTCTAAGGGTCTTTCCATCTGCAAGTTCTATGGCTCTTAATGAATGAGTACATTTTTGCCTTGTTTCCCAAAGGATTTTAGGAAGCTGATCCTCTGATAAGTATGTGGTTTTCCCAGAGTTGCTCAGCACCTACAAAGAGTCTATGTACTTTTTGTTGGAAGATGGCTTCCAGCTGAACTTCACTGCACTCAGTAGACTCTTCCTGCAGCATTTCCCCCCTTGCGCCTTTCTCTCCCCCGGGAGAGATTGGGAGTGTTAGCTCCATCTTACAGGTGAGCAAACTGAGCGTCAGCATACATTCACAGAAAGTGTTATGTGGTTGAGACCATCGTGCCTAGATGGGCAACTCCAAACTTGTGGTCCCCACCAAACTCCCTGGAAAGTTGAAGCTTCTGGTAAATGTTCATTGGCCTTGTGCCCCTGTACTGGACAGTCAGTGTTCAACATGTTCATCAGAAGAAAAAGTGGGTCTTGGGGAGGGTCTTCCAAAGCCAGGAAAGTTAGCGGGTCGTGCAGAGTAGACGGGTGTCACTGCAGGCCGCCACAGTGGGCACGCACACAGGCCTGTGCCTGCACAGGCTTTGCTTTGTGGGCTGTTTGCACTGGACATGATCAAAGGGTATCTTGCTCCTGGTGTCCAGCTACCCGCAACCTACAGACTGGACACTGGGATGGGTAGAGATGGTGAAGGAGGTGGCCACCATGGGCCCTGAGAGCGCCATGCAGAATTCGTGTGGCAGCAAAAGAGCTCAGCTCCTTCAGGCCAGATACGGGATGCGTGCGGCAAAGAGGCTGATCTGGGTGCCTTTCACTTCCCGGAAGTGGTTCCCCTCATTCCAGCTGATCCGGCTGAAAATGAGGACAGAGCCTTTCCAGGGATGAGCACGGGGCCTTTCTTCCATCACTGCACGGAGTTTCATGCTCCCGTTGCCCTGATCTGTTTAGTAATTCTCTCTCTGAGTTGGCATATGTGTCCCTCTCTCTGAGTTGGCTGTGGTTTCTTCGAGGGCAGGGGCTATGGCACATTTATCTCTATTTTGTCAACAGCTGGAATAGTGCCTGGCATATACTAGACACTCACAATTTGTATGAGTGGCCCAAGTAACAGAGGGGATAAGACCCTGTGTTATAAGGGGCATTTAGTAAGCCTTAGCCTCCACCAAACACCATTTTAAGCACTTTCCGTGGAGCTATTCATTCTGTCCTCAAGGCAGCCATGGGAGGTAGGGACCGTCATTATTGCTGATTTATAGATGTGAGAACTAAAGCCAGGAGAGGTTGAGGACCTGCCCAGGGAGCTGGAGCTTGGAGGTTTTGGGGGCAGGATGTGAAACCCACGAGGCCAGCCCCAGAGCCTGCCCTGCTGTCAGGAACCAGGGCATCGCAGGGTTCCGAGTTCCATTAGCACCTACAGAGTCTTGGTGTCTAACTTCCACCTGGCTCTGGCCTGCATCCCCTTCCCCCCCACCCCACACCTAAAGACCTACTCTCCTTTCCATTTAAAAAGTTGCAGAACTTCATTCCACCCCCCTCCCCTCCCCCACCCCACCCCAGATTCTGACCCAACCTAGCTGGAAGACGCTGAACTCCATCAGTGAACACACAGTGATGTGAGTGTTCCTACCCTTGATATATCCACCTCCACACCTGTCGACCATTCTATCCTGTATCTTCTGTCCACCTCAACACTAGCCATCCCCTGCCCCTGGGGCTTTCAGCCATCACTAACTTCCTCTCTGCCCTGCAATTTTAACGTCTGTCACCCAGTCTTTATCTGTACACCTGGCCAAGTCACCCCCCAAAGAAACACAAAACCAAGCTGCATCAGGAGGCCTCCCCCTGCTCTGCCTCCCCTGCGCCTGTGCTCATTATCCTTGGGGTCTCCATTCAGAACCAAGCGTCCAAGAGTGGCCACACTCCCCGTGTCCACTGACTCCCGTCTCTCCATATCTTACTGCACAGTGGGTGTGTCTTTTTCTACTTCCCACTTGTCTGCTTCTCCTTTCCTCATCTTTGCTTCCACTTAGTTTCATGCGTGTGAGTGTGTGTGTGTAGGGGGATAAACTGTGAACCACCTTCGGGAATTCAGGGTGCTGGGGGTTGAGTTATGTCCTCCAAAAGACATGTTCAAGTCCTAAGCCAGTACCTGAGAATGTGACCTTATTTGGAAATAAGGTCTTTGAAGATGTATTCCAGTTGCAATGAGGTCACACTGGATTAGGATGGTCCCTAAAGCCAATGACTGGTGACCTTATGAGAAGAGTAAATTTTGATGTAAGAGACCAGAAGTCACAGGAGATTACCACATGACGATGGAGGCAGACCTGTGAGTGATGTGTCCCCAGGCCAAGGCATGCCAAGGATTGTAGCAGGCACCAGCAGCTGAGAGACAGGCATGGGACAGATTCTCTCCCACAGGCTTCAGAGGGAGTATGGGCTGGCCGACACCTTGGTATCAGACTCCTGACCTCCAGACTGAGAGAATAAATTCCTGTTGTTTTAAGCCCCCCAGTCTGTGGTGATGTGTTACAACAGCCACAGGAAACTAACAGGCAAGGCAAACCATCTCAGAGTGTTCCCGTCCCTCCGGCCAGCCCTGGCAGCTCAGGAAATTCGTGATTGAAATAAACCCGGGCACGAACTGGCCAACTCAGCAATGCCAGACAAAGGATGTCAGTGTGACAAGGCAGTGAATTCTTCACTCCCACAGAAAGGGAACGTGACAGGAGGCAGCTCTGGAAGCCACAGGCCTGAACCCGGTGAGACCTGCACAGGGCCTCGCAGTCTGAGGACTTGGGATACCTGGGACCCAGAAACTGGAAACCAGCTTCCTGCCTTAGGCAATGCCCCCCGAAATCATGAGCTGACTCTGAGATGGCCCCCAAAGGAACCAGGACACTAGGGATCTTTGTTTCTGTGAGGTCGGTGCAGTTAGAGCCACCATTTCGCCAGCTTGTGTGGATTCTTGCAGCTTCTGCACAGGCCCTTTGGAAAGGGATCCTCCTGGTAATTACAGACAGAATGTTCATCTTTTCTGGTAAACTAGTTTTATGTGGACAAGGACTAGAAATTCTCTTTTCACTTTGCCCCCAGCATACCACCCACTCCCTGATACATAGTAAGCACCTTGTATAATTGAATTCATGTGCAGTTATATGTCCTTATGTAATTGGAAAAGGAGTCAGTTATTGTTTATAAATGGGGATGCTCTAGTACCTTTAAGTAAATTTTAAGGAATCCTTGGGTGCTAAAAGGCAGAGGGAAAAAGCAGTCTAAAACAAAACATCTCAAAACCCACAGAACTGTACAACACAAGGTGTGAACCCTAATGTAAACTGTAGACATTAGTTAATAGTAGTGCATTAATATTTTATCATTTGTAACAAATGCACCACAGCAATGCAAAATGCTAATACTAGGGCAAATAGGGGTAGAGGGAAGAAAAGAGGAAGGGAGGAGAGAGCATATATGTGAACTCGCTGTACTTCATGCTCAGTTTTTCTACAAACCTAAAAGGGCTCTAAAAACAAGGTCTATCAATTAAAAAATCTAAACACAAAAAACTTATTTCCTGAAGACTTTTACTTACTTTCCAGAGTTACTATCAACACACACACACACACACACACACAGAGAATTAGGTAGTTTACACGGAGTTGGCTACAGAGAAGGGGTATGAGGAACAGCTTTGCTTGCCTCCCTCCACGCACCGTTTGAAGCCTCTGTGTAGATCACTGACTCCATAGATTAATTATTATATGCAGAAGCCCAGGTATGAAAGGATCAAGATGAAATTGATAACACATTACATAATTAATGCCCAGGTTTTGTATCATCATTTCTGCCACATATACCCTTTGACATAAACTCAACTGCTGGAATAATTTTAAAATTTCCTTGACGCAGCCTCTTGTATAATTTTTATCCAGCCGTTCAAAACCATTCCAACTGGAAGGCAGTGCTCTGGCCAGCACCATGGTCTGTGTTTAGATGCTCATTCCACCCCTCTGCCTTGGGGGAAGTGCAGAAATAGTTTGACAAACATGGTGTGACAGTGGTAGGTGAGTGTGTTCAGGGACTCTCCCCCTCCCCCCATCAAAGAGGAAGTGGCAGTCAGAAGCAGTCTGGGCGATTTCTAGACTTTTGAGATGTCGATTCCGGTAATGAGTTGAATGCCCAGGAGAAGAGAGACCAGACTGAGAGGAACTCAGTGAGAAAGTCACACAGCCGAGCTACACAGAACCATAATGAATGGCAGGAGGAGAAGTGAGAAGGGAGCAGGCTCTGGAGGAAAAGGAGGATTTGGGGCAGATTCGTTCAACGAAAAGGTCTGGAGAAGACAGGGTGTGAGAGCTAGGAGGAAAGCAAAGGGGGTTCCAGACAAGTTTCTGGCCAGTGCAGGATGTCCTTCATGGGAAACGAGTAAAGCAGGGATCCCTTTGAGTCACACTGGCTCTTTGTTGGCTTTCTTTTTGTAATGTGATACTTCTCTGACAGGGAAATGCGTATAGTGTGTCTTCAGCATCTGCGGAGGGTATGTGGGATGCTGGGAAAATTTTTTTGTGAGGCCCTTGTCTATATAAACAATTTCATTTTAAAAGTTATTCAAAATTTATGGGCCCATATGAAGTGTAGCTATTCATTGTTGAAGTTGTGGGAAAATGGGCAGAGAGCATAAATGTGTTCCTTGTCCAGTCTGGGCATACAGAGTCCAGGGACCATTACTGCGGATTTGGGGACCTCCTCTTCATGTTCTTTATTGTCAGTAAGCCATTCCTGGCCGATTCCATATCTTCCACCATGAGCAAAAGGTCATAATGCCATGGCTTTTCAAAACCAGTTTGTAATAATACAGATATTCTTGCCTCTGCTGCTCCCAATTGCAGGCGTTTAGCTCTGGCCCTGCCATTACTCATAGCGCTGCACCATCCCTCACGTCGCCTGTGCATCCCGCCTTCCAGTGACTCCCTCAGAGCTTCTACTTCACTGACGGTGAGCACAAGTGCAGCCTTAGGAAGAGTGTGCAGGAAAATGGGAATGATGATTCACGGTCGCGCTGAATCTACCATTTGGAGTTTTTTTGTATCAACATAGAATGTAGAGTAACACGCCCTCCCATGGTGTTTTCTTTGAACCCTTGGGACCATAATCACTGTGTGTCTAGCATGTGATCTCTTTCAATGTTGACGGCACTCTCTCTTCCACACAGCGGGCTGCACAGGGAGGACAGGCAAGGGGCCCATGGTGGAGAAAGGGGGGCAGTCCATTTGTGCAAAGAGTACCTCTTGTCCAACCCTGCCGGGCCATGCTTCTGGAGGCCTCAGGACGACCCCGTAGCTGTGAATCTTGGAGCTTTGGGGGGCTTCGTTCTGACTCCACATATGGGACTAGGGGCCCAAGAGGGCTCCAGAAGTGATAAATGAAGACCGAGGTCTGTTTTAAGGAAGGCACTAAGTTCCCAGTGCTGCGGGGTCATGGAGGGGTAGAGCTGGGTCAGCGCCCCCGCTAGCCGGGGCTGAGGGCAGGCTGCCTGTCCTCAGTGAGACTGTAAGTGCAGGTCTTCACATGGCATCGCTTGCGTCTGATTTCTTGATGCCCTTCCCTTTGGCGCCCACACTCTGGCTCCTGTGTTGCACCAGCTCTTTGCCCCCTTGCTGTGGTCTCCTGATCCAGTGCAGCAGGCACCGCGCATGAACTCCCTTCCCGGGAGGGAGCCTCTCTCCTGGCTCTTACTCTGACGAGTGCTTTTTATTCTTTAAAATCAAGCTTATGCATTACCTTCCCCACTTTTTCATCAAACCTTCTAGAACCTTTCCACCTGTCCGGTTCCCTACCCATCAGAACATCCGGCCTTTTCCTTATCTAGTCAGTGAGAACTTTTTAGTGAGCGCCTATTCTGTGCCAAGCCCTGTTCCAGGCATTATAGCAACGACAGTGAACAAAACAGACCTCACAAGCCAACTGTCATACGGACTCCCTCTGGACTCAACATGTTTTTATTTCCACTCATCTTGTGTTGAAATTACCTCTATTTGTTGGCAAACCCTTTCTGTAAAGGGACAGATAGTAAGTACTTAAGCCTTTGCAGACATGGTCTCTGTTATAGCCCCAAAGCCACTGGAGAACATGCAAACAAACAGGTGTGGCTGTGTTCCAATAAAACTTTATTTACAAAAACACATAGAAGGCCAGATTTTTGCCTGTTGGCCATAGTTTACTGATCCCTGCAGTAGAATATAAACTCCACAAGAACAGTTCTTTTTTTTTTCCTTCTTTTTTCTTGTTTTCACCGCCATCTCCTTAGTACTTAGAGCACTGCCTTGCACATAGATGGTACTTGACACAGATTTGCTACATAAGAGAAATGAGTGGATTCTCTCTATTGCCCCGGACATCCCTGAAAGGCAGGGGTGCACACTGCCGTCAGCTCAGAGAACATGTGAGGCAAATGTGTGTTGAGTAGATGCACGAATGATTGGAACACCTTCCTCTTGTGCCCTGGAGACTTTCTCCGAGCGCTTGCCGCTGGTGGGTGGACGGGAAGTGGGCAGGTCCAGGCCGGTCTCCTTATCCTGTCGTTATTGCAGCTGCCTCCTCAGCAGCCAGAGTTCCACATGAGAAACCAATAACGGAATCACAGGCAGGCTCCCCCACCCCACACCCGCCCCTCGGCCAGTTCACTGACAGCCTGCTGCAATGTTGTAAAGCGTAGCCTGGGTCCAGGGAAATCGGCAGCGGAAATAGCCATTAAAGTTAAACATGACTGCCTGTCAGAGGGAAGTAGCAACAACACGAGCCCCAATCGCCACCATCAAACCTCCTGTCAGCGCCCAGCTGGCTGGGGCTGGGCTTCCCTGGGTGCACCTTCCTGAGTGAGGGCTAGCGGATTGGCCGGGACAGGCAAGGCCCTGGTGTTTGGCAGGGCCTGTCAGCTGAAATCCAGGGGTGAACCTGGTGTCGCTTTGGAAATTGGGGCATGACAAGTACAGCCAGATAAAGACAAGAGGGTAGAAGAAAGGGTGGGGAGGGCTGAGCTGGGGAGATGGGCCATGGGGCCTCTGCTGCCGCGGCCTCACCCAGAAAGGAAGCGGGTCCTTCTCTGCTTCATGTCAGCTTTGCTGTCATTGGATAGTCGGTGAGATTTTAAACAGATAAGCGCCCCTTTGGGAAGCCGGAATGCCTTGGCAGACAATTTTAGGCCTTGATTTGATTGATAAATCCTTTGTGACAAGAGGGGATGAAAGAGGCCCCCAGTTTGGTACATATAAATAGGAAATTAGCTGGCAAAGTTGTCAAAGATAATTAACTTTCCGATTCTGTGGGTCTATTCAGGTTGACATCCTGAAATTATTTAGAAATGCACATGTCAACGCTCTGACAGAATTTGGGGCTGATCAGATAAACAGATTTGGAGATCTTTGATTGTAAGATGATGTAAGCGCTTAGCTGGTGTTTTATCACTGCGTGCTTCTGTTCACTGCAGCGCATATTGAGGGGGGGCAGTTTGGTTGTGTGTGTGTGTGTGTGTGTGTGTGGTAGGAGAGTATGGGGGGAAGATCGAAGAGGTTGCACAAGGCACAACCCATTTGCCTCTTTCTTCTTTTACTCTCAGTGAGTTGAGAAATTCCTAACCCTTAATTCAGCCATGATTAACCTTGGACTCAACCCAAGGACTCCTCCCCAAGCTTCAGCCTCTGATAGGAAGGGGAACATTCTGAAGGATTCGACAGCAGACGCAGTTGCTCTATCAAGCCCAGTTTTGGCCAGGCGAGTGCAGTGTACAAAGTCTTGTAGAGCCACTGCCGTTTCTTATTCATCATGATGTGGGTACATCACTGGGTCTGACATCTCTTAAGGGTTGAGAACGCTGCCTTCAGCACTCCCCTCTTGTTACTGGAAATGGCCTCTTTGAAAACAGATTCGTTTGGAGCCAGATTCTTCCAATGAGGGAACATCTGTCCTCCAAGTGAGTGGAGATGGATGAAAACTGACACTTACCGAGTGCCTATTATGTGACAGCAGCCAAGCTGGACACAATATTACGTCATTTGCTTACTTTAGTCTTTGTAATTTCCGTACGAGATATGCCTTTCTCATTTGTTTGGTGAGAAAAGAGACACTCAGAGAGGTTGAACCAGTTATTAGAGGTAACACAGCTATCAGAGAAGTGAAATTTTGGTTTGAACTCTCTTCCTTCCAACACTGTTTTCTGATTAACAGAATCAGAGACTCTTAGATGGAAGGGAGTTTGGAGAGCATCCAGTTCAGGGTTCAGCAACCCATGACGCATGGGCCAAACCCAGCCGGCTTCCTGTTTTTGAATGGCCCACAAACTAAGGGTGTTTTTACCTTTTTAAGTGGTTGGGGGAAAATCAAAAGAAAAATATTTCATGACATGTGAAAAAAAAACGTGAAATTCAAATTTGAATGTCCATAAATAAAGTTTTATTGGAATATATCCTCATTCATTCACTTATGTATTACAAACAAGGGCTTTTGTGCTGTAATGGCAGAGTTTCTACAGAGACTATATGGTTTTCAAAAGTGAAAATATTTACTGCTTGGCCCTTTCCAGAAAACCCTTACTGATCCCTGGCTTCATTCCTCATCTCAGGGAGAGCCACTTGAGCTCTGAGTGTAACAAGCACAGGTGAAACTCTGAAAGGCATTATGGAATTTATCTTAACTACCCAATATAGGCAACTATTATTCAGGTAAAGAACTGGAGTTTATAGAGTTTCTGGGAACTGGTCAGTCCACCAAGGCAGTCAGGATTCACTGTCAAGCTTGCCTGACTTCACATTCAAAGCACATACCATGAATTTCCTCACTTTATTGTTATCTCATCATAGTTCTACATTTCCTGGGCGTGGCTTTTCTGGGCTAGGTGCTCGAGACACAAAATGGTGTTATCACGGTGGTGGGCTGAATAATGACCCCCAAAGATATCCACATCTTGATTCCCAGAACTGGGAACATGTTACTTTCCATGGCAAAAGGTGCTTTACAGACATGGTTAAGGGTCTTACAGTGTGGAGATGATTCTGGCTTATCCGGAAGGGCATAAAGGCAAGGGTGCTTACGAGAGGGAGGCAAGAAAGTCAGAGGCGGAGAAAGAGACAGGAGGACAAAAGAGGAGGCTGGGGCAGTGCAGCTCCACGAGCCAAGGAATAGCAGTGGCCTCCAGAAGCTGGAAAAGACAGAGAAACAGACTCCCCTCTGACCTCCAGGACTAAAAACGAAATCTGTGTTGCTGAAGACACTGCATTTATGGTGGTAATTTGTTATAGCAACCATAGGAAACGCATACCTACCTACCAACTCCTTGTCTTTGAGCTGCTGGGCATGCTAACAGACTCAGCCATAAACTGAAGTAGGTTTCAAAGGAAAACCTATGCTGCGAGTGTTAATAAAATTAAGCAATGTATGGGGGCGGGCCCAGCCTCAAAGGCCTCCCTAAAGGAGGGGTTAGAAGGCTAGGAGTTCTGCAGAGATGTGTCCTAAAGGGAGGTCCTTTCTTCACTCCAGTTTCTGGGGCTGGGTCCTGGCATCTTCCGCAATCAGCCACAGAACCTAAGAAAACCAACAAGAGGAGTCAGAGGCAACTTTCCTCTGCATCTGTCATGCTTCAGTCTCCACAATGTGCCCCGCACATCTTAGCTTTGTGGCATGTAAGCTGCAGCTGACACTGTGCTTCTCAGTGAGTTTGCTCTTGGTTATTGAGGTGCTGGGCTTTGCAAAAGGGAAATCACCATCTTGCCTGCGTTTTATTAGCATTGTGACCATTTGCAAATTAATTTGGAAGGCAATATAATTTACCTCTTGTATAGAATTCAGTTTTGATTACCACCATGTCACTGAAGTTCCAGCTTTCACGAAAGCTCTTATTATGAGAAATTAAGATACGTTTCTCCCTCATCTAAATAAATAAGCATATGGCTATGGGACATGATCAAATTTAAAAATATCATTTAATCCAGGGATGATAATTATTTGAATGCAATTGGAAAGGAGAAACTCCATCTAGGGTTTGAATGTTGACATGAAATTTTGAAAGCTGTTTTCACTCATCACTGACTTTAAATAGCACCTTGTACAGAGTAATTTGCAGCATAAACCTCGTTAATGTGGTCGTGGTTATTTCAGAACTGTGTTGGACAGTAAGCTGGAGCCATTCCCCAGACCACTGTTGGGTGTCCCAACGTGTTTGAATAGATGTTCTGGAGTAGTGTTTGACCTCACATTGCTGTGATGCATCTCATTCTTTAGTGCTGACCAGAATGGCTTTGTTTTCTTTGATCTGGCTTTGTTCAAGATGTCATTTAGGAAGAGAGCAGAAAAGGGGGCTGCCATGGGTGTACCACATATATGCCCCCTCTGCTCATCATCTGTGGGTCTTGTCTGTGTTTGGGGCATGGCTTGCAGACTTGAGGGCGTGGCCCTGGTTTTCAGTGCTGGACCGTGTGTGTGCCCTGAGTTTTGTTTCAACAGTTAAGGCCACTATCACGTATGCCTTTGGAACTTAGCACTTTGGGCACACCCTGCCTGATTTTTCAACTGCCAGTCCTCGTAATTTTTGAGTGCTTTCTCTGGTCACTAAAGCCTATTCTCCTTGTTTTTTGAAGCAAGCTGGAAATGTTTAAGAGTTAGTAGCCCTTGTGTGAGTCGGTGGAGAGAGAGAGACATACTTCTCCCAGGTGGGTGTGCGGCGGGCTGTCAGCCATGTGGCTATTCTTCTCTGCTCCCAGTATTCCTCAGAGAGAGAGCTCTAGTTGCCCATAGTGGTAACGAGCATGAAAATCCACCCTTGTCCCAGTTTCTGTCCCTTCCCTGTCTCACTCCCCCACTTCCTTGCTGTTTTTTCCCTGAAATTGCCTTCCAAGTAAACCACTTATACCCAAGTACTTATCTTGTGTCCTTTTGGGGAGACCAAATCAAAACATTATACCAACAAGTTCATTCATTTACCTATTCATTAAACATTTGTTGGGAGCCTGTTCAGAGCAGGGGGCTAAGAACCAGGTAAGTCCCCTGCCTGGAGAAGCACAGACCCTGGTGGGCCGACAGATGTTGAACAAGCAAACAGACATGGAAAGAGTAATTTCGGATTGTACATAAGAGTCCTGTAGAAAATCACTTATAAAATCATTAATAAGCAGTGAGTTACCAGTTAGAAAATTAGTCTGAGATCTCTTGATTCAGTGAAGAAAATAAGAATTGGTTTATTAACCTAATTGCTATTTAACTCACTGTGTTTCCTGTTCAATAAAAGTATTAACACATTGGGAGGACTTCTGGCCAAGATGGAGGCATAGGTAGATACACTTTGCCTCCTCTCACAACAAAAGGACAACAAATCTAAAAACAAAGAACAACCAGAACTGCCAGAAGATTGAACTGTATGGAAGTCCAACAACCAAGGAGTTAAAGAAGCATTCATCCAGACTGGGAGGAGGGGCGGAGCTGGAGATGGGAAGCTGGGGCAGAGAGAATGTGGCAAGGCAGCTGCTGGAGGGCTGGGCGGGTGAGTGGCAGCTGGTGATACCTTATTTGCATTCAGGTAAACCGGGAGGAGCAACAGAGGAGTGAGAGACTGTGCAACCCAGGATTCCAGCATGGGGGAAAAGAAAGCCTCAAAACCTCTGGCTGTAAAAATCTGTAGGGGTTGTGGCAGCAGGTGAAACTCCCAGCCTCACAGGAGAGCTCATTGGAGGAGCTCTCAGGGTCCTAGACTGTATACAAACCCAGCCACCCAGGAACCAGCACCAAAAGGGACCAATTTGCTTGTGGGTAGTGGGAAAGCCGCTGAGAACCAACTAAGCGGCATAGTTCCCTCTCTGACCCCTCCCTCACATACAGCATCACAAAGCAGCACGTGGGTTGCCCCATCCTGGCACATACCTAAGGCTCCACCCCTTACAATGTAATAGGCACGCCAGAGACCAAACAAACAAACAAACAAAAAATGGCCTAAACGAAAGAACAGATCAAAGCTCCAAGAATATAAGCAATGAAGAGACAGCCAACCTATCAGATGCAGAGTTCAAAACACTGGTAATTTGGAGGCTCACAGAAATGGTTGAATGTGGTCGCAAAATAGAGGAAAAAGTGAAGGCTGTGTAAGGGAAAATAAAGTACACAGGAAATCAACAGTGAAGGGAAGAAAACTGGGACCCAAAACAATGATTTGGAGCAGAAAGAAGAAATAAACATTCAACCAGAACAGAATGAAGAAATAAGAATTCAAAAAAAGGAGAAGAGGCTTAAGAAGCTCTGGGACAACTTTAAACTTTCCAACATCCAAATCATAGGGGTGCCAGAAGGAGAAGAGGAAGAGCAAGAAATTGAAAACTTATTTGAAAAAAATAATGAAGGAGAACTTCCCCAATCTGGCAAAGGAAATAGACTTCCAGGAAGTCCAGGAAGCTCAGAGAGTCCCAAAGAAGTTGGACCCAATGAAGCACACACCAAGGCACATCATAATGGCATTACCCAAGATGAAAGATAAGGAGAGAATCTTCAAAGCAGCAAGAGAAAAGGAGACAGTTACCTACAAAGGAGTTCCCATAAGACTTATCAGCTGATTTCTCAAAAGAAGCCTTGCAGACAAGAAGGGGCTGGAAAGAAGTACTCAAAGTCATGACTTAGCCTTAGTCAAGGCAAGGACCTACATCCAAGATCACTCTATCCAGCATAGCTATCATTGAGAATGGAAGGGCAGATAAAGTGCTTCCCAGGTAAAATAAAGGAGTTCATCATCACCAAGCCCTTATTAAATGAAATATTAAAGGGACCAATCTAAGAAAAAGAAGATCAAATCTGTGAACAGTAAAATGACAACAAAATCACAACTATCAACAACTGAAGCTAAAAACAAAAACTAAGGAAACAACTAGAACAGGAACAGAATCACAGAAATGGAGATCACAGGGAGGGTTATCAGTGGGGAGGGGGAGGGTGGAGAATGGAGGGTAAGGTACAGGGAATAAGAAGCATAATTGGTAGGTACAAAATAGACAGGAGGAGGGTAAGAATAATATAGGAAACTGAGAAGCTAAAGAACTTATATGCATGACCCATGGACATGAACTAAGTGGAGGAATGCTGCTGGGAAGGGGGGTGCAAGGTGGAGGGGAATAAAGGGGAGAAAAAAAAGTATTAACACATTGGAATCAGCCTGCCTTGTCAAGCTTGAGTCAAGTTTTTTCTCTGCTCTGTTTCTGTTTGCTCTGCTTAAAAGGCTCAGTACCTGAGGGTGTGCATGTGGGTGGGGAACCCTACAGATGTGATGGTTGACTGCACTTAGCACGTTCATAGGCAAAGACCAAAAAAAGGTGGGAAAATGCTTATCTCAGTTCTGGCTGCCTACCATTAGAAATAAAAATCCTCCCTCGGCTGACTCTCGCTAGGATTTGCTTAATTAGAGAAAAGCTTTGCCCATCAACCATAGATGGTGAAAGTGGTTCAATAGTCTCTTAACAGCCCTTATCAGCTGCCAATAGAAAGAGAAGGAAGAGCGGTGAATGTAAACAGGAGGAATATGTTTATTACTCTCTAGACCTCCACCTACTGTTGATAAGCAGTTTAGTCCTAAGCTTGTTTAGCTGAAGAAATGGCCAAGGCTGCCAAGGAAAGCCTTTGTCTGGAGTGGCGGGGTGTCGTGTGGAGAAGCAGGTATGGTGGGAGGCTCATAGGGCCTGGAATACTTGCTGCATTCACTCTGAATGTAATATTAACAATATTGACTGGAGTAGTGGAGTCAAATCAACCCAGCTGATTTTAATGTTTTGATTGCTATGATCTATCAACTCACTCAAGCACTAATTATTGAGTACCTGCTAATACTGAGAACAGATGATACAGCTGTGAACACAACAGAAAAGGTTCTGCCCCTTTGGAGCGCCAGCCTAGCGGGTGTTTCAAACAAACAAGTCCCTGAGCATCGGGTCTGCACATGCGTTATGTTGATGCTGCAACACAGTGAAGTGGTAGAGCCTGGGGGGACAGGGGTCTTCAAAGAGGCGATCAGGGACGGCGTCCTGAGGAGGGGACAGCTGAAATCTGAACATCAAGGGTGATGCTGTGCAAAGATGTGGGAGAGGCACTTTTCAGAAGAGAGGAAGTGCAGATACAAAGGAAAGTCAGTGCTTTTAGAAAACAGAAATAAAGCCACATGGCCAGAGCTGAGGAGCTAAGAGGGGGAGAGGCGGGAGATGTTGGCGAGGGGGTCGGGGTTAGGATGGCATACTACAGTGCATCGGGAAGCCATTAGATGGCTTTCCTCAGACTCATGACATCATCTGCTATTCCTTTTTTTAAAAGCCTAGCGTCTTTAGGAGATTAAGACTGGCACCAAAAGCACCAATCAAGGAGCCATGGCAGCTGTTGGGGAGGACACAGTGGGGCCTGGCATCAGACAGTGGGGATGGTGGAGCGAGCACTGATGGATGTGGGAGAGGCTTTGGAAGCAGTTCAGTAGGACTTGCTGAGGAATCCGATGTCAGGAGGGAAAAATAGGGATTAAGGATAGCCCACTGACTTGAATGACAGGGAAGTGCCATTTCTTGGGAGGAAGATCACTAAGAGAGAAGCTGGCTTTAAAAATAAATTGTTTTGTTTTAGCCTTGGTTTTTAAACATTCAAGTATAGAAGTCATATGGTGAGTTTTGTATATAGTAAGTCCTCACTTAACATTGTCAGTAGGTTCTACAACTTCAAGAGAAATGACATAGAACAAAATCAATTTACCAGAGGCTAGTTGGTATAGACAAAGGTTAAGTTCCTAAGGCATCTCATCAATGTTACAACAAAAAGATGCTGAATGAAATTATGTTATTCGAGGACCTGCCATGTCCTCGAATCTAGACTAGTTGCTATTCTATTCTAATAGTTTAATGATAATAATTTGAAACTCAAACTAGTTAAAATGACTTTCTAGCTTGACAAGGTCAAATCCTTCCTTGTGTAATAATAATCTTTGGTCTTTGAGTCTTCATCCAGAGTAATACAAAATTCCATGTATGTTTCTTATATACTTACAATAAACTTTTGATGCAGGCTTATATAATCTTGTATTCCTTCCAGGCATTTTATACTCATTAGCTTTAAGTCTCACAGCAAACCTATGATGTTGGTACTTTATCATTGCAATTATATTTGGCTTTGTATGACAGAAAAATCTCCAACAGTGACCTAAACACACAAGGTTTATTCTCACAAGTAAAAGAATAAGTGAAGCTAGGCAATTCAATGTTGGTACGGCAGCTTCATGAAATCACCAGGGGACACAGAGTGGCCTTGCTGTACTGCTATTTTTAGCATGCTGCCTCATGGTCTAAAATGGCTGCTCAAGCTCCAGCCATTATGTACACATTCCAGAGGGCAAAGTAGAAATGGAAGGCCATACCCCCTTCTTTTTAAAGGTCATTTTTGGAAGTTTGCTGCCACACTTCTACTTATAGCTCATTGTCATATGGCTACACCTAGCTTCAAGGGAGGCTGGGAAATAATCTATTAGTAGAGTAACATTTGCTAAGAGAGAAAGAGACAGTGGATATTAGGAGGCATCCAGCAACCTTTTGTCAGTCCTAGTATGTTTACTTTTCCTGCCCAAGATCACATAACTTAACACAGGGAGGACCAAGACTTTACTTTTACTATTTATTTTTCTCTTACTTTCTGACTTTCCTATTTTCAGCTCTTCTGTTATCTTCACAGTTGAGAAAATGGCTAGTTTTTCCTCAAAGAGACTCTCAGAGCCATTTATTTTCCATTTTTAGCGCCAGGACCCTTCTCGGTTCTGCAAAGGGTTGGGGGGACAGAAGAAAGCGAGGGCACTGATTCCAACATTGCAGTGCAGCCTCTCCCGGCCCCCATAAATCAGCAGGTCTTCAGGAGGCGGCAAGGAGAGCACCGTCTGATTTTTACACCTGATTCACAATGAAATCTGCACAGCGGCTGCTGGGCGCTTATTTTCCCAAAAGGCTGAGGCAGCAGGAACCATCTATTATGTTGGGGAAGAAGGATTCACCCATTTAGAAGTAACTGGGGATGCTGGTGTGGGCCATTTTACCTTTCAATATCCATTTTTACTGTAACCCAGTGGAACATATCTTTGCACATGTCCTGAGATGCTCAGAGAGGACCCTCCATGACTTTTCTGCTGTAAACCAAAGCTTCATCTAAAAAAACAAAAAACAAAAACATGTTGTGTCTGCACCTCAGACCTCTTTCATCAGCTTGGATGTGTGGCTTTATGAGGTACCGTAGCAGGAGAGGTCCCACAGGGCGGAGTTGAGTGTTTGTAATAGAGACAGTGATGGCCTGAAAATCCTCAAATACCTCCTTTTGGCCCTTTACAGAAAAAGTTCGCTTGCCCGCCCATGGTTTAGAGAGTGCTAAATCATGCCAGGGGGTGCCTAGACCCAGGGTAACTCCCATTGCCCTGGTTAAGCGAGGGTTGAAGGGCTTTAAAGATGAGAGCGAAGCAGCCAGTTCCTCTCTATGGGGACAATGGCTCTGGCTGCGGTGTGGGCATATGGAAAGCATGAGACCCGTAGTGGGAGAACTTTTGTAGCAATAGCCCAGAGAAGGGATGCTAAAGGTTGAATTAGGGCATTTGCCTGCCTTTGAGCTCTGCTCTGCCTCTCAAAACACTAAGCTTCAATCTGAATAGAAGTGCAAAGAAAACACCCCCAGCAGTTCTCGATTGCACTTGACCATGAGCTGCTGGGTTCCACACAGATATTGTCAAATCAGCCCCTCTAAGGCTCTTCACTGGCAACACAAAGACCTCTAATCAGGGAATTCACTGATATGCTTCTGCTTTGTGTCATGCTGGCTTTAAAAAGATCTAAACACAAAAAATTGAAAAAAAAAACCCCTAAAACCCTGTGGGGTTCACAGAGCTAGTCAAAAAGTAAGAGCTTATCATTGGCATTTGGAACAACCACTGCCTTTGAAATGGGGCATCTTGACAGTTCTGCATCAGGACAAAATTATGATGCACTGAGATCTAGCTACCCAACCTTTGTGCCAAAGCACCAGCTGTTGTCTCATGCTGGGAGGGAACAAGAAATCAAGAAGAGCAATGTGTACCCTCAGTTCTGCTCCCCGCAAGGAACCTCCTCTTGCCACTCACAATGTCAGGATATAGGGCTGCATTCGGAGATGTGATAGTGGATGGGTATGATTACCTCCACATTTACCTGCAATTTTTTACTTCATTTGAAAGGACTTGTGCTATTATTTACCATAAGCAATGCCTGGGGGGAAAGGCTTGACCCCTGCTGGGCAGCTGTGAGGTTCAAGAA
The DNA here is from genome assembly GCA_004026545.1 of Mormoops blainvillei. Lineage (NCBI taxonomy): Eukaryota > Metazoa > Chordata > Mammalia > Chiroptera > Mormoopidae > Mormoops > Mormoops blainvillei. Next base: position 199,743 of record PVJD01001228.1, read on the forward strand.
TGTTCTAGGAGATGATAAGAGATGGGAAGGGCCATTAGGGGAAATTGCACTGAGCATGCTATGGTGCGGATGAACCCTGGAGACACTGAGCCAAGTGAAAGAAGGCAATCACTGAAGACCACCGATTTAGGATTCCATTGGTATGAAATGTCCAGAAGAGACAAATCCATAGAGTCAGAGGGTAGATTAGTAGTTGCCAGTGGCTGGGGGGATGGGGAATGGGGAATGAGCACTAAACTGATACCATGTTTTGCTTTGGAGTGATGGAAATAGCTGGAACTAGATAGAGTTGCAGAAGATGGTAAATACACTAAACACCACTGAACTACCATTTTACTAAATGCTACTTTACTTTAAAATGGTTAATTTTATATTATATGAATTTCACCTCAATAAATTATTTGAGAAACGAAGAGGGGAAATAAAGAGGAGGAGGAGGAGGAAGGACATAATCCTTGAAGGTCTACAGCTCTTTTTGTGGGATTCCAAGCAGCCATCTTGATCCAAATGGCCGTACGGAACTTCTTTCCTTGCCCTGGCTGCTGAGCTGCCTGCAGAAATTCACAGCCACACATGCAGCCTTGTATCCCAGAGTCGGCCCAGGAGAATGTACATCCCTGTTTGCTAAATTTAATCATGCAAATATTTGCATTCAAGTGTCCTACTGGGCAAAACGCCAGTCTGAGGTGCGGCATTGCTTATAAATGCCAATAGACCATGACTGTGGCCGTGCGCCTGTCTTTCGCGGGGCTGCCCCAGGCTCCGATTTCCTGCCCTGGGTGGACACACTTCTCCCATGTCAGTCAGAGCTTGGCTGCCGCCGGCAGCCTCTCCTCGTTCTTCGACCATTCAGGTTTTACCCCGGAGACCTGAAGACTGAGGAGGCTCATACGGAGTCAGGAACCTGGTAACTGATTCTTTTGTTATCACTTGACAAATAATGTGACTTTCCAAATACACAACAAAAACAAACTTCTTCCCTTCCTTTCTCTGGCCTTTTATTCTAATTCCAGTCTTGGACCTGGCCGAAAGGGAAGCATATAGGCCAAATCTTGGCTGGGAAGCTGAGAATATTGTTTGGTTTATTGATTCCTTGAATAAATGTTTAGTCAGCACACAACTCATGCCAGGAATTATCTAGGTGTGGAATATGAGGTGAAGCACTTGAACATGGTCACTGCCCTCCCAAATGTTATCGTATTTTAGGGATGAGAATTAAACAAGGAATCCCCATCAGACGGTGTTGTGAATGTACTGGTAGGAATCAGAGTGTGCTATAGGAATATAAAATAGGTATCTCCCTGGTGAGTAGTGGTCTGGGAAGACTTCCTGGCGGAGTTAACATGTGAGTTGAGACCTGAAGAATGGAGAAGAATCAGCTGTAGGAGAGTGTTACAGGCCACTGGAATAGCATATGCAAAGGCTCAGAGATGAGAGACAGAATGGCACATTCAAGGGAGTGAGAGGGGGTCAGTGTGGCTGAAGTGGATGGAGCGTTATATTGGGTTAGAAGGGATGAGGAAGGAGGAGAAAAGCGAGAAACAAGGCTGGAAAAAGTAGCTGGGCCTGACATCCATAGTATCTCCCTGACCCTGGGGCACTCAAAGGGATACCTTTCTCTGCCAGTTTGCTAGTAGGGCTGCACTCGCAGGGTACCTCTGAATTCTAGCTCCTCAAAACTAGAGAACAAATCTCTACTACTCTGAACCTTGGCATTTTTACCTACAAAGAGACACTGTTGGCCTGGCCACACATGAAGACAGGAAGATTGGAGGCGGAATGCCTGGTTCACTGGTACTGTGTGGTCAAGGCCCCCTTGGAGATGCTGTTGCCTGGACCTCGACTTCAGCCCCTCTAGCTTCAGCCGGCAGACACAGAGCCCGAAAGGCTGGCCAGTGAGCTGAGCGGGGAGGAGGAACATCTAGCTGCACTCAGCTACAGACGCAACACCTGCCTTTTTTGTCTGACCTCCTCAGTGGAGAAGAGGGCTTCAGCACCAACAGATGTGGAGTCAGCTCTAATCCTGTTGTCTGTTCATGTTCTTCACTCATTCACTCACTTCATTGTGAATTGTCTGCTGTGCACGAGGATGGTTTCAGCATCAGGGAGACACCCAGGCATGATGAGCCAGATAGAGTCCTTACCCTCTGAGACCTTACCGTGTAACCAGGAAGAGAGAAATTAAAGAAATAGACAGACAATGGTCACACTTGTCAGATGAGCTAGAAAGGACTAGCGGAGCATTATTGGGCTCCTTAAGCATGATGCAAGTTTATAGGGTGAGTCTCGGCTCTACTGGTTATCACATGGGAAAGTTCCTAGACCCTTCTATGCCTTAGTTTCCTCATCTGCAAAATGTGACGATTAGTGCTAACCCATGTGAGAAATGGTGGTTTTAAACTTTGCTACATCAGAATGGCTTGGAGAAATCTTAAAAATCCCAGTCCTCTGATTATACTGATACCAGCTCAATGGGGATCTCTGGGCTGGGGCCCAGGCACGAAAATTGCTTCAGAGATTCCTGATGATTCCGATGTGTGGCCGAGTTTGGGGACAGAGCACCAGCCCAGTGCTTCTCACACGTTAATGTACCAATGAATCACCTGGTGCCTTGGGACACACAGACTCTGATTCATTAGCTCTGGGATGCGGCTGCCGTGTTTACATTTCTAAGAAGTCTTTGGGTAGTGCTTCTCAGCCGTGGTAGTTTTGCCCCCTGGGGACATTTTCAGTTGTCAGAGCTGGGGGGTGGATCGTGGCACTATTAGCATCTGGTGGGTGCAGGCCAGGGATGCTGCTCCCGCCAGAAAGAATTTTCTGTTCCCAAATATGACTAGTGCCAACGTGGAGAAACCCTCTTCTAGAAGAAGCTGATGCTGCCGGCCCACTGACAACACTCTGACAAGCAACAGAGTCCCCTTCTCTGGCTTGGTCACAGTGGCCCAGGTGAAGCTATTTAATTGAAATTGAGGATTTGTCCCAAAGCAAGTGGACAAAATTAGCAAAGATCAATTTTTATTCCTCGTTGGGGTTTCGGTGGAAGACATGAAGGAGTTCACCAGCCCCAGTCACTGGCATTAAAGAAGTGGCTGTTTGATGTTTGTAAGGATGGGACATTCAGAAACCAAAGGAACGCTCCCACATTTCCACGGGGTTTAAGCAGCACAGACAAAAGAACTGAAGAAGGCAAGCGCATGAATTATTAACAGGCCCGGGTGTGAAAAGTGTAGCGCAAGCCTTTTTAACACTGTTTGAGATCAGGATGAGGAAAAATGGGCAGAGACTTAATTGTTTCATTGACTTTTGCAGAGGAAACCCAGAGTCATCAAATCTACACACAGAGGGCGGAGGAAGAATTCACACACAACACTTTCTTCCCTTGCTTTATTTTTTTTTTTAAAGATTAATTTGTAATTTATAGCTCTAATGACCTGCCTGGTGATGGGGTTGAGATCTGGACATAGGATTCATAACACAGCCACCCTTACACAGCCCTCCGAAGCTCTCCCTCCGCCCCACTTCCTCTGCCCTACTTGAAACCCTCATCATTTCTCATCCAGATGAATGCAGCGGGCTCCCCATCAGCTTTCCTATGTTTACTCATCAGACTTCCCTTCAGAGCATCACCACATTGTGGCCAATGGAAAATTTCTCAAAAGAACATCGGATCACCCCGGCCTGGGGGGTAACTCCCGTGGCGCCCCATTGCCGAGGTCAGTTAAGCTTCCCAGGGCCGACCATCCCTAGACCGATGGACCTCTACGCATGATCCATGGACCCTAGTGGGTCCCCTAGACTCTTTCAGGGAGTCTGTGAGGTCAAAGCTATTTTCATAATACTAAAGTGTAAGCTGCCTTTTTAGCTGTGTTGACAGTTGTTCCAATGGTAAAAAAAAAAAAACAAAAAAAACCGTAAATAGACAAACACGCTGGTACCCTTACAACGATCAGAGCAGCGGCAGCCACTTGTACAAGTTGTTATTTTATTCTTCACTACCAGGCTCCTGCGATAAAAACCAAGCAAATAAGTAAAGCCAATTTTTCTTAAGAATGTGTTTGATACAGCAGTTAAAAATGACTAATTTTACTAAATCGCCACCCTTGAAGACACATTTCTTAATGTTTTGCATGATGAAGGGGGAAGGGCTCAGAAAGCACATCTGCTGCCATGCGAAGGACAGTGATTGTCCCCCGGAAAAGCATGTGTGGGTGGCTTCAGTTGTGCACGCAGCTAGCCACTTGTTTTCATGTAGTATCCTTTCTACTTGGAATTGCAACTGACAGACAGATTATAATTATTCAGACCTGGGTATTTGGCAGACAGCTCCTTGAAAATGAATAAGGTGAGCCTGTCACTTCCAGGAAAACAACTGACCGTATGCGTTGCCAAAGCTAAAATTCAAGCTTTCAAGTGAAAATGAGACTTTTGGAAAACTTGTATCTCTAACAGTGAGCTTGACAGCTTCCCAGTACTTGAATAATTTTGGGAGGAGAACAGTGGTATTGACAAATGTATATTTTTAAAATACTGTATCAATGAAATGTGAAAATATTGGGGGAAAAAAACCTGCCTAACTCAGGGAATCTGTATTTTCCAAATGAATCATCATGCATGGGTTAAAGAACTATTCAAAGTGCAAGATCAACCAACGGATTTCAGCTGGAAAGAAACCCAAAAATTATAGATATGGTTTCAGATTCTACATTCTAACTAACCTTTAAGAAATACCCCTTGTTGAATTTTGGTGTAGTATAAAACAATAACTGTGATAACACTTCAACCAAAAAAATAAATTTTAACAGATTGAATACAGAAGATTATGTGAGAGTCTAGCTGTAGCCTATTAAGCCAGACATTAAAGGGATTTGCAAAAAAATGTTAATGGTACTCTTCTCACTAAATTGTTTTCTTTGTCTTGAAAACAATGGCTATTTTTAAGTAAAACTTATGTTGACAGGTAATGGATTTAGTATTGTTATTTGAGTGAATAGATAAATCTTTAAAAGTTTTATCAGGTAGCATTTCTAAAATGTAAACCTCAGTAGCCATGACTCACATAAACAAATGTTCTTTGGGGACCTCAATAAATTGTAAGTGTGTGAATGGGTCCTTAAACCAAAAAATTTGAGAACTGACATCCTAGCCCTTCGCTGTCACCTCTTTGATCTTCTCTGTACGCAGAGTGATGTGCTCCTCTTGTTTTTAACCTGCAAACGTGCACCGCCCCAGAGGGCATTGCATTTCAGAGAGTGCTCACATTACATTATCAGCTGAAGTTTCGCAGGGCTAAGGACTTTGGGATTTTGAAGGCTTAATGACTTGCAGCATGGAAGGCCGTGCTGTGAAAAATAATACCAAACAGCTGGCGAGAATTGAATGCCCACTGAGAGTTGCCCTTGAATGTGTCAATCTTTCATCCAGTACTCGTAGAACCTGTAACTGTCAACCTTCCATTAAGGAAGACCTGGGCTGGGCCACACGTGGGTTATTTACACAGTCCTGCTCTAAAGGGCTTTCATAAATGGTGGATCGGATTTATGGGGTTGCCTCCTTGGAGTTGCATCTTCTTTCTCAGGGATGACCCATTAGTCACCATCAAGATCCAAACACACTTGTGGCTAGTGAGAATGTGGGCCCTTCCACAAGCCCCCTTCCTCAGAGCTGCAGACATTTTCAAGACTCATCTAGCCTTCACACGGGGTAAGTTGGGTGGGTCTGGACCAGATGGGCTCCCCAAGGAGGCTCGGCTAAAACACCTGCTCCAGAATGTCTGAAGCCCCCATGTTCACAGGCACCTGTACCTCTTGAAAATGCATCTCAGCTGTTGGGTTTAGGATGATCTGGAATTTTCACTGCAAATGAAATACCTCTGCCCATTTCCTCTGACACTAATTCCCAGTTTCATAGGTTATGGGTTTGCTGGTAAGACAGACTTAAATGTGACACTAGCATTTTGGACTTCTGTGTCAGTTGTAGCACCTAAATTTTGCTATTCAGCCTCTTGTTCTCAAGTCTCCTCAGTCAAGGGAGCTGTGAAAATGAGGGCAAAACTCAATGGAGAACAGGAAGAGCTTCTCAATCCCCGTACTGTTGGCATTTGGGGCCAGGCAATTCTTTGTGGTGGGGGGCTGTCTTGTACTTGTAGGGTGTTTAGGAGCCCTGACCTCTACCCACTAAATACTAATAGAATCTTCCCCACAAAGTCATAACAACTGAAAATGTCTCCAGACATTGCTAAATATACCCTCTAAAGTGGAGAACCACTGCTCTAGGGTCACCATAATACACATGCCTCAAGGCACAGGAATTCTTGACATACAGCCTAGTGAACATCTTCCACTCTGGAAAACCACCTTAGAAAGTTATCCTTGGGTGGGAACAGCTTGGGAAAGGGATGGGCCAAGGGTCTGAGGCCCTGGCTCCACACTTCCCCCCACAGAAATAAAGTTGACACCTCTCTCCTCCCACTTTCTTGTGCAAAGAGAAGCAGAAATTCAGCCTCCCTTCTCCCCAGCTCCCATAAGGAAGATGGGAATGAACACGGTGGAGGTGACAGAATTTAGCGCTACAACGTTCGGTTTACCTGCAGGTAACCCATGTTCTGTTCCAAGTACCGGTCAATGAGCAGCCCTTTTCTAGAAAGCATTTTCTGGCTGCCCTACCTCGCATAGTTTCTCTCTGAAACCTTTTGACATTTGGTTAAAGATCATGTTGTGTGTTTCCAGTCATTTTTGCAGGCTTTTTTGGTGCTTTGTGTCAGATCTCTCATTTATGTAACACCTTCTATCATTAGATACAGGGAAGGCATTTATTGATTTGAATCCATTCCCCCCATGGAGATAGCAGTGTGATGTCACAGATAAAGGCTACACTGCTGATTCTAATCTGGACTATTTCACAAGTGTCCATTCCCCAAAACTATGAAAAGAGGAACTCAAGTTAAAAGAGATTGGTAAGAAGGAAACATATGTTGCCCAAAGAATGTCAGAGATCCATCAAGCAGCCATCAATTACAAGTGCTTTACCTCCACTTACTAACTGAAATCTTTAGCAAATCACTTCATGACACAGATTAAGATTAGTTTCTTAATCTGTAAAATATAAGTGCAATAATATATACATTAGAAAGCTTTCATGGGGACTATTATAAGGATTGTATGTAATAAAGACTGAGCCAGGAAGGGGCCCAGAAAAGAGGCTACCAGACCTTTAAGGGTTGAGTTTTAAATAATAGCTTTACCGATATATTACTCATAAAATTCACCATTTTTAAACTAGATTTTATTTTTTTAGAATAGTTTTAGGCTCATAGCAAAATTGGGCAGAATCTATAAAGTTTTCCCACATATTCTCTGTCCCCACACATGTACAACCTTCCCCTCATCAACAGCTCCCATCAGATTGATATATTTGCTACAACCCATGAACCTACATTAATACATCATATTACCAATGATACAGGGTGGTTCACAACTGATGTACATTCTGTGGGTTTGGGCAAACATATCATGACCTGTATCTGCCATCACAGTGTCATACAGAGTGGCTTCACTGCTCTAAAAGTCCCCTGTGCTCAAATTCACCACTTCCAAGTGTACCTTTCAGGGATTTCTTTAGTTTACAAACACAGTCATGCAGCCATCATTGCTTCTAATTCCAGGTCATTTTTATGATTCCTAAAGAGAAACTCCTATCTCTAAGCACTCTCAATTCTTTTTTCTCTAAGTCCTTGACATTTGTTTACCTGCTTTCTGTCTCTCTGGATTTTTCTATCCTGGATATTTCATATAAATAGAATAATAATATATGACTTTTTGTGAATGGCTTATTTCATTAAATATAATGTTTTCAAGATTCATCCATTTTGTAGCAGGTATCATTTTTTAATTCCTTTTCATTGCCATATAATATTCCATGCTATGGATAGTGGTATACATTTTGTTTATTTATTCATTAGTTGATAGATGTTTGAGGTTTTTTATTTTGGGGGCTATTATGAATAATGATGTGATGGACATTAATTCATTGGTTTTTGAGTGGATATATATTTTTAACGTTCTTAAATATATATGTGCCTAGAAGTGAAATTTCTGGGCCACACAGCTACTCTCTGTGTAACATTTTGAATGCCTGCCAGACTGATTTCCACAGTGACTGCACCATTTTTCAACTCCACCAGCAGCGTTCCAATTTCTCCACATCCCTGCCAGCACTTGTTGTTGTTGGTCTTTTTAATTCATCCACTTATTCTTTCATTTATTCATTCATGAATTAATTAGTACCAACATGTGCTAGAGACTGCAATGTGATAGTGAGAAAATCACACATGAAGCTTATCTAGTTTTGGCAGAGACAAGCTAATCAAACTATAATACAAATAAAAGTAAACAGGTAATTGTGAGAAGAATTACAAAGTGGGGAGTGGTGCGTGATGTGGTAAGACTGTATAGCAGGGAGGTTTGCCTTTTTCTAGGGGTTCAGTGAAGCTTTCCCTGGGGAGGCAGTGATTGATTTGACGTGCAAGCTGAATGAGAGTTAAGGAGGCGTTTCATTATGAGCAAGAGCGTTAGTGTATCCATGCCTCAGCTCTTCCTTTATGACACGCAGTTCGCCAGATTCACGTAACAGAGTGCTTTGGGAAACTCAGTGAAAGCTATTGTTAGGCGCGGATTAGATCTCTCAGTTAATGGGTCTCTCAGTTCCAGTTGCAATCTTCCCCCTCCCTTCCTCACTCTCCAGCTGAGAGGGCCTCTAGACAAATGTGGATGGGTCGAAGCTGTTGATGGTCCGGAGGCTGGCTGTGATTTGGTGGGTGCCTTCTATGTGCCAGGCACTGTGCTAAGTAATTGACCATGTCCTAGTCACTTTTTATAATGACAGTGCAACAGAAAGAAGTCATCATGAGATTAGAAAGGAGGAAAAAAATAAAAAAGACAATGAGGAGAAGAGGCACACCAAGTTTATATATTGAAGGAGTTGGGTTTATGGTTGAAAAAATAATTCTAAGGCAAATATTTCAAAGTGCATGTTTAGAAAGCACCCGAAATAGGTACTTGGTTTCAGAAAATATATTTTATGCAATTTAATTCTGTTTATACTTAGAAGAGTATTTCATTTCATGAATATAGAATGTAATCTCTTTTATTTCAAATTACTTCTCTGGTATTAAACTAAATGGTTTAGCTTAATCACATATAACAAACCTCCCAGTATGAGGGCCCGGATCCCAAATCTTGCTACAAATTAGTTTCTAGCTCAGGCAATAAATGGATACCTGGAGCAAATTCAAAAAGGTAGACCACTTTAATTAGTTTTGAAAGTGTCTCCAATCAGTTCCAGAATAGCTATCACTGGATTTATGATGCACCTTCCAAATTGTAACTCTTTTTACATCCAGCTGAAGGGAGAAAGCCCCAGAGAAATCGAGTATGATTTCTTGAAACCTAAATATTTATCTCCCCAAATAAGTGGCCCTAGAAAATACGGGCAAGGCTGATGGAAAGAAAGCCAGCTCACCTTAGCCAAGCTGGTCAACGAGCCTCTGTCATTGTTTCCACTTAATTGCAAGGGTTCCAGAAGAAGTAATCCAATCAAACCTTCCTTGAAAGATTTCCATAAGCATAGCCTGATCCTACTAATCTGTCACTCAACAATTATGTTCAGTTTTATGTTTATGCCCAAATGACAGGAACACAGGGCCCTACCTGAGTGGGAGCTGGCACGGAGACTCAGAGGTTAAATGACTGGCCGAATATCACAGAGTTCTACATGGAGTGAAACCCAGTTCACTGCACTCCAGTATTTTGAGCCCAAGGAACACCCTCAGAAGAAAATGTCAGCCGTAGAAGTATGAGCAGTCATGTCATACATATGATTCCCAGCTGTTTTGAAGTTGAATCACCTGTTTCGGTTGGATTCTCTTATCTTTATTTTCTTAGCCATAATACCTGAGTGTGACATAGACAGCGTGGCAGGGTGGAGAAGGCATGGCGTTTGGAGGTGGAAAGGCAGCACCAGAGCCTGGCATTTTACTTCTCAGTGGCGTGACTTTGCGCTTAACTACTCTGACCCTTGGTCTCGTCTTCTGAGTAGAAAGTCATGGTGAAGGTGAAGGGAGAAAAAGCCTTGCAACTCCAAATTGCCATCCATGTTACACTTTTAAAATCTAAGACTATGATTAAATCTGGCAAGAGAAGTCTGCAAGGTGTTTCCTGAGAGTTATTTGGAGATGTCGTATTGTCAGAAAGTCAAAATGACATTTATCCTTGAGCACTCAATAGCCCGCTCTTCTTGTGTGAATGGCATAGTGCTTGCCAGGAGGGTCAGACATCAGGGTTAGAATTCTTTGTATCACCTCAGTGTGCTGGACACTGTACCAAAGGCTTTGCGAATATTATTTCATTGCATCCCAACAAATCTATGTGATTCGTAGTGTTATAATCGTCACCTCACAGATGGAAACTGAGAACAACAGATTGGTTCAATTTACTCAAGTCAGTCCTTCTAAATGATAGTTTCCTTTCATCCCAATTTCTACCTTTCTCTTCCATTTCCTTGTTATCATCAAAGTGGTTTGCTACTGGAGGTTAAACTCCTTCTCCTGGATGACTGTCATGTAACTCAAATCTGACTGACTGGAAGATGGTATGACAGGCAGAACAATGCCTTCCACCAGAGTTGTCCATATTCTAATCTCAAGACCTGTGACTGTGTTACCTTATATGGCAAAAGGGATTTTGCACACATGATTTAGGTAAAGACCTTGAGTTGGGAAGATCATGTTGGATTATGCGCATGGCCCTAAGGTAATTACAAGGATCCAGTGTAATCCAAAAGTCAGAGGAGATAGAATGACAAAGCAGAGGCTGGAGTGATATACTCTGAGGATGAAACAGGAGATCAGAGCCAAGGAATGCAGGCACCTTTGGAAGCTAGGAAAGGCAAGGGAATGGATTGTCCACTAAGCCTCCAGAGGAACCCAGTCCTGTCAACACTGCAATTTTAGTCCAGTAAGACCCGCTGGACTTCTGGCCCTGAGAGCTGTAAGGCACTGGGTTTTAGGCCACTAAGCTTCTGTTTACTTTAAGCCAGAAAGTTTGAGGTAATTTGTTAAAGTAGCAATAGGAAACGAATACAGAGGATCAGACCAAATGATTTTCCATGGCAAACAATCCAACTAAAACACCATCGTGAGTATTCAATACGCATAGCTCTACTGTGGATTGTAGAGAAACATTTAGAATGCTCATGGAGTGGGAAGCCAGCTCCCATGAGGTCAAGGCCAGACAGCCAGAAAGTGCACCTGCTGGCATCCAAAGCCATGTCATTCTGACCATGTCTCTCTCCTTCATAAATATGACCTGCATAGTGACTCATTCAGGGGCCCACAGCCAGTTGCCAGAAGCACTGGGCTGGAATGTGGTCCTCATTCTCCCAATCAGTTCCTCAAAAGTAACAAAAGATACTAGATATGAACACAAACCGATCGCAGGATGGGGATACCCAACCCGGTCCTGCTACCTCTTCCATGCGACTCGCGTCTGACGTCATCTGAGTGCGGTACTCATGCATCACTGTGACTGACCTGTTTGCGTTCAAGGTCCTGTGTAAGTGATTAGCTGGCATCCAATAGAACTTGATGGAGTGCGATCACTAATGAAGTAGTTAATGTTTGCTGAATGTCCCGGGACTGGACTTTGATTCCTTGTCACCACCACCCATCATTGAGGGAGAGTCCTGATAGAAGGATGTCTTTGGGTGCAAACAAGGCCCGGGGTTACTCACCGTGCCGGGCACATCCTGTAGGATGTCGCGTCCTCCGCAAGGCTGAGGTTATGAGGCAGCTCTATGGCAAAGCTGTATTTCCGGGGGGTGGTGGGGAACTAAATGTGGCGCCTGTTGTGTCTACCGAATTATACCTAGTGTTTTCGGATCACTTCATTTTCACAGCGGCATTGTGAAGTGTTACGATTCCCTTTTTCCAAATGTGGAAACTGAGGCAAATCTGGCAGGACTAGAAGTAATGCTGAGAAGCTGAGAAATGTGGGGTTTATGGGGGAAGCACTAAGGTTGTAATTCATACCCTTGGGTAATCAAAAGGTATTTAATGTCCCTTGCTTCCACTTATGAACAGGTGTCCCCAAATTCCATTATTGACCAAAACATAGCATGTGGTTTGTTTTGACCTACAAATGTCCTGAATAGAGCTGATATAAATCTATCTGTGTGGTATCGAATGAGACATTGAGGGTTGATGCAAACTATACCAGCATAGTGTTCAAAGACGTGAATTGTAGTTGAGTTCTTAATTTTTTTTTTTTAATTTTGGGCAAATTAGTTCCCCTCTCTGGACTTTCTTACCTGTCGAGGCAGCATAGGGAGAGAGAAGTAACACAGGTTTTGAAGACAAACCTAGATTAAAATTCTGGTTTAGCCCAGTATTAACTGTGGCCTTAAGCAAGTCACTTACCCTCACTCTCACTCGGACCCTTCGTTAGGAAAATGAGAATAATGATAGGTAGCTGGTAGGGCTCTTTACAAACCGTAACTAATAAATAACAAGGATCCAGAAAGCAAGTTGGCACACACATAGTGGCTCCCGATAAGTGGTAGCTTCACAATGGGCGATATTTGACTAAGCAATCTCTAGATCCCTTGCAAATCTATAATTTTAGTTTTTCAAAACTTTTGACTACTGTTTATGGGAACTTACTACATAGTAGGCTCAGTACCAAGGATTATGCTTGGCGTGATCTCCTTAAATCGTAATCACAATTTTAGGAGGTTAGGTGCTATCAGAATCCTTGTAGGTGATGACACCTGGGCATAGAAAAGATAAATAAGCTTCCCCTGTCACAAATAATGGTGATGGAGTCAAGATTTGAATCTAAACATTACTGACTTCAGAACTCCCCCTCTTAAAATTAAGCCCTTGTTAATATAGATCCCTGAATATCATTACTTATGTAGAAAAGGCTGGACACCAATTTTCTTTTCTCCCTGTAACATAGGGAGACGCACTAGTGACTTACTGAGACCTTGTGGGTCCCTGGGTGGCTTCAGGACAAGAAAAACCCAGTGCTTACCATACTGCTGCTTTCAACTGAAAGTCATAACTGAGCACAATTTTCCAAGCTATAAAGAGAGTGAGACTCAGATGTTTGATGGCCCATGTTCTCAGCAAGTGGAAGAGTTTCCACTCAAGGCAGACAGGAACATACTTCTCCGAGAACCAACCGGGAATTGAGATGCTTGGGCAGGTTTTGTCAGCCCAGGTTTTGCTTCATTCCCCCATGATGGTTCTCATCCATTCTGTAGGGAAAGTAGATGACTGAATTCTGGAACTATCTCCAACTTACTTCCCAGAAAATTGACCTTCAGTGAGCTTCTATAACCTGCCATGCACACTGCTAGCAATAGAAGTACAAGAAATATGAGGCCCTTACCTGAAAAAAGAAAAAGCAAAACCCCAATTTGTAGTAACTGCTGATTTCTGTGATGTAAATACTCTTACCAAGGCCAGTTTCAAGCTACAAATGTGAAGTCATTCATCATAGAGTTGAAAACAGTTGGGCACAGTTGGCTCTAGTGAGCTGGTACAAACTAGCTCCAGCCTACCACTGGCCCTCCTGGGTTCTTAATATGCCGTTTACTGGGACGTATGCCCCTCCTTCACCTAGTCAACACCCACTCATCCTTCAGATCTCCACGCAGTTGTCGCTTCATCAGAAGTTTCAACTGGACCCTTGTCTCAGATGAAAAGCCTGAGAGCTTGAGAGACCGTTCCAGTCTATTTTTCATTGTTTTACTAGATATGAGAAAGTACCTACAGAGGAAGATTTTGCCTATGACTGGCCATGCGAACCTGTGAGCAGGGCGCAGAGGCCGGGGTGATGGGCTCTGTTCCCTGAAGCACTCTTATGAGATGAACCTTTCTGTCAAAATGGCTCTTGGAGTGAGTCCCGAGTCCCAAGGAAACTTTGGCATCCAACCAAACCCAATCTTCCCCAAACAACTAAAAAGCATCAGACCAGCTGATATGTGTACCACATAATACTGAAGTCCCCCACACCATGTGTTTGTTATTGAATAGAGGAATTGTAACATTCTTATTATCTTAAGCTCTGTAAGGTTCCAACTTCCAGTGGCATTTTGTATAGACATTTAGTTGAGGGCTTTGGGAATATTATAGCAGTGCCCTCACTGTCTCTCTAGAAGGTGCTGAGCTGATTTGGATAAAATAAGAAATGACTTGACCCCTTAACCTGGAACAAAATCAGGACAAAATTAAATGTTTGAACTTTAAGAGAGTTCACCCAACTTCTTGCCTATTGGTCTTGCATGCCTCTGCCTTCCCCTCTTGATTGCCACTTGTGACCAGCTACAGGGACATGTGCTAGAAGTCAGCTGTGCCTGGGGTATTTCTGGCCTCTCCCAAAATAGGAAGAACCCAAGGTCTCCAGAGATCCTCATCTGTAGAGATTTCCCATTGGACTTTGCAATCTCAAGAGAGAGGAGCATTTGCAAGGATTGGTGTCAGTGGCTGAACTTTTGCCCACTGATCGAACGAAAGAGAGCCACTGACTCTTCAGAGGGTCACGTATTACTGTTTGTCACCATTGCCCAGGAAATCAATTTTTTTTCTCACCATCTTTTTTGACACCGAAGAGCTTACTGGTGCCTTCTCTTGGGTCCAGGTGGCCTTTATCCAAAAGACCTAGCAGAGACACTTTTACTGACTACCTCCTGGGCAGATAGAGTGAAGAATGCTCATCATCTTCCCTTTCGCTATCACCATTGCTGACAGTCACAGAGCTTCCACGATGAACCTGGTGTCATACTGAGCCTTTTACATGCAGTATTTCATCCAATCCATACAAAGACTCTACACATTTATGGTTTCCACTTTAAAGGCTAGGATTCTAGGTCTCAGAAAGGTTAGGAAAATCACCTAACAGATCATGCAGCTAGAGAGTGGCAGAATTGAGACTCAAATGCAGGTCTTATGACAAGCCCTGTATGCTACCATTATTTCACCTAACGGAAATTGATGGCATCATGCAATTTCATTTAGGAAGAAAATAACTTTTGGATAAATGCATCACATAGAGGCTGTATCTCCCTACTGTCACTAAGTTACTCGCCAGGAAACTTGCTGACTGTCCCCTTGCTATCACAGACAGACAGAAGCTATGGGCATGCACGACTTGAGGCCTCCAGCCCAGGCCTCTTTGGGGTCAGCAGCAGATGTGGTGTTTAACCCAAGGCCGCCTTCCTTGGCTCCTTTCCTCCCATAAGAACATAATTGGCTTCTCTTTCCATTTCTCCATAAAGAGCCAAGCCAGACGATAGGACGTATATAAATAGTGAAAAAATGTTTTTAATAACTTTATTCCCACTGCACATATACATGCCTCAGATTCAACACCAGTAGATATTTGAATCCTTCGTGACTAATTTCAGCAATTTTTACTTTTCCACATATAATGGCCTTGTTTCTGAAGGTCTTCTGTTTTCCATCACCACATGGGTCACGTGATACTCATGTAGCACAAAGGCTACAAAGTTGGGAATTTCTAAACACAGTTAAAATGACAGATCCGGCCTCCAGGCGGCCGTTGCCCTTTGTCCTGGATCAGTGATGCTCAAGGTTCAGTGAGTGGATTCTGCATTTAGCCCTCTGTGGGACAGACAGTAGGTGAGGACAGCGGCACTTGCTGGTACCTCCTGGAGGCCCGTGGAGGGGAGAGGCTAGGACAGGGTCTGGCTCAGGGGGGGATTGATGGCCTTACCATTGATCTGAGAAAGTTTAGCCAAGCAGACCAGAGTGCTCTGTCCAAATGACAGGGCAGTTCTGGCCCAGAAACTCAAATCTGGAGGGCAGTAGATAAATTTCCAGGTCGGGTGGGATAATCTACATCAGGAGATCTGACTACATCAAAAAGGATAACGAAATGGGAGGGTTACATCTGAAGAGTATTTACGTTGTACCATGCTTTTTTTCCTCTCTAGATTTTATTTTATTTTTCAATTACAGTTGACATTCAGTATTATTTTATATTAGTTTCATGTGTACAGCATAGTGGATAGACAGTCATTTAATTTACAAAGTGATCCCTGTGATAATTCTAGTACCTACCTGGCACCATATATAGTTGTTACATTATTATTGGCTATATTCCCTGTGCTGTACTTTACACTCCCATACTACCATTGGTAGTTTTGTAACTACCAATTTGTACTTGTTAGCCCCTTCATCTTTTTTACCCACCCCCAACCCCGCTCCCATCTGCCAACCATCAGTTCTCTGTATCTATGAGTTTGTTTCTGTTTTGTTTATTTTGTTCTTTAGATTCCACATATAAGGGAAATCATATGGTATTTGTCTTTCTCTGTCTGACTTACATCCCTTACCGTAATACCCTCTAGGTCCATTTGTGCTCTCTCAAATGGCAAGATTTCTTTTTTTCTTTTTTTTTTTTACTGAGTAATATTCCACCATATATCTGTACCACATCTTCTTTATCCACTTGTCTGTTGATGGGTACTTGGATTATTTCCATATCTTGACTATTTTAAATTACAATGCAGTGAACATAAGGGTGCATATATCTTTTCAGATTAGTGGTTTGGATTTCTTCAGATATATACCCAGAGGTGAAACTACTGGGTCAGAAGCAGTTCCTTTTTAAATTTTTTGAGGAAACTCCATACTTCTCCCCATAGTGGCACCACTTTGCAATCTCGCCAACAGTCTGTGCTTTTCTCCACGTCCCCGCCAACATTTGTTGTTTGTTGATTTACTGACGATAGCCATTGACAGATGTGAGGTGATTCTAATTTTTATTTTAATTCGTATCTAATGATTATTGACATTGAGCATCTTTTCATATGTCTATTGGCCATCTGTATGTCTCCTTTGGAGAAGTATCTATTCAGGTCCTCTTCCTATTTTTTAAATTGGATTTTTTTTTTTTGGTGTTGAGTTGTATGAGTTCTTTATAAATTTTGAATATTAATCCCTTATGAGATGTGTCACTGGTGACTATCTTCTTCCATTCAATAGGTTGTCTTTTTGTTTTGTTGATGGTTTCCTTTGTTGTGCAAAAGTTTTTTAGTTTGATATAGTCTCATTTATTTCTTCTTTTTTTAAAAAAAGATTTTATTTGTTTATTTTTAGAGAGAGTGGGAGGGAGGGAGAAAGAGAGGGAGAGAAACATCAATGTGTGGTTACCTCCCATGTGTCCCCCACTGGGGACCTGGCCTGCAACCCAGGCATGTGCTCTGACTGGGAATTGAACCAGCGACCCTTTGGTTTGCAGGCCTTCTTTTGTTTCCTTTGCCCAAGGAGACATATCAGAAAAAATATTACTAAGGGAAATGTCATAGAGTGTACTGCCTGTCTTTTCTTCTAGGAGTTTTATGAAGTTGAGTCTTACATGTAAGTCTTTAATCCATTTTGTGTGCTATAATTTTTGCATATCTTATTTTAGTTTAATATAGGGCTGTAGCATCCGATAGATCTAGGTTCTATTTTTGAACTATCCTGAGCTGGTTACTTCAGCGAGGAGAGTGGACTACAGTGATTGCGCGGCTGGGTCACCTGTTCAGTTCTTTCTCTTACAGGGGATAATGGATGAGTACCCTTCACTGAAACCCCATAGAGTGGGTTCCCCACAGGAAGAAAATGTTCGGTTACCAGAAGCAAAGGGAATGGACATGGAGAAGCCAGAAGCACTGGTGCTCAGCTCAGTGACTGAGCCCTGAGCCCCTTCGATATTGGCCGTGTCTGGTTTCTCTCTGCCCAGGGGCAGGATGGGTCTCTTGGGGGAAGGGGCTGTCAGTTGTTTGGTTTTCAAGAACAGGGGAAGACTGAGATAAACCACAAAGCAGGACATTTTAATTTAATTAAATACTAGTCTCCTGGTTCTTAAGGAAGAACTAAGAGGTCATTATTTTTCTTAAACTAAAAGTTTACACAGAGAACATGACTCACCTGACAGGTAAGAATAAAGCATAAGCCAAAAGGAGAGGAATAGGAGGGTTTCGAGTTCTGGGGAAAGCAGGTGTGGGCGTTCTCACAATCGCAGGCGCAGGCAGGGAAGGGAGGGACAGCCTGTCTCATCTCAATACCCTGAGAGCTCCACTGAGGGCTGGTGCACCTTGAGCTGGTGGGGGAGGGGGACCGCAGTTTCCATCAGGTGCAGAGGGCAGTGGCACCATCACTGTGGTGGCCACGAGACTCTGCCCTGCAGCCCTCAACTCCAGGGAGGGAGATGGATCAAGATCCACCTGCTGTGCCCTGAATCTTTCATCGTGTTTGTGCCAATGTCCCTGTCTTTTTGAGTTCCTCCCAGCCAATGACTGAGTGTGGCAGGCCCAGCATGAGAGACACACAAGACTCTTCTGATAGCTAATGTCAGTGTGGGGACTCCCTGATCACCCTGCCAAACTCCTTAGACTACAAAGTGGTCTAGGATGCTTGCTTTGCACATGCTGTTTGTCTAATGAATTTCCAGTAAACTCCTGTATGTCTGTATGTCAGTTTTCTATTGTCGCTATAACAAATTGCCATAAACTTCATGGCATCAAGCAACACAAATTTATTCTTTTGTAGTTCTGGAGGTCAAGAGCCCCACATCAAGGTGTCTTAGGGCTGTGTTCCTTCTGGGTGCTCTAGGGGAGAATCTTTGGATTCTGCCTGCTTTCTTTGGCTTATGGCCCCTTCCTCCCTTCAGAACCAGCATTGTAGCCTATTCAGATCTCTCTCTGACTCTCCTGCCACTCACCCCAAGGGACCCTCGTGATTATATGGGGCCCATCTGGATGATCCAGAAAAATTTCCCCACATCAGTATCCTTAATTGCATCTGCCAGTTCCTTTTGCCAAGCAGGGCAAACATATTTGTAGTTTCCCTGGATTAGGAGGCAGACATCTTTGGGGGCCTTTATTCTATCTACCACAATCTGTTGACGCATTACTAAGGAACCAGCTATTCTGTGACGACCTCTTACTCTTGTCAAAAGCAACTAAAACTAACTAGTCTTTCCAGTAAAACACATTATCTTAGTTTTGTTTTATGATATAATGCAATTTAAGACAATGCATTGCACTGCCCTCGTTTTCTTACTTACGTCCCCTGAACTGGATGGTCAGACCCTTGAGATAAAAGATTATGGCTTATTCATCCTTGTAGCCCCAAACTGTCAGAGCCTGGCTTGGGCTTCGGTAAATGTCCACTTGAAGTGAAGAACACACTTTATGATGTGCAGATTGCATTTTAAATATTTCCGAGATGGGGCACTCCATGAAGAGATCACTTGTAAAGTGTCCAATACATAGGACCAACCAGGCAGAGGGCCCTTGAAACAGGTAGATATTTGGGGAGATATCGAAGTCCAGCATAATTTAAAACATTGGGTGGAAGCACCAGGGCTAGGGGTTGCATTCCAACGTAGTGCCCTGGTCGGTAACAAGCTATGGAAGCTACTGAAACATAAAATTAAAGGAGGAGCCAAGCCTAAAGATGAGGCTGGAGGGAAAAAGTAAAAGTCTGTGCCAGATTCCTCTACAAACAGCCTCCTGA
Organism: Mormoops blainvillei; assembly: GCA_004026545.1. NCBI lineage: Eukaryota > Metazoa > Chordata > Mammalia > Chiroptera > Mormoopidae > Mormoops > Mormoops blainvillei. The sequence goes on from PVJD01001228.1 coordinate 219,328, forward strand.
GGAGGCGGGGCTTTGTTCTGTAGGCGATAGGGAGCTGCCATGGATTTCCAAGTTGAGTGATGCGGTCACATTTGCATCTCCTGAGGCCGGAGAGTCGAGGGTAATGGAGAAGGCAGACTGAAGGCAAGGGGGCTGGAATGGTTCACCAGAGGGATATTCATGTTCTGAGCTTATGTAATGACAGCCGGGATGGCAGGTCGGAGCTCCCTGTTAAACACCAGCATTAAGGAGGGAGTGACTATGCCAGTTTTTGCCAACATTTTACCCCAGGCCATAGAAAGGGTCAGTGGATACTCAATAAATATGTATCTGATGAATAAGGGACAAGTGATTCTTGTAATGTTAACATGTCGGGTTGATGGAGCTCAGTGGTTGGGACATATACAAATAAATAGGTTATAACTGGTTGGAGAGCATAGCGAGGGAGTGAGTTATGAGGTTCGTTTTAATTGGATATCCTTTGGCTATTAGATAACTGACTTGGAGTGTGTGTCTGTGTGAGTGTGTGTATATATGTTGGAGGTGGACTTGGGAAGTAGCAGCCCCTCCCTCCTATTTTTCGTAAACTAGATCGTCCATGCTCCCTACCCTTTGACCTTTGAGGTACTTCTCCCTCCCTGCACATCTCTCTGGGCTAATTCTCAGCTACTCAGGTTTCCAGCCCTGGCTCACCCCAAAGGGCATCATGCATAGCATTCCTTCTCCAGCCCACTCAGGGATTCTTAAATGTGGCCTCATTTCCATTCTCCCAGTATTTGCCAGCAAATTCATTTGGACTCATTTTTAATAAGCTCCTGGGCTCTTGGCTCAGACCTTAAATATTTCACTTGATTTGTGTTTGGGGGGGGGGGGACCGCAAACAAACAAAAAATGATGGCCCTATATAAAATGACAAATATTTATTGGACTTTTCAAAAAATGCACCCAATACTTTCAAAGGCCTCTGGGAAAGTATTAAATTAAAAACTGTCTGCGCATTAAACAACCTGTGAAATCAACCACCCTTGGTACATAAAGCTCAATTTGCCTCACTGTGTACGAGTTTGGACCATTTGGCTACTACTGTCTGTATAAACAGAGAGAAAATAGTGATGAAACATTACCTACCTCTCAATGTGTCTTCCTTGTGGGCCAATTAAAAAAAAAAAATACCCACCCACCACATTCTTTCCCCCGTCTTGCTTCAGTATGTGATTTGCCTCTCTGTAATTCAATAGACTTAGATAATTGATCCACAAAGAGATTTTTAAATCTATAATTTTACCACAGTTGGGAGAATATAAATAGCATAATTGACCAAATGTAATTCTCATCTCTGAGGCTCACTGTGATATGTCAATATTTCAGAAAGGAAGAAACCAGCATTTATTGAGCACCTACTATGTGGCAGGTATTGAGCTAAGTGCATTTTTGATACACTCACATTTCATCTTCATCTTCCCTGTAGCAAAAAATATTGTCTCTGTCTTATGGATTTGAGGAAGGCAACTCAGGAAAACTAAGTGATTACATGAGAAATGGGAAAAGCAGGATTCAAGAATTCAAACTAATGCCTGTCACCTGCAGAAGGAGTGGGTCTAGGAGTAAATGCAATGGCAGTCGTCAAACACATCTCTAGTATTGTCCCCTCTCTCTCCTTGTTTGCAGAGTGTCAGCTCAGGCACCACACATTTGGGCTGAATGGATTCAAAGGGAACCATGTACATGAGGGAAGGGGGCTTTCTGTTCAGCAGACCACACTCTCAGTTATTGTTATCCTTCAGGAATTATTACCTGGTTGCTGAATTTAGTGGGAAAGCTTTTGGTGTTTCACAGTTCAGTGTGCTGTTCGCTTGTGGTTTAAGATGGTATATTCATTTCCTAGGGCTGCCCTAACAAAGTACCACACACACTGGGCGGATTAACATTTTAGAAATTTAATATAATAGTTGTGCAGCTCTATGGGCAAAATAATAGACTCAAAATACATAAAATTAGCCCTGGATGGGTAGCTCAGTTGGTTAGAATGTCGTCCTCATACACCGGTGTTGTGAGTTCCATCCCTGGACAGGGCACAGACAAGAATCTACCAATGAATGCATAACTAAGTGGAACAACAAATCGATGCCTCTTTCTTTCTTTCTTTCTCTCTCCCTCTTTCTCTTTCTATCTCTCTGTCCTCCTCTCTCTTCCCCCTTCCTCTCTCTAAAATCAGTCCAATAAAAATGTTTAAAAATGTATACATAGTCAAAATAATTTAAAATAGAATTAGAAATTGACAGCAGATGTGGGAGATATGAATTTTCATACCCAGTGTTTGAAACTTCTTCATAGAGGAAAGAAATGAAGACGAGACAAAACTCAGCAGCCTTTCCACATTTTACAAGGTGGGCTGTTCATTTCCAGATGTGCTCTTCCTGAAGAAGCCGTTTGTGAGACATGGGGCACCCCAGTGACCGGGTTCCTGTGTCCTGGATTCTCTGGACCTGCATGTTGCTTTAGCACTTTGGGGTAGATGCAACCAAAATGAAACTCACTATCTGGACGAGCAGAGAAGGCATCGTTACCATCTGTGTGTAACCTGACCCTGGTGGCCATGTGTGATTTCTTTAGAATCCACTCTGCTTCAGAAGACATTTTTGGAAGAAATAAATAGTAAGTCACGGCACCTCACCACTCAGTGCTCGTTCATTAAACTTTTATTGAGAAGCTAATATGGCTATGTGAGGAGTCCAGCCCTGAAAATAGAAAGATGAATAAAACAGACATGGCCCATACACTCCCTCCTGGGACAGAACGCCTGTCCCTCTGGAAGATAAATCAAGTAAAGCGGTGGTTATAGGTCACTGGTTTCCAAGGATCCTACTCTCATGGGGGCAGGAGGTAGAGGTGGATTTCTATGATTCCCTCACATCTTGGAGAAGACAGTACAGAGAGGTGATTTTTGTGATGAGGAACTGCTGGCGAGGAAAGTGATGTGACAGAAAGTGTCATAGCCTTGGGCTAAGAGAAAATCAGCAATTAGCCAGAGAGAGACGTGCCCCCACCCCCCCAAAAAAAATTGAAAATGGAAAAAAAGTTGCTTAATTTTTACATATATGCGAAGGAAAGGGGATGCTGTGGGGAGCGACCTCCTTTGCCCCAGGTACAGACAAGACGGCACTCCACCGATGCGTCCTGGCAGACTGAATTGAGAGCACTGGGAAAGTCCTGAGGTTACATTTTTCTTTTTGAAGAATGCTGCCAAATTGCTAATTTGGACTCACGTTCTTTTTCCGCAACATAGCTTTCTCTGACCTCGAAGGAGCCAGGGTGTAGGCAGCTAAGTATCTTAATGTTTGAGAATTGCCAACTCTGCTTCTCCTCTCGTAACTCTTGGGTGCATTGGTCCATATGGTTAAATGGCTCATTGCAATTCAGCAAAGTGGATTTTATGTACAATTAATGTTTGTTAATTTGGTTAAATGTCAAAGTATACATTGTTTTTTTTTGCGGGGGGTAGTTTCCTGCAACACAACCTCCACCCCCAAAACTTTTAAATATTGAGGGGTGAGATGTTATTCTCAAATGCAGAGGCGATCATACTCAGCGTCTGCTTGAAATCGAATGGATGATACCTTAGTTCATTGTCCCTCTTGGGAGAAGAGATAGTAATATCTCAGCACATCTGAGTATAGAGGCAAAGTTAAAGGGATCGTTGAGAAAACCCACTGGAAAAATACTGCTATTATCACCTGGCCCCTAAAGAAGAAAGAAGGGCTTTGACTCAATTATTGGCTTGCTTGTTTTGATCTCTCACTTTTTGTTCCCCTAATATTTTAGTATTTCCCCTTATGTTTGTGTCTTGACTGTTCTGTGTATTTATTTTTTAATCTTTGATGTGTCCATATGTATATATCCTAGTTTTGTTTATCAGGGTGCTAAAGGCTCAGAAATAGTCATTGAATTTTTTTTATAATGATCATTTTAATTTAATAAAGTCTACCATGCATTTATGTAAAATATGCACAGTAAAAGTAGAAATAGGCTAAACCATTTGATCTTCCAGCTTTGGCATCCATCTGCCACTAAACTAAAACAAAAATGGTTGTCTTTTCCAAATTTACAGGGGAAAAGCAGATTTAAGGGTCTCAGTATTAGAATTTCTCTCATACTTTTTAATCTTTTTTGCCTTAAGAGTTTGACCCCTTACCCAATCATTTAACCAGCTATAGCTCTCTGTGCTGGTTCAATAGTGGGGCATCTCTGCTGCGGGTAGAACTGTGGTTTGACTTGTGGCTGCCCTAGATATTTTAAATTCTGTGTCTCGTCCTCTTTTTAAAAGTCATTCTCTTTGCACTGCCCCTCTCCTGCATGTCCCTGGTACAGTGAAGTGATTTGGGTCTGTCTGCCCCTCAGCTGCTCGTTTACCCCGCTGGGCTGGGGGGAGGTCAGGTGAGCTCCTTCTAAGTAAACCTCACTGATATACTCTCTTTCTTCTGTTGTTATCAGTTACCTTACAGTCCTCATTCCTTTCTTCCTTAAAATCTCAGAAAGAAAAAAAACAAACCCAGGGCCAAGATGTGGGGTCTACATAGATCTGCCTGAGATAGCTTCTTAGGTCACAGGGACAAAGGCTATCGTAGTAGCTTTTCCATGCCAGGAAGGACCCCCCCAAAACAAACCGAAGATAAGGAACATATATTCTCTCAATATGTCCACTTTCCAGATCATTCTCAGAAATCTGTAATAATGACTGATTGACAATTCTCAACAGGGCCAGGTACATGGGCCTGCGACTTGAGCAGTTACCCAGGTCCTCACATTCTGAAGGGACTCCAACTTGGTTAAATTACCACCTTAAAAGTTCTTAATCTTTGAACAAGAGTTTCCACGTTTTGATTTGGCACTAGGTCCCTCAAATAATGAAGCCTGTCTCGATCCTCTGTACAGAATTCTGACCAGTTCTCTCTGCATATTATCAACACTGCTAATGTTGTTGGCACATAAATGGGAGTTCGCATTGGCCTCATCCAGGGAGGGTCAGGACACCTGTGTACCTCCCTGGACCTGGGACCCAGGGTTCAAAGGGGAGAGGTGAGTTCAACAGTGATTTAGCTTAAAGAGCCAAAGGATTTACAAGTATACCCGGTGGTGAGCTCATTCACTGAGAGCAAGACTTTTATGAATGAAAGGGAGCAAGGTCCAAGGTACTTTTCAGGTTTGTGGAGATTAGTCATAGGTTAGAGGCTCTCTGAATTTTGTGGCCCTGAGGATCCTCGAAGGTTACGTCACTTTAGGTTTGATATGGAGTCCTATGTCCTACTTATATAATCAATAATTTTCCTTTCGTGGTTGTTTCTCCCAGTGTCCTCCAAAACTTTGCAGAAATGACCTGTGAATTTTACCCAACGATTGTACCTTTGCCTCTCGTGGGGTGTGCTGCGTCCGGGGGTTAGGCTCTAGTAAGCCAACAGAAGAATGTTTTCGTTTTATTTTCCTGGACCTTTGTCCCAAACCTTGACTTGGACCTCTGTTGCCTACTGGAAACAAATACAACATTCAAGACTGATTTCAATCTGGTTATTCACTTGTTTTCTATAGAAGTCAGGGGTGTGGATGACATTTTGCTAGAATTAGAGAAGTTACGCATTCTCTGAGAAGGATCTTCAGTGTGGCTAACGGGACTAAGAATGGACAGGCAGGTGGGTGGAGAGAACTGACCACCTGGCTTTTCAACCTGGAGGTATAAGCCATGATCTCCCTTTCCGACTCTACCTTAGAATTCCTTTTGTGTGCGATGAGATTTTAATTGGGTTAATGAAGGAAAGACAGGGCATGGTCCCCTCCAGCAGAATGCCCCATTGTGGAATTCCTGCTTAGTGGGAAGGATTCTGGACAGGATTGTGTTTGCTTTTTTTTTGGGGGGGGGGCGGTTCATCCAGTTCTCCAGTCGTTGATTTGGTGTGGAAGAATGAATTTAAAAATTCATTTTGGGGAAAAAAAAGAAAAACCCACACTAGTCTAGATTCACTGTCTGTCTTAGCCAGGGCCTCTCTTTCCAGGAAGTGGAAGAGTCTTGGGAATGCAATTGGGAAGTCAGGTCAAGTTGCATTGTGAGTAGCAGTCAGACTTCCTGAGTCTCGTCTTCCCCGCACTTGAGAAGGGGTGGGTGAAGTGCATACAACACCAAGTGACTGTGACGGCTGCAGGCTGTAGCCTGTGAAAACTCTCTGACCTGGTGTCCAGTGCATAGCAGCTGTCCAAATTGCGTTTAGCTGAACCAGAGCAGAGTTGTGACCCTGCATTAGTGGTTTTATTGTCAGTAAATGGTTAGGGTGTGTGTGTGTGTGTGTGTGTTTGTTTATATTGTTAATGTTTTTGTTGTTGTTAAATGCTCTTTTGGCAAGAAGCTAGGGTTGACCAATTCTGCTTCATTCGCTCACATATGCCCTCTGTGAATTTTGTAAGGGGGATAATATACAAAGGACTGTGACAAAGAAGCCCCCATTACAGCAACCGGCATTTGCGCCCTAACCTCAGTGCAGGGAAACGCGGTAAGGTGGAGCATGCAGAAAGCTGGTTTACTGACACGGTCGGGCTTAAGACATGTTCCGGACCAATGCAACACACCCGCTAGGCCCGGGAGAAAGTCGACAGAGAGCAAGAAAGAGCTGTTTAATCGAGCCTGCAGCTGAACAGCAGTCCCGGGCTCAGTCAGCCCCCAGCAGGGAGTGAGCCTGTCCTGCAGGGACAGAGGAGAGGGAGAGGGAGGGAGAGCCACGTCTAGTGGGGCCCACCAATGCACAACCACCCTGGCCACCAACACGTAGCACGAAGTCAAATGCTGGTTTGGGTTCTGGCAGGTCCACAGCAAACCTTCCTCCTGGGAGACAAGAACCAAAGAGGAGGATTAGCAGGGCTTCGCCCCATCCTAATGGTCTTCAGAGGCTATATCTCGTAGGCTTGATTCAGTGATGTTTTTTAAGGGAAACTTAGATTTTTATCTTCATGGGAGAGCTCTGCGACAGGTTGCACTCTTTCGGGCCTTATTCTTCCCTCCCGAATAGAAGAGGGGCACATTTTACTCCTTCATGGAATCCCAAACTCAGATTCCAAGAAGAAAATTGCATTTGTTCACGTAATAAATAATAATGCATTTGGACCTGGCAACCACTAGGCATGGCTGCAGAAGATGTATAATACAATTAGCCCTTGCCGAGAGTTGCCAGCTGACAATGGGGCGAGATTTATGTGTTTGCTTTTTCCATAAGTACAATTTTATTTGATAAGTGCAGTCCAAAGATATAAAGAATTAATCCAAGGTCTGCATTGTGGGAAATTTCCTCTGTAATATTAAAATAAATATTACCCCTCTATCCAATTACATAAAATTATGTTAATAATATCTTCTTTGTTGTTGTTGTCTGCCTGTTTCATCTTGGTAGCCAAAGAGTTTATTAAAAGCAGTGACTGGCTTCCTTTCAGAAGGAGGTAGACATATTTTTTTATCATCTTAGAAGAGTACTTTTTTTTTTTTTTTTTTTTAAAGAAGCACTCCTGACCGCTGGTGAAGAGTCTGGTTTTCATGAGTCACCCTTTGCTCTGAAATCTCCCTTAACCTCAACTCCTCCTCCCTACTGGCAAACTCGAACTTTTAGGAATGACAGGGTCACACTCTGCTTTGAATGTGTGTGTAATCAGGGGTACTGGCATACCCTGTTTTATTGTGCATCACTTTATTGTGCTCCACAGATGTTGCATTTCTTACAAATTGAAGGCAAGACCCTCCACGAGCAAAAAGGTTGCAACTCTCTTTATTTTGAAACTTGTCTTATTGCGGGGGTCTGGAACCGAACCCACGATATCTTTAAGGTCTGCCTCTGTATAAAGTGGGGGTGGGCATTTGGTCCTTTTGAAAGATTCAATATGCAGCATCTATGGGGAGTAAAGGCTGCAATGGGAGAGGGTGGAGGAGAAGGTTCAGGGAGGAGTTATTTTCTCAAATTCCTACATTACACTTACACATTTAGTTTGTTTACTGGTGGCTACTTATTAAGAGTTTATCCTCAACAAGGGGTGTGAACACAGCCTCTGCCAAGGGTCTTAGACCCCTGGAGAGAAAACAAGAAATGACAGAAAAGTTAAAGTGTGCGCTGGGCTCAGACAGAAAGAAATGAGGTCCACTCATTCATACAGGCACACACAGCAAACACACTTGCCAACTGCATGCTTCAGCTCCCGCTCTACTGAAGGTGTGGCCTGTTGTCCACAGCTGCTAGTTGCCGTGCATGGTGAGAAAAGCACAGAAATTGCTAGTGGATATTTAGAAACTTTTATAGCAATTGGATGCTGTCAGTTTATGTCTGTGGAATCTAATAGCAATAAAAATTTGGCCTTATAGTTTACATTTCATTGTTTTAGACATATATTCTAGTAATTAATTTTTATTCATTGGAAATACAATGAATTGGAAAAGGAGAAAAAGAAAATTGGGTTTTTCACCAGATGATTTGATAAAGTTCAAGTCTAAACCAATAGAACTTTTTCCATCCACAGAGCCCATTAAAAAAATTAGAACACAGCAGAGCTTCGGTAAATGTTGGTTAACCTGACATCAGCTTTGAACATGACTCAGACAACTACGTTACTCCTAACTTTTGTCAGGAGGGGAAGAATAGGAAGAAACTAGGATTTAATGCAGTATCCTCTGTCCCAAACTTGCATATATTGAGGCCTCAAAAAAATCCTTTGCAGAAGTGTAAGGTGAAACATTTTACAGAGGAGCAAACTCAGGATATACAGATTACACAGCTCAGAGGGGTGGGGCCAGGTTCCCATCCCAAGAGAAGCTTCTTTGTCTTGACTGGCCTCGCTGTGGCCGAGACCTCAGTAGTCCATAAAGCATGCCCACTGTGCTCCAGGCACGGTGTGAATGGAGCACGTTGTAGGTGTTCTCTCAGTAATCCCCCCAGTAGCCCTCAGAACTTAGTTCTCTACAGATAAGGAGTCTGAGTCATAGAGAGGTAGGTTAATTGATAGTTATTTTAATATTAAAGACAAAATATCCCACAGTGCAGACCCCGGATTAATTCTTTATATCTTTGGGCTGCACTTACCCTCGTATAATTATACTTATGGAAAAAGGAAATACAAGACCAAGCAGTGTCTGGCAATGGTTCTGCTCAGTGAGAGGCAATATGACCCAGAAGTTCATTTACTAAGTTTTAGAGTCCAACAAGCTGTGCCCATAGCCACCAAGCACAAGGGGAGGCGTGGCTGCCACGCACAGTTGTGCAGGCTGTGCACTGCACAAGATTAAGGGCGGCCGTTTCATGGGTGTCTATGTAATGGAGCCCCGAAGTTGTGCAGTGCACAGCCTGCGTGACCGAATCAACGGCTGGGCTGGGAAAGGCGGCCGAGCCTGAAACCTGCCATCCGAATAGTCTCAGAAGACACACAGGCCCTGCCCTGCCCCCAGCAGAAAGAACGCCCCTGCATACTCCCCGTGGTGCCCCTACTGTCCTGCCCCTGGATCAGGTCACTGGTCAGAAACAAAGCGAGATGAGCTTGTGATACACCCTTTGTTGGCCCTTTAATCTCTGGCTCACTGTGCTTTTATGAAATGTGAAAGTAGAAATGTGGGCTGCGAGGCACTATAGAACTCTGTTAGGTAATGATTAAATCGTAGCCAATGCTGCCAATAAAGGAGGAATGAGGTCATAGGAACACTTACGTTTCAGCTACTCGTTTTGGAAGGTCCAGGTTCCCCAAGAAGAACAAAACAAGCATTTGTTCTTATTGATATCTCTATTGGCCTTGCTTAGTAAGACTTGGCACAGAGCAGGCATTCAATAAATGCTGACTAACGAAGGGAGGAACGAAGAAAGGAAGGCAGAGTTAAGTGAGTGAATAAATGAAGTTGTAGGGACAGCAGAAATGGGGAACTTGCTGCTGGGATGTAACGTTTTTGGAGAGGTAGGTTGGTGTAGATTATCCAATGGTACCTCTTTGGGTGTAAATTACTTGCCACGGAAACCAGTGTTTATTGAGCTCCAGCTGTGCATCAGGACTGTGTTTGGGGCTTCTCCACATGGGCGTTCATAATGACTACGATCCTCTCTTTACTGGTTAAGTAACTGGCTTAGGTCTATCCTTGTAAGTGGCAAATACGAGGGTTTGAACACAGTCTCACGTGAATCTGGAGTGTACATTGTCCTACCATTTGTTAAGCCACACAAAACTGCCCTCAGTTTAGTAGAGATAAACTCCCTTTTTGGAATCATGGGGTTTTCAAGGTGGTGATGTTCCCCACCCCACCCCACCCCCACCTTGTGCCTGTTGTTAGGTTCTTGGCTTCCCTGAGAAATCCTTTCTTTCACACCTATCTGGCCAGAGCCGTGGCCCCAGGAGGGGAATGCGAGGGGCCCTGGATGCAGCCGCCCCTCCTCCAGGCCCTGCTCCAGCATTATAGTACTTATTCTTAGGTGCAGGGCTGAGTTAATGGCTGAGAAGGGCTATTGGGAAACCTGTGTGCCTAAGTCAGAGACCCTAATGAGAACTGAAGGAGGGAAGGAGGATGGACGGAGGGAGCAAGAGGAAAAAAGAAAAGCAGGGGAGAGAGAAAAAGAAAGAGCGAGATAAGGAAACCTCAATGAGTTGAACATTTGAATTACTGGATTCATTTTTTCCTTCAGTCATCAGTAGTAGAAAACACTGGACACAATTAAGATTCAGAATAATGAAAAAAGAGAAAAAAAAATCCCTTCCTTATGCTGTCGTTGGATGCCATCAGATTCCAAGATGAGGCTGTACGTTGCTGTCTAATGTTTTGTTGAGGTTGTTCATTTCCCTTCAAGCCTCTGGAAGTCTGAGGAACAGGCCTGGAGAGGGATGAGGTTGCCGGGAGGGAGGGAGGGCAGGGTGTGCAGGTCACCGGGGAAGCGGAGACTCACCAGGTGTCAACATTGTTCAGTCTTTCAACCTGTCGGCATGGTGCCACTGCTTCTGCCAAGGCCTGGAGCCTTCCCTGTGGCCCACGTGTCACCTCGAATCTGACTTTACATTTCCAGGGCATGGCTCATTAGCCCCTCCCCCTTCTCTCCTGTTTGTCTGCCGACCCAGAACCCATTCCTTTCACTGCCAGGGTGGCAGGGTGGGCTCTGAGTCCGCACACCATACATCATAGACGGCACTGTGCCCAGTCCACCAATGGGGGCGGCTTGTGGATCCTAGAGTGCTGCTCCTCCCTGCGCTGCTGAGAGAGGGCGAGGCCCAGGGTGTGGCATATTGTCAGTGGTGCGTGTTTAGCCCACAGTAAATACTTACAGGGCTTGAACACAACCAACAGAAAGTTGCCTGGCATGGTGAGTGGACCTCTTACCTGAGGCTGCAGAGAGCCTGCAGGATCGCAGGTGTCTAATTTGCTATGTTCGTAACTGATGGGGACTTTGAACATGCTGTCCCTGTGTTTAACTTCCCTAGACTGCATTTTCAAGCTGTGTCTCAAGCTCTGTAATGCTTAGCCACATGGCTAGTCCTGAGTTCATAAGATGCACAGAGCAGCGTGACAATGTGCTTTGTCCCACATTGTGGCTGGAGCCTCCAGCTGCCTGCCTGCTAATGGCCCCTGCAAAGTCCACTTCATGTCACTTGCTTGGTGGGTGGGTACTGGACAGTTGTCATCAGAATGATCCCCTTTTCCTCCAACCAAGGATTTGGAGCAAAAAAGAAAATCCAACGGTTGTTTGGGATGAAATCCTGGCCTCTAAATAACCCAGGATGTCTGGGGCCTTCCTGTCTCTTGGATTTAATTCTCTGGAAACTTTTGAATAAACCTTTCAGTCATCCTTTTATGCAGTTGCTAAAGCAACTGACCAAGTGTTTGTAGGCTGATTAGAAACTTTAAAACTCACATAGTATCTGGTTCACAGGGCTTTAGGGTCATGTCCTTCACTCCTTTGTTTTGGTGACCATTTTCCTAAGCACACTTGGGTGTGTTTGTTTGGGGAGTTTAAAGGTGGAATCTTACTTCCGTTCCCTTGAATCTGAGTGGCCTTAGTGACTTGCTTAACAAGGCAACAGAAATGATGTTCAGGGCCATCCAAGGCCAGCTATATAAAGGCCTTGCAGCTTCAGCCCAGACCTCTTGACCTTTTATGTATCAGATGTGGATGAATAATCACCACCCATTTCAGCCTCTTAATAAGCAGCTCCCCCTGAGACAGGTGCCATTACTAACCAACATTTATAGAGTTATTTAGAAATTATAAAGCTATTTTGACATATATTTCATTTAGTAATTTCAAAACAGCAGTGATTATGATTAATATCATAATTGTTATCAGTGCCATCATTACACTAATGTGAGATGCAGAAAAACATGTTTCGCTCTCCCATTGCAGAGATGCAGACAGGCTGGTCAAGGCCGAGGGTCTGATCACTGGCGATCGTTTTCACAACTTCAGAAACTGGCAAGGGGTCGCCTCACCCTTCAGCCTCAGCCACAGGTCTGAGAGGGCTGTGCCGGGTCTCTTCAGAAATGTGAGGGAGACATGCACTGCTAGCCAGCGCTTCTAGTTGAAGGCTTGGGGTGTGTGGGATCTGGCATGCTTTTTCCATTTTGCTTTCCCGTTGTGAAATGAGTTGTGCAGAAAACCCGAAGTGTCTCTAGGCGTGATCTGTCTCCTTTTCTAATTTCAGAATTTGATGCCAATGGCTTTTCATTAGCCCCTTTGCAGAACTACCTCTGGCTGGCTCTGAAAAATACCTTATCAAAGTTCAAAATTGTTATCTTGAGGAGGCCAGTGAGAAGGAAACCAGCATCTTATCAGCTGGAACCAAGTTAATGTTTCTCCATTTAGTGAGGCCTTAGATTGGGGATCAGAGGATTAAGGAGGGCATGAGTCATGATAAGATCTTAGTATATAGCATACAGTGTGTCACAGAGGAGCCTTGATTTGTTTGGGGGCTAAAGAGACCTCTGCTTTGGGAATAACTTTCAGGGAAGAATCAGTTAAGAGGCTCTGTCCAGGCAATTTAGAGAGTTTGAATATGTTACAAGCTCATCCTCATGTAACATATGGATGCCAACATCTCATGTGAGCCTACTGTGGGCTAGATATGGGTCAGATGATTTGCATGCATAATATTACTTAATCCTGCCACAAAGCCATGAGGAAAGGAAAGGAAACTAACGGCAGAACTCAATGCATATTATTAATAGGGACTCTGGAGCCTGCCTGATTTAGGATTAAATCATTGCTCCATGATCCATGTGGGACTGAGGCCAAGTAGACTAATTTCTTCAAACTTCAGCTGCTTCACCTGCAATTAGAGACGATGCAAGGGGAGTGCTTGGCCTAAAACCCATCATATGTTAACGAGCCAGTCATGGACAGCTGGTCTTCATCACCATCATCGTCAGTGCCACCATCCCCACCACCATCGTCGTCACCACCATTACAGTCGCCCTTACCACCACCGTCACAGCCCTTGATTGTCCCTGTTTTCTAGGAGGCTTAGTGAGCAGAAGCTCCATGTTACTTGGTATAAAAAACGTTTTTGAGTTGTGCTGTTACTTTGCTTTATATAGCTGTTTCTCATAGAGAGGAAGTTACTCCCTTTCCAACCACCTTTCGGTCCTAATTATCTAGAGTAGAATGCCACCATTCGGTGCTAATAGGACTTCAGAGCCTCTCTCAGGCTTGTTAACAAAGTGAAAGCAGGCTTTAGGCTCCGAATTCTAGCTGTTATATAACTAGAATTTAACAGTATGGCTTTTGTTAAAACTTCTTCATGTTTCCTTTTTATTTGTAGCCAATAGTAAGTTTTACATTTAAAGTAGTGATTAAACATTTTTATACAATACTATTAAAGAAAAAATTAATATACTGAGTAGATTAAAAATAAGTAACAAATGGTACAGAGTATGCATGGATGTGACGGAAACAGTCATGGTGGTACGTGAGTATTTGCAGACTGAAGTGTTGCCTCTGAAACAACCCAAATTAATCTTGGCTCTAGGCTCAGAATTGTAGTGCTTTTCTAGCTATTTCTGCTCCTCTTGAACGCCTAGCAAAGTGTCCACTGTGTCAGACTCAGCCAAGAAAACCTAATAAACAGGCAGGTCACTGGCCCTGACCCAGTGGTGTCCTGGAACCGGCTCTCAGCAACCGCCTCACAAGAGCTGATTGGGCACCTCTCTTCCCGACTCTGTTCAGTAACATCGTGTTGGTAGCTGAAATTGGCCATGGTGATAAAATTTACACTAGGAAACTGGCAAATGCCACAAGTTAGGGTGTTGTTTCCCCCCACCCCCCACCAAGGAAAGTGGTTGCAAAATTTACCATCACTCCAGCCCTGGCTGGTGTGACTCCAGTGGGTTGGGCGTTGTCCTGCAAACTGAAGGTCACTAACTCAATTCCTGGCCAAGGCACATGCCTGGGTTGTTTGCCAGGTCCCTGGTTGGGGGCGTGCGAGAGGCAACAAATCGTTATTCCTCTCTCACATCCATGTTTCTCTTTCCCTCTTTCTCCCTCCCCTCTGTTCTCTCTAAAAATAAATAAAATCTAAAACAAAAAACAAAAAAAAAAGCCATCACTCCAGCTGCCCCTACCCAAACCTACTGAGTGAGAAACGCTAGGCGTAGGTCCCCAAGCATCCATGCTTACGAAGCTGCCAGCCGTTCAGTGGTTCTGCTGCTCAGTCTATATTCGAACCGCTGCCCGAGAGCCTCTGAAACTCTGGCCCTGCAACTCGTGCTTTCTGTAAGCCACTCTCCCTGCTGCACCCCCACATGCCCCCAGCCTCCATGCCTGTGAAGGGACAGTGGCCTGGAGGGAAAATGCTGCCGCGGCTTCCCTGTCCTGTGGAGCAGAAAGGCGCTGGGCAGGGACGGAGAAGACTCTCATTTAAACACAAGTAGCTGAAATAATTGCTGAGCAAACCTAGAAAATGACTGGCTAAGTAAATTGCTTTTTTGTGTGTAAAGTTTCTTTGAGTTTGCCACTGGTGGGAACAGGAGGAGGGGAGGAAGGGATTCCTGCGGAGCTCGGGCTGACAGTGGAACCCGTGGCTGCAGCTCCCTGAGCTACACAGGCATGTCCTGCGGCTTCGGTTGCAGCTGCCTCTGCCCGCAGGCTGTCGAGTGTCCCTGGGAGGCTCCAGAGGATCGGAGGCATCACCGCAGGCCCTGAAATACCGGCCTGGAGTTGCTGCTGCAGCGGCCTCCTGAAGCTATGCTCTGTTAAGAGCGACGTGGACTCATGCACATCAACACCCAGCCTATGAAATGGTGTGTAGTTGTGCAAATGAAAGACACAGGGACATCATTATCCAGTACTGAGCATCACTGTGATATGTGTCATTTGTTCTGTTAAGGTGATTTTATTTAGAACAAATCGTGGCAACTTAAGGAGGAACAAAGAGGTACTGTTTCCAGTCCCTTTTCTCACATGAACTTAAACCTACAACAACTCTATGAGTTACATATTCTTCTTCTACACTGAGGAGCAGAGTGAGTCACTTGCCGGAAGCCCATCAGAGCTGGGATTCCAGTGTGGCCAGGCTGCCCCCAGGGGCCGAACACGGAGGTGAAGCTGCTTCTCACACCTGGGCATAGCCATTCCCTTTTTAAAATCCTCTGAAGTGGATAATGATTGTGGTTGAATTGCTGAGGAAAGTAAAACTCAAAGACACTTGCCCACGCTCATGTAGGAAATGAAAGAAAATGCTAGCAGGAAATAAAGACCTGAAACAGAAGTCGAAACACAAAGGACGTCACTGGTTTGTTTGCTGAGCTGCTGCTATTCACACCCACAGTGGGCAGGACCCTCAGGATCACGCGACTTGAGACCAGAAGGGGTTGAGTGGGGTCTGGGCGAAGATGACCCCCGGCTCCGTCAAACTCCGGCTCCGCAACCCTGGCAAGACTGTTCTGTGCCTGTAAAATGGCCATTATAGTATTAGCTCAAGGTATCATTTCAAAGACTTAATAAATTAACATGCACAACCCTCCTAGCAAAATTCCCGACAAAGCAGGAAAAAAATGTGTTGTTATTATTTCAGCCCAAAGGTGGATGTTTTGTGAGTTTATCGCAAGAATATCCCCCAAAGCTTGGAGCCTACCTGTCCCCAAGGTTAGCCCAGACATAAGCCCTGAACCCAATCAGGGATTTTTTTTTTTCCTGGCTGGCATCCCACAAACATTATCCAGAGAAGGGAGGGGGAGGGGTGAGGTATAGCGGGGGAGGGAGGTGATTGGCACAAGGTGGGGATGTCCTGGCCCTCCAGAGAGGCTGGTTGGGTCCCCTGGGCGGGGAAGGAGGGTCTTGTATTGGTTCTGTGTTCCCAGAGGAACTCACTTATTTGTCACCACCTGGTCTGACCTTGAGGTTGACGCACTTGCCCTTCACACAGTGGCAGTTTCAATGCCAAGCCAGCTGGGGATCAATTTGATCTCAGAGTGGTCTGCTCAGACCAAGAGTAAACTCCCCTTTCCTGTCTGTCGGTCAGAATGAAGGCTGCCTTGTCTCCCGCTGGGCTAAGTAGACATATTGGTTTCAATTTTTGATCCTAGAATGTCAACAGTTGCCCAGATGTAATGCAAGAAGCTGCCTGGGGCTTCTTTTCATTTTTATGTTTTAAAATCCTTTAGAATATTATAAGGCAATACTTGGTGATTGAAGACAATTTAGAAAATACAAATAAGCTAAAGTAAGAAAGAAATTTTTAAACCACGGATCCTACCTTCCTTAAGTACAAGGTATATCTCGATATTCTTAACTCAAGTCTGATTCTTTTATAAAATAATGGAACAACTGCTTATCAAGCAATGGAATAAATAAATAACTGTGAAATGCTAACTAGTTAAATAGTCTTGATTTTGTTGCTTCAAATATTCACATGGATAAATGTTTTAGACACCTGCCTTGAATTTTGAAAAGGAAAAAGCTGTCTCTGACCTCTTCTGGATAAAGGTTTCAGGAAGACACAGAATATTCATGGCCTTTGCCCCCTCTGGTACCCACAGGGATGTCATATTTCAGAGTCTGAAAGGAAGGGGTAAGGAGCACTTAGAAGTCCATTCCAAATTGATTGCCTTCCTGGAAATTAATAACACTGAAGACAAAGGTGGACTCGGGTCTGCTGGGCACAAAAGAATGCTCTCCCCCTCACAAACCCATCCCCTGGGCTTCCAGGCCTGCATAGAGAGAGAAGGAGAAAAGAGAATGAGCTAGCAGGAAGGAGTGAACCCCTGCATGTTCACAGGACTGGCGAGTCACAAGCCACCCACCGGCAACATCTTGGGTAAATCATTGTGATTCAAGGTCTATCCCTCATCTTTGCAAGGCCAGAATTATCATTGCCTCGCAGACGGAAAGGTTCCTGTTGTCACAACTGGCCCAATTTCCAGTCCATGAATGGCTGCAGAAGAAGCCAAATGGTAGTCAGAAGATTGCCTGGGGCACGGGCTGTGGGAACAAAGCAGACGGGTAATTGCAGCAGCAGTTTCCTCAGCACAGCCTTCCATCTCTGGCATGAGGAAGGGGTGGCCAGGGCGCCTGGCTGTGAAGACGGCTTGGGGCTAGACGCTTTCTTTCCTGTCTCTTCCGTTTACTGTGTTGTAGGATTTGGAGACAGGAGACTTGGGAAGCCACGTAAGTCTCCCTCGCCTCAGTTTTACCACCTGTACAGTGGGAACGGTGCCAGTTTATGTAAATCCTCTGGCACACTGCATTGTTACCAATAACCATTTTCTTAATTTCTGACATTTCTTAAACTGGGACCATTCTGTCCCATTAAAATGACCCTCAGCATTCAACTAAAAGTGGTTGCTGACCATCTGTGGCTATGACTCCCCCATTCGGTTCCTGGTTATAACACCTGTTCAGGCTCTCCAGTCTGCAGGTGAGGTTGCCTGGCGGTATCACCCACGGGAGGAGATATGGGGATTCATACTGAGATTATGGCCCGAAGGAAGGGCCAGCACTCTGGGTGTTTAGAGACTGCATATACCTTGTCATCTCCACTCCTCTCATCCCGTGCTTTTCTTCAGTCTCATCCTGTGGGGGTAAAACACACCTGAATCTGAGAGAAAACCTTAGTATCTGACCATCACACCTAACAATATGTAATGCGTAATAGAACATAACCTTATGAATCTCTCAGATTGCATATTGTTTATGAGAAAGTATTTACTTCCAGGCATTAAGGTTATAAGGAATTAATTTTAACCCAGAAAGGAGTAAATTTTGTACGCAAGCAGAAACACTTTAGAATTTTTTATTAACCTCAATTGACATCTAGGGATTTGATGGTTTTCTCAAAGAAAGCCGGTTTGAAAGCCCAGCCATTTGTGTGTAAACTTTCCCCATTAGTCGGGCTAATTGCTCGAGGACTTGCCTACTCATCTCCCATTTTCTTCTTGCCTGAAGCCCCCTTTATGGTCCCCACAGGGATTTAGATTCTCTCCTGGTATGCAAAAGTTAGATCAATTGGTGTCTTCAAAAGCACAGATGCCAATCTTGGCTACAAAGAGCCCATGATGGTCTGAAAGCCTGTTCTCACTCTGTTTTCCATCCATGTTTTAAGTCTGTTTTACAAAGTCAGGGTCCCTTATCTCTGGAGGGATCTTTCTACTTTGATGCCTTAGTTTAGTTGGCACCTAGACAAGGCATTAAATAATACCAGGGCACATCATAGGACAGCCATTTCCTTTTCAGCTTTCTTTTAATATTTCTGAAGATGTCCAGGAGGAAAGGTCAATGTGCTGCTGGTATAAACTGCCAATCCCTTTCTAGGGTTACCAATTTTAGCAAATAGAACTAGAGAATACCCAGTTAAATTTGAATTATGTTCAAATGGGACATACTTATACTGCAAATGTATTTGTTTATCTGAAATTCAGATTTAACTGAGTACACCGTGTGTTGTCAGGCAATTCCGCCCCTTTCTGATTTCTACTAATGGCCGCCTTTTAACAAAGATTGATTAGACCTCAAACTCAGAACCTGTCGCTGGCAGTATCTCATTAAAATTTAACAAGAGGATTTTGTTTTCATAGTATTTGTTTTTACATGTGCCTTTTAACTTAGGGCAAATAATATCAATTGTGTCTTTACATTGGTTCTTGTAAAAATAATGTTAATTTAAAATTAAATGTAAGTAAAAACTAAATGGATGGATGAAAGAAGTGTTTAGCATAGAGTGAACTTGAATGTGGACCAAAATTACAGAGGTTGGGACACCGTATTTTTTTTCTTTTTTTGGCTGTAATTAGATATATGTTGCATATAAACCTGAGATAAACTTGAAGTGAAGAGAAGTTTGGGGAATTCCACTGCTCTCCCTCTGAGTTCTTACAACATAGGAAGGGGGGAATTTCTAAATCCCTCCCTCCCTCCCTTCCTCCTTTCCTTCCTCCTTTCCTCCTTTCCTTCCTCCCTCCCTCCCTCCCTCCCTCCCTCCCTTTCTTCCTCCCTTTCTTCCTCCCATCCTCCCTTCCTTCTTTCCTCTTTCATTCATGCATTTTTGGGTTATCTCAGGATTCAATGAGACTCCTGAATAAGAGATTCAAATTTTCATTCAGACTGTTTTCTTGTTTTGAATTTCTTTTCCCTCTTTCATTCCCTATGCTTTCTTCTCAAGTTTACTTACTTTAGTGGTTCTTAAAGTGAGGGCCAGAAACATTGAGTTGGCTGGGAGTGTGTTAGAAATGCAAAATTTTAGTCCCCCACCTCAGAACAGCCATCTCTTTTGATAAACTCTTGAAGTGATTCTGATGAAACTTAAAGTTTGAGAAGCACTCTCATGACTCCTGCATCAAGGCAGAGCTACAAAACACCATCTCTTTTGCAACAGCCTTTGCTTCTCTTAGCTGGAGATGTTCTCTTCCTTATCTGGATATCCAGAACGGTTCCTTCGAATGCCCTTCGAGTATTTATTATTCTTTGTATTCACCACAGCCATTTGCGCGCAGGATTTGCTTTCCTGCTTTACCAGGAGCTGCTGTCGTAAATGTAGATACAGAACTTAGTGAAGAAACATCAGAACTCCTTCTCTGACTGAGGGAAATAAAGGGATCTTGTAAAATTAATTTACAAGCAACTGTGTATGCAGGAATCATTAAGAAAACAAATGACCCAACTTTTCAGAGCAGTATCTTGGTCTAAAGATTCAAGCAAGACAAGACACAGAAGAAGAAATGCAAATAGTTACATATACAGACACTCATATCACTGGAAAGTAAGTTAAAAAAAATTAGGATATGAATAAAGAACCATTTTAGCTATAAAATTAGCAAAGATTTAAAAATCGTAATATTCCGTTTTGGCAAAAATGCAGAAAAATAAACATTCATATAAAGTGTTGGTTGGGGGGGTTGTTATATAATCAATATGGAAAGTAATTTGGCAGAATATATAGAGAGCCTGCGCAAAGTTCATGGCCTTTGACACAGCCATTTTTCTTCTTGGGGAAAAGTCAGAAGTGTGTACGAATATTTATGCACAAATATGTTCATTGCAACATTATTTATAAATAGCAAAAATGTGGGAATGGAATGCATGCCAAAATGGCTAAGTAAATTATGTTAAATAGAAATGACAGATCATATGCAGCCATAAAAGATGTTTTCGAAAGATATGTAATGACATGGAAAATTTGCCTCTTATCATGTTAACTTAAAAAAAGGAAAAAGACATCAAGATAAACATTTATATATACACCACCATAAGAATTCTGTTAAAAACATGTGCCTGTGTGTGTCCAAAAGAAAATTGACTAAAATGTTGGCAATATTAGCCCTGAATAGTAGGAAGTCCTATTACTATGAGATGCCAGATCCCCTTATTTTCCTCTAGACTTTACGGTGTTCGGGCAAGGAAAGAAAGCCGCATCCATGGGACAAAAGAATGTGCAGAAGTAGATGCCCATATGTTCAGTTTGTTTTGCTGGAATATCAGGATAAGCAGGTAAGAAATATTAATTGCGACCACCCTACCTCACTCCCCACACAAAAATTAATTTGAGGCATGGCCAGGCAGCTCAGGTGGTTGGCATGTCGTCTGATGCAGCAGGACTGCAGGTGTGGTTCCTGGCCCAGGCACATGCGGGAGGCAGCCCGTGAGTGGGTGGAACAGCAAAGTCAGTTTCTCTCTCTCTCTCTCTCTCTCTCTCTCTTTCTTCCAAATCAATAAGTGAAAAAGATTTTTAAAAATTAATTTGAACCCTGACTGGTGTGGCTCAGTTGGTTGGGCGAAAAGGTCACTGGTTCGATTTCTAGTCAGGGCACAGCCTGGGTTGCAGATTTGGTCCCAGGTCAGGGCATGTGGGAGAGGCAACCATTCAATGTTTACCCCCCCCATCTCTCCCCCTTCCCCCCCCTCTAAAATTAAAAATAAACAAAATCCTTAAAGTGACTGACTACCTAACTTGATTGCTATCATACCTAAGTGAAACATTTTAAAAAGCAAAACTTAAAAAAAAAAATTATTCGAGATGGCTCTTAGACTTAAATGTAAAATCTAAAACTTTCTGGGATAAAACATAGAATATCTTCATGCCTTGGAGGTAGGCAAAAACTGTCTTGGAGGGAGGAGGGGTTTTGAAGAACATCACTCAGTTAAATATATCTGTCCCAAGTTATTTCAATTTCCTTAACTATTGTACTAACCTTTCAAATAAGTGTCAGAGATTTTTGTCTTCTTTTTTTTTTCTCACTCTCTCAGCCAGTTTTACCTTCCCCTAAAAGATGCATCTAATGGCGGGCTGTTTGAAAGAACAGGGCAACATTAGTCAGTAGCACAAAGACCCTGAGCTTTGGAGCTAGGCAGGTGTTAGTTTAAATGACAGGCCCCAAGTTCTGAAACTAGGCAGACATAGGTTCAAGTGTGAGCTCCTGTTTTAGCCACATGAGCAAGTCACTCAGCCTCAGGACTTCACAGGGTTATTTCTAACATTTAAGTGAAATCATGTTCATAAGGAGGCTAGCACCCTGCACACTGTCCTAGTCTCCTTTGTTCAGACACAGAAGTTGCCATCTCCAAGCTGGGCACAGAACATTAGGTCATGTTGGTTAGGGCACAGGTTCTGGAGTTAGGCCATTTGGATTGAAATCACCCATGCTTCCCGAGTAACTTGGAACAGATTTTACTTAATCTCTCTGTGCTTTAGTTTCTTTATATGTAAAATAATGAATTAAGCCCTGAGATGGTTGTGACTGCTAGATCATCTGCATAAAGTGGCTAGCACAGTGGCAGAGCATATGTAAGAGCTCAAGAGAGGTTAGCTACAATTATGATGGAGTACACCCATACTCAGATGTTAAATAGCACCCTGCTCTGATGGTGGGAGAGAGGAGATAAGTGCTTAGGACCTCAGAAGGCTGTTTGAGTCATGGAGATGCCTGGACTCTTCAAGGTCATGCTCTCTGTGTTCCAAGAGTCAATTAGATGCTGGAGCACATGCTTCATGGAACCCAGAACGACACCAAGGTCATTCTACTTAGCCCATGTGACGGTTGAATTATGAACATTTCTCATGTCCTCACCTCTGGGTCAGGATAAATTACACTCTATTTCTTCTTACTATTTTCATGAGGTCTGTGACATGGTCTCTTGAAATCATGTGGTGCTGCAACATTAAGACAAGTACCATCTGTGCCGACAGCCCACTATCAAACCGGAAGCTGGGTGTTCTCAGCCTGCTTCCTTGTCCATGCTGTGGAGGGAAGAGCCATTTGTAAAATATTCTTTGATTATATTTATGTAATGATGACTTCGCTGCCTCTGAAGGTTGAATTATTGAAAGGTGCTTTTGTCTCAAGTGGGCTCTTATACAAAGAAACAGACTCAGTGGTTATCCAACAGTGAAAGCAAAATTGAGTTACACATTCTACCACTGAAAGAGATGTTAAGAAGAGGGTTTCTATCTCACACATTAAAAAGAGTTACATCCTCAGAACTCCAGGCAGGGGGATGAAGGCACTGCCATTAAAAGGGGGTGTGTTGCATCTTGGCAGTCTCAGGGGCCTGAAAGTGCTGATTTCTACTTGTCTGGTCTGGGGAGAGTCATCAGTTCAGCCATCAGCATCTAGTAGGTGCATAGGCATAGCTGTGATGGCTTGGCCAAGGGTGGGAGGGGAGGGGGGAGTGAGAGAGAGAAAGAGGAGGAGAGCTTTTTCTTTAATTACATGGACGTATGCAGTCATGGCTTTTATTGAGAGGACTGGACATTCATAGATCACTCCACAAAAGCACAAGTAATGCACTTAAGCTTTCTAAATATCCCTCTTAAAACCCATCATAAATTAATTCAGATGTAGTATTTGTATGTTGTACCATGCCTGAGTATATTAGGTGCTCAGAAACCAAGCATTCCCTGTAAATTTACCCATAAGACATGATACTGCCCCAGAGGACATACTATCTGTTATTCTCCCCATTCTATTTCTAGGAAAATGGTTACTGCTGAGGACCTGGGGAAGAAGTGTTGAAAAGAAAATCATGAATATCTCAATCTTCGAGGTAGACACTAGTGTCTTCTTAGTTAGGGGTCTTTGGCTTCACGCAACTGAAATCAGCTTTATCTAGAAGAACTGGCAAGGGGGACATTTCTATTATAAGACTGTGGTGTATATTATGATTTTCAAGGGTAGGGAAGGGGCCACCATGGGGATAGGACTTGAACCTTTCATGTCATCAGGACTCTCTCTCCATCTCTTATCTTTGCTCCTTTTCATGTACCAAGTTCATATCTCTTTCTTGCTATAATCTTTATCAGTTCACATAACTAAAAATGCCCACCCACATGTCTACTCTGACACCAGGCATACTGAGGCTGGACTGTTTTAGTATGTACTCCCAGGAAAGAGACTTTAGCCCTCTTCAGGTTGGATACCACCTGTGTTCTACTTCACCACAGCCATCGGCCTATCCCTGTTGTCAAATGGACAGAGGGTACCAGGCAGAACAGCCCCCAGCAGAGATACCAAGAATATAGCTAAACTGATGGCTACCATATCAGTCCATTAGTGATACTGATGTTTCAAGATGTTTTTCTCCTTCTCTGGGAATGTCAGAAAGGTTGAGAAAGGACCCAAATGTTCCAACAAATCATCTAGGATACACTGTTTTAAGAGACTAAGGAAAGATACCACTAAGAAAGGAGACTCAGGGTTTGACCTTGTGGCATGGACAGTTCATTCAGGGGGTCGGAACAGCTCACCAGTTAGTCCCTTAAAATATACCTTTTTTGTCGTCCCTTATGGGCATTGCCTTCTTACAAGTCTTTTTCCTCTCCTACCTTAAACACTCAATGGCCCAATAATTTGGCGCCTCTACCTCATGGACTCCCTGTTCTCATTCCTGCCCATGTCCTGTAGTGCCGTCAGAGACTGGGATTCCTAAAATTCAAACCTGGCCGTGCCACCTTCACTCTCGAAAATGTTAGTCGCTCCAGTAGCCCCGAGAGGTTCATGTGCTTTGCTCTGCTCTTCAGGATGCCAGTCACTGGTTTTAGCCCCACTTCCTCATTGTGCTCAGGTGCCGGCGGAGTTTTCCAGGTTGTCCACTTCGGCCAACAGGAAGGGCGATGGGGCCAGACCCTGGATTCAGGTCCCCCCTCCGCCCGTGACAGGGTCTGTGATAGTGGGCAAGGTACTCGTCCCCTTAGGCTTTCATTTCCTCCTCAATATTAGGAAAATTAGAAATAGCCACACGTAAGTTTGGCTATCTTGAATAAAATAACCATGTAAAACACTTTAAATGATCCCTAGAATGCAGTAAGTGTGCAGTAAATACTACCTGTTATCATCATTATCTTTAACAAAATTAACACCGTGATCAAACAGGCCGCCATTTTGATTCCTAGACCTCCAGCTTTCTTAGAGTCCCAATTTTACTATCTCACCCATTTCCCTGAAGCCAAGGGGAACACATTCCTTTAATAAATGGCCAAAAAGAAGTTGGGAATTCTGTAAATAATGGATATCATGCTACCTCATTAAAGAGGCCCTAACCACACCTCCCTCAAAGGCACCTAAAAGATAGGAATAAATGTTTCTTAGAAAAAATATCTTTTTCTCCCAAGGGGAATGGCTGGGACATTCCAGGCCTCGACCTTGGGCTGCCCACACGGGAACCCATGGGCAGAGGGCATGGGCCAAGAGAGCTGCCTTTGGGTCTCTGGAACATGGGGTCTGAACTTGGCCCCACTGTCACAGGGGAAGGATGTCGTAACCCCGTAATCCATGACCAGTTGGA
The DNA here is from genome assembly GCA_004026545.1 of Mormoops blainvillei. Taxonomy (NCBI): domain Eukaryota; kingdom Metazoa; phylum Chordata; class Mammalia; order Chiroptera; family Mormoopidae; genus Mormoops; species Mormoops blainvillei. The sequence goes on from PVJD01001228.1 coordinate 244,551, forward strand.
AATAGAACATCATTGAAGAGATAAGAGCAACAATGGCTTTCTGTCCTGTGATAAATTACTAACAGTTGCATTATTTTTCCTTATTTATGTATGGGTCTCTTTATTGAATTTAGTGGGAGATAAATAAATGATCTGCCAAGCGTCTGGTTAATATTACTTTTCAGGGACTCGTTTTAGGCCCAACTAGACTCCTGCTGATAATATCTGTAAGCTTTTCAGGAGGGAGAGACATAACATTTGTTTCTGACAAGAACCCTCTGTTTGCCTTATCTGTTTCATTTGAGAGGCCATCGACCCCTAGCTTCTTTGGTTAAAACAAACTCTTTCCAACCACAGAGGAGTTCTTGAACTTGACTCTCACCACACAACTTGACTGGGTGTCCTGGCTTCAAATCTGAGGACCTCTGTCATACACAGTCAGACATAGTACTTCCTGATGGCCACCAGGAGACAGTGAGGGACACGCTGCTGAATTTCTCCCCTTAATTCATTAAGATAAAAATTCAGTCTTCAAACCTGCATATTTCTTCCTGGTCTGAATAGAGATTCTTTTTCTTTTCATCACAAAGTTAATTTTTTTTTTTCAATTTGAGGAGGTATTGATACACACTGATTTAGAAACACACAGCTGGTCCATGGCAATGAAAATTAACCCTAAGCCGTGATAAAAAATAAATAGCCCCAAGCTTCCACCAACATGCTGTAACAGGGCCGTAACTCAGCCCTCTTTACTTCAGTACCCATCGTTCCAGCGCTCCAACTCTGTGCACTGCATCGAAGGCATGTTTCTACATGTGCCTGAGGAACTTGCACTCCTTCTCTGCTCAAGCTGTTTCAGCAGTAACGACCTCTGAAAACCTTTCTCTGATCCTAGATTTGTGGCTCTGAGCAGCTAATTTCTCTGCCGGGGCCTTGTGGCGTTGATGCTCATCACACTGAATCGCTGTGTTTCCACTATGCCTTCTTGTTCGAGACAGCAAATTCCTGGAGGACACACAGTGTGCTCTCTCTGTATCTTCAGGGTTTAGTAGAGGGTTAGGCATGGAATAAATGCTTAGTAATTATCTCCAGGTCTCTTAGTAAATACTTCTAGGTCATTATGAAGTCTAATGGGACAGTGTTTCTTTTCCTTGAGTGCTGGTCTCAGTGTTTTTCTTTCTCTGGTATTATTTGCTGTTTCAGAAATGTAGCTCATCTGTAATTTCCATGAGAACCAAACTTGTGTGTATATGTATACGTGATTTCCCCCAGTGTCTAGCACGGCGCCTGACATTTAGTTGGCGCTCAGTATACGCTTACAGACTGAATGACTGACTGACTGAGTGAATGAAAGGGTTAGGACTTGGGATTTAAAGCCTGCGCGTGTAGGGGAACGCCACCGTATTTCATAGAAAACCATAGATCTGAGTCAGGCCTGGTTCGAGTTCCAGCCATAGTGGAGCTGCCTGGAGAGGAAAACAACCTCTCGTGCCTCGATTTCATCATCCGTAAAATGTGAGAAACATCTCAGAGATGTTAATGAGGATAAAGAACCAATGCATCTGAAAGCTGCTACCTCACTCTCAGCACCTTTTTGATATCAGGGCTCTCTCTCTGACTCATGCCCCAGCCCTGGCCACTTCCTCGAATAGCAGCCTGTATGCAGGTGAGGCTCAGGAAGACGTTCTGGACCTGGGTGATGCTCAGATTGCAGGAGCTATGGTACCTAAATGAGAGAGTTGAGTGGGAAAAAGAGGCTGCGTTGCTATGGCGACACGGCCTCTCCCTGGTCCCTTCAGCTCTGTGTAGTCCTCAAAGGAGGCCTTGAATGAACCGTTCGTGTTCTCACCACCACTGATTCCTTTTTCCTGGCCCCTCATCACCTCATCCCATGTGGTTCATTTATTTTCTCCCTTTCTCTCTCTCTCATCTTTTCTGCCCTCCTTTCATCCTCCAGTTGAGCTAGGAGGTGATTTCTAGCTGGCATTGGGAAGAGCAAGGAAACCTTTTTAAATCAAAGGTGGTGGGGAGAATAATTTGAGAGTCTGGCACCTAGTTATGTAGCAACAGGCTTTGCATCGTCCCACGCAATTAGTGTGCTGAGTTCTGTCTCACCTTTTCTCGATGTCCTCTCTGCAGAGCCCCTTCTCTGAACTGCTGCCACCAGCTTCACTCAGGCTCACCGTCCCTGCCCTGAAATCGCTGAAGGTGCTCTGGCCGACGAGCCATGTTCTGGCTAATATTCAGTTAAAGTCTGAAATCCTTTGCATTGCTACCAGCATTATTCTTTTAAAACCAAACTGGGAGTATTATGCTCCCTTTACGTCACCTCTCAAATGAGTTTTTAATTCTCCAAGTTAAATTTCATGTGCCTCATCCTGAGATTTAATGCTCTGGATATCATGTGCCTTTAACTCAGCTCTCTAGCCTCGTTCCCCGCTGAACCCTGCTAAGCACCAGCCCTGGCACGGCTCCAGACCCCTGGGGGGAGGACAGGGGACATGGGACACTCCCTATGTCTCTGTTCCTCCTAATCTGTAGTTGTGCTATTTTGTGCCTTCCTTGGAATTTTAAAGTCATAATCATCTTTTAATATCCACTCAGTTTTCACCTTCTCTAGGAAATCTTCCCAGAGTTCTATAGTTAAGATAAATTTTCCCGTTAACTTTGCTCCTAGAGCAATTTGACTGTGGCACTGTTTAGCCCATCACAGCTTGTGTGGTTTCCAGAACCACAGTTATAGTAGGGTCTTAGTTCAGACTCTATCACAAAACACCATAGATTTGGTGGCTTATACAACACTTATTTCCCATAGTTCTGGAGGCTGGGAAATCCAGGATGAAGGTTCCAGCGGATCTTGGTGTTTCATGAGAGCTCTCTTGGTTTGCAGATGGCTGTTTTTCCATTGTAGTTTCACATGCTGTGGAATGGTGGGTGGGGAGGTGCGGGAGGGGAGTGGAGTGAGACAGAGGGAGGGAGGGAGGGAGAGATGTCATCTTTCTTGTGTCTTTTCTTATAAGGACACTAATCCCATTGGTGAGGGCTCCACCCTCATGAACTGTATTTTGCCGTGTGTAATGTGCACCCACATTTTTGGCCCAAGCTTTCAGGAAAAAAGTCTCTCATTTTAATTTTTAAATTCAATTATTTATTTATTTATATTTAGAAACAAAGCTGATTATCATATTCCAGGGTATTATTTTGCATACGGATATTGTTACTGCTTTCTAGAGTTACACTTTTAACGCATAAGCATAAATAAAAGAATTAAAAACATTTATATACATACAAAATTAGTACTACCCATGTCTAACATGCATCCTTATTTTTCCCTCAGAAATTTGGGCAAAAATTGCACATTATATTCAGCAAAATACGGTAACTACCTCACAAAGGCTCCATTTCCAAAGGTTGTCACACTGGGGATTTGGCTTTCAACGTATGAACTTTGGGGGAGCACATACATTCAGTCCGTGGCAAGTCCCTCTCTCTTCAACCAGGGAATGAATTGCATGAGGACCGTTTCTTGTTTCTACTCTTTACTGCTTAGCTCACAGTCTGGGACACACTGAGTGCCCATGTAGCTACGGGAAATGACTTTTCATAGTTTCCCCATAGATCACCTTTTCCCCTTTTATTGCCAGTTTCTTTGCAAGAACTACTTATTATGGAAATTTTCAAACTACATAAAAGTCAAGAGAATAGTTTGGCAAACCATGTATTCCTCATCCAGTTTCAAGACCCATGTCCGTCCTGTTAAAAGCAATACTTTCTTCAGACAAGGCCTGTGGTGACGAGGGGCATGGAGACACCATTCCATAGAGCCCAGTTAATTCAAAGTGAAGTTGAGCCCAGTGTCTTCCCCCAAAATACCATCACTAGGACTCCCAGTGAAAGGGTGTCTTCCTAAGGCCCTTCTGAAGACAAAAACGCCATATAAGAACACGTTTCCCAATAATGTGAAGATCTATGACTCTACTAAAGAAAAATGTTCCCTTAATGTACTGTAAAAAAATATAAAGATGTTTGGCTAGATTTATCAACCTGCTCCAGGGCAGAATTAAGTTTCCATGCTATATTTTTTCTGCTTATTTAAAAACACCTGAGTTGTTATATCACTAGTCAGACAACTGCTTCATTATATAAAGATAATACATGTCTGCCCTGAAGATGTATGGTTTTTAAAAAAGGCTTCTGTGTTCTCAGACCAGTTAGATAACTTGTAAATGATGATTCCTAATGACACAGGTGGGGGTGCAATTAGCTATATGTTAAAACTGGTTATCCATTACTAAAGATTTTTGTTAGATCAATACGACTCAAAGGTATTTAACGTACTGGAGGTTCTGATCATATTCCCACAAAGTGAAATTAAAGCCAACTCCTAAAATTTTAAAATAGTCAGCTTGGAACTTGAGTGTCGAAGCAAGCCGAGGACAGAAATCTTTATTCTTAATGGAATGGGTCACCTCAGGACGTTCATAATCAGTGATGACATGTCAACATGTACAAACATGTGTTGTCATATCATATTCTCATTTTACAGTCGGACAAAGTTCATGGCCTACAGTTCCAACAGAGAGAGCGTGAGGAAGGGTTTCTCTCATGTCTCTGCCCCCTCCATTAGCTGTTCACCAGTGCTGCCTGCAGCTTCTAACCCAGGCAATTCACAGGCCTCGAGACGACTGAGAACAGTCCAGCCCAGGGTGCTGAAACAGTGGCGTGGAACCCCAGGTCTCCTCGAGGGTGAAAATGAATGAGCAAGAGGGAAGATTGGAGGAGGCCAGTGTGAAGCTACAATATTGGGAGGGGAGAGAGATCAGAATGGATGGAGTTTCATCACTTCTTAGAGACAATATAAATTCCGTTTATGATGGAGACGGGAAATTTGGACTCAGCCAACCAAGTAGACTCTAGCTTCTTCCCCTGAAGACTTCCACAAACCTGGATTGGTGGAGTATTAATTTGTTGACTTTTTTATTTCCTCTTTCCTTGGTCAGTGTGAGCCCGAGAGAGAGCCGGAGTATCGTACATCACTGGGAAAATCACTCCGAGCTCACCTTAGTAGCTCCACCTCAACCAATAATCCTGCTTATGAACATAGCACCGTGTAGAGTCCTCATGAGCCTTCATCAGCAACTAATTGATTTACTTAAGTCTAAGTAATGGATGATCAGTCTCTGCTGGCCCTCTCTCCAGTTCTCAATCTCACCTGATCAGCACTGACATATCAATGTAATGAACTGCCTCCCTCCTCTTGTCTTCCAGCCACAGAAAAAGCCACAGCTTCCAATTAAATTCTGCATGATTCATGGAAACCCATGAGTTCACTTGCCTTAATTTTTCCCTCTCCAGGCCATGTGATCCTATTAAATTTCCTCCTTAAAATTTAGTGCTCCATACTCTATAATGCCATAGGTTGTTATGTAGCAAGAAAGTTGGAAAAGGGAACAGGCTAGAGGGAGTCTGAAAAATAATAATAGCTGCCTACCACTTAGAGGGCAGGATGTGCTTCCAAAAAAGGCACTGGGCACTTTAGTAAGAAGTTTATTCATTTTCTCATTAAATCCTATAAATCTTTACAATTCCCCCTTGAAAGGAGGAGCTAGATACCTCCCCTATTTTATGGGAAACTGAGACATGGAGAAGGCATGTGACTCTAAGGTCACACAGTAGCAGAAGTGAGACAGGTGCCTGACACGTAGTCGACAATCAAGTTACTCATGGTTACCGATTACTCGGTCACTGTTACTGATGATTACTAATTTCTAACAAGCTGTGGTTGAGTATCCTTATTCTGCATACTGCTAGAGGCCGTTAAAATATTGTTGGCGTTTCTAAAACCATTTTTAATATTTCATATGGAGAAATAACTTATGCATTTACTGACAAAAGATGGTACAGCCTGACAAAACGTGTTAATTTTATTTGTTTGGCTGGAATAGTAATCCATGATGCCTAGAATAGTAGCAAAAAAAAAAAAAATAGCCTTTACTTACTAAATGAAGTTTGACATTCGAACAAGTGAAAACAAAAAGAATAAAAATCAACCAAGCAATCAACCAACCAACCAACCAACCAAAGTTTAAAACATGGATTCTGTGGATAAAAGAATAACAGTAACAACACAATATTAGGTCTTTTAGTGAGGAGGGCATTGCTTTGAAGAGACAGAATATGCAGACGCACAGTAGCGATGGGCAGATCCCTGAGAGAGACACAGGTTTGAACAGAATGATTTGGCCTACATGCTGCCTTACTTTGTATCTCCCCAGATGTTCTGGAGAATAGAATAGACTGAATGTGTGTTTCCATGCAGAGGAGCGTGAACATATTAAAACAGTAAGCTCACTTTATCCACCATGCTCAGATAACAAATGTGAGTTGAGTCAGGCCCTGAACTAGATGCTTGGTGTAGAAGTGAAAAACTCAAGGAACTCCAGTCTAGGAAAGAAGGCAGAAGCATCAGTAACACCCTTTACTATGGAGTGATCATGGCTACAAGAGAAATACGTACTCTGCAAGGCAGTGATAAAAAAGAGGGAGGAAGACTGTCTTGACCTACTCAAGCTGAGTAAAGCCTTTGAGCTGCTTCTTGAAGGGTAACTGACTAACTTGGAGTTGGCCAGGTGGCAGAGGAAAAAGAGGGGAACCCACTCATCATCCTGAGGCATCGCAGTGGATATGGGTGTTCAGTGACTTCAACTTGGTTTTTAAATCATTTAATAATGAAACTTATTCCCTAGTTGAGTCCATGGAGGATATAGTTTGCAATTTAATAAAATGAGCTTCTTTTTTTTCTTTTTTAAAAAGATTTTATTTATTTATTTTTAGGGAGAGGGGGAGGGAGATAGAAAGAGAGGGAGAGAAACATCAATGTGAGAGAGAAACATCAAACAGTTACCTCTCATACATGTCCTGACTGGGACTGAACCAGCAACCCTGGCTCGTGCCTTGACTGGGAATCGAACTGGTGACCTTTGGCTTTGCTGGACAACGTGCCACGCCAGCCAGGGCTAAACTGAGCTTCTTGAAGTCAGGAATCTTGCCTTAGTGTTGTTGCATCCCCAGGAGAGTGATTTGCATGTAGTACCTGCTCGATAAATATATTTTTTAAACTCTTGGTTGGACCCTTATGTTCAAAACATGTGCTATAGTGAATGGCATTAGAATTTTTTGAAATGTACTGATAATTCAGGACTTAGAGGAAAGAGATGTCACAAAACTGATTAAATTTGTGAGAAATGGGGGTGGTGGCCAGTAGACAGCGGTGCTAAGTGTTACTGTGGTCACCAGTTGGCCCCGACAAAGCAAGAATGTATGTTGGGGCCATGGGTTGGTCGGTCGCAGAGAACAGGGCACAAGAGTGAGCTATGGAGTGATGTCCTGTTAATAGAAACTCTCAAGAACAAGAAAAAAAGATTTGGATTTAGCTGGTGCGGGTCTATGCAAAGAGCTCCAGTAGAATAAAGGTAATTGTTCTTGTTTTGACTTGGCAGCCACTCTGCATAAACTGATTATGACTTGATGATATTTTACTGCCTGTGTCCTGTATAAATTTGTCTCTTCAATCTCATTTTCCCAGAGCGGTTTCTCACTAAGCATTGCATTCAGCAAAACCCAAACCACAGAAGCACTTGATGGCTTCTCCCTTCCAACATACATTCTTCTCGAAGTCATGCAAAGCCATGAAGGAAGATACACTTACGATATTAGCAACTTTCACATGTACTTTGTCATAAAATCCCAGGCATAATTTTTCTAAATATGAATGGGTCTTTGGGGACATTAAGAAGCGTGGAACTGATGAATGTCTTGGTGGCAACTTTCCTTTCCCCAGTGCAGGCTGGAGCATCACTTTGAAGTGAAGCCAGGGAGCGTCCTTGAATTTGGCTTTATTAAAATGACTAGTGTTTATGTGAAGATGCAAAGGTTAATTGCACTCTCTTGGAGGGCCATGCACATACATCTACAGTCAAGAGAGGTTCAACCAACAACAAAACACCACTTTGACATCTGAGGAATTATAAATTTCCGTTTTCAAACCCTGTGCCTTTCTAGAATTTTCTGGATCCCACTCTCCTACTTAAGGACTCATGCTTGAATATTAACAGATTAAATAGTTAAGTTTTCGTAATCGCCTGAAGAGCATCCTCACCTTGGGATCTTTGCTCATGGTGTTCTCCTTCCCTACCATCCATCAGTCCAGATCCTTGTGATTTTGTGAGTCTCGCCTCCTCCTGGAAGCCTTCCATCATGCATCTTTCTGAATTCCTTTAGCACTCAGAAACCAGCTTTGAATGACAGGTGTACTCTCTCTCATTCCATCATATCTGTATAACTTGTGCCCTTGACTAGATCACAACCCCCAAAACCAAAGGCTCATCTTCATCGTGTGTGTCCTCCAGCATCCCACCCCAGAGCAGAACAATGAATAAGCCTTCAGCAGGGACCAGTGGTGACCCTGCCCCATGTACAGGCAACGTAGACGTGGAAAGATTTAAAGGAAACAAGCATATTTTGAACACTTACTGTATGTTAGGTCTTGGGTCAGGTCCTTGATACACATTATTAATTTTACTTTATTCAGCAACCCTGAAAGAGACTATTTACATTTTAGAGCTGAGCAAACAGAGTCAGAGCTTGTTAATCAGGGGGCGAATCAGTATTTGAAGGCACAGCAGCCCGACACAGAGGCTCTGCCTCTCCCCGTAATCCTATGCTGATTTTTTATCTTGACCGGGGGCTATTTGAGCTCCTGATTGTGGCTAATGCACTGCAGAGAGAGAGCGAATTTAAGGAATAAAGTATTAAATAAGTCTGTGCTCACTGCTTGACACTTATTCCCCTTCTACTGCTGCTCGTGAGTGGTATTGATATGAGGCCCAGGAAGTGAAGCTGGAGCGATAAATTATATGGCTTATTATAGAAAGTACAGTCAATAATTATTAGGGGACCCATTTTAAGCGGGATACTTGCTCTCACAGTTGCTTTACCCATGGCCACTTCTTCCAATTAATTTCAATCAATGAGGAGAAAGAATCAGAGGAGAGATGTGACCTCAGAAGGATTTGGATTCTGAGTGCTCAGTCACCGACTCCTGGGGTTTTAATTGGCTTTTTGTTACCGGGACATTCTAAAATACTTTTTGATGACCCTTGAGCAGCCTGGCCGTCGTTTCTTTTTTAAACATTAATTTGAATATTCAAACATTCACTCAAACGTGAATTGAGAGAGGTTGGCCTTTTCCTGTGATGCTGGCCGCATACACTGCCTCAGTGCTCCTGCCTTTGTCCCCTCTGTGCTTCTGCCTGTGATCCCCTCCTTTCCACCCCATTTGCCAAGTCCAGACACCTTTCTTCATAGTGTTTCTCAAGCATCACTTTTCTTATGAAGACTTTCCCAAACCTTCCCATGACCCTGCCAAGCACAGATGGGTTCTTCTACCTCTGAGGTCCCAGCCTCAGGGTGCGCCCTGATCTATCACCTGCTCTGCAGTGTTTATCGAAGCAGGAATCTCCATGAAGGACACCTGATTATTGGAGGAGGCAGTACTGAATGGTGGGGAAGACAGTCTGGCTCCTAATCTGCACTCAGTTTCCTTATTGATAGAAGTGAGATAATAGCTATCCTTCGGGTTGCTAGGAGAGTTAAATGAGGTAGATAATCCTGGTAAAATGCTTAGTCGGTGCCCTCAGGCAGTGTTATCTATTGCTGGCCATTAAGCCTACCCCACCCCACACCCCCTTTGACCACCACCTCCGTGCAGAGAGCTGAGCTCAGGCTGATGTGACTTGGAACCCCAAGCCCACCACTCTGAGGAGACTGGTCTCTGTCTACTTGCAGGTCCCCAGCTCTATGCTGGGCAAACAGCATTCATTGTGCTTTCCACAGCCTGTCTGTGGCATTCTGACCCTCACTGCCAAGGCTGACCTCCTCCAAAGAATCTCAACCCCGCCCTGCCCCAGGGATCACAATGGACTGAATCCCGCACTGTTTACCTGGAATCACTCACTGTCAATGGTATCCTTTCTCGCCTGTTTGTGTCTATATTTACTTTCAGACTCAGGACGAGAAACTTGAAGGCAGGGACTATGCGGTATTCTCCTTAAAGCTTAGAGCTTGGGTAAGGGTTGTCCCACACAGTCTTAGGGACTCAGTCATCGTAGCTTCCAGGTCGACCCTTCGCTCTGCTAGGCACTGAAGTACATCTGTGAACAGGATAGGCAGAGCCCCTTGACTTCCCATAGGTTTCATCCTATAGCATGTAAGCTACAGTCAAATAAGCAAGTTAACACGTACATGAAGGTGGTAGTTCAAGATAGGGTTAAATCCTACAAAGAAAACATAACAGGGTGGTGTCTTAAATGACCGGGAGTGGGGGGGGGGTTGGCGTTGGGGGGTGGCAGCATACATTCAGCCTTCTCTTTGATTACTCAGCAACCACACAGTATCTCCTAAGGAGTGCTCTGTCGAATAGCTGCTGGACCCGATGCTCAGCTAAGGAAAAGCAAGGAGCCCATTGTCAAACACAGTTGGAGAATACATCCTCCTTGTTTATCTGCTGTTGGAGCTGCACAATTTATATTAGTATATTAAAGGCATTAATACATACTGCAGTAAAGACATTTTTATTTTGCTTAAGCAGGCATTTACCTAACTTTTTGTCTATCTTTTAATATTTAGCACCCATTAGTGTTCCATAAAACCCATGTCTATGGAATAAATTTTGGGATGTACTGATTGTATTGAATGATATTTATTCAGCAAAATTCTTATCTATATCCCCCACAGAGAAGTTGGTCCGCGTCATCGACAAATCATAAAATTCAAGCAAAGTAGAAAGAACTACACTGAATGAGCCAATAATGAGCTTATTTTCTTAATTCAATTCATCCCATCTCTTCAATCATTAAATACCTGTTGTGTTCTGGTGAAGGTTCTAGGATCAGTGGTGTCCAACCTTTTGGCCTCTCTGGGCCACACATTAAATACATTGTGACATACCATGACAAAAAAGTGTCATAATGTTTTCAATAAATTTACGATTTTGTGTTGGGCCACATCCACAGCCATTCTGGGCCGCGTGCAGGCAGGAGGCCGCGGGCCGTGGGCGGGACACCCCTTTTCTAGGTGCTAGGAATAGAGAAGCGCACACTGCGGCTGCTTGCCTCACGGAGCCTCCTCATGTCCTGCCAGGTGGTCGCATGGTTCCTCCCTGGCCTGGCCTGCAGCCTGTTCTCTGCAGAGCTGCCAGAGTGAGCCTTTGCAAACTCAGGCCGCTCATAGCACGGCTTTGTTCAGTTTCTCCCAAGGCTCTTCATGGCAAAAGCCATAATCATTTATAGTGGTTTGTAACCGTGCTGCGCTGAACTGCAGCCACTTGCCACATGTGGGTCTTGAAATCATTTGAAGTTAAATAGAATTAAAAGTCAATAGTGCAAAACCCCTCTGATGTACTTTGAGTGCTCCACAGGTATGTGTGCCTGCCGGCCACCGTAGTCGGCAACACCGATACAGAACGTTTCCACCCTCACAGAAAGTTTGACTGGTCAGATAAGGCCTATAAAAAGCCTGGCCGCTGTTACCATTCTTACCTAGTCTACTACTGCTCTTACCCTTGGTTCCTCCACTCTAACCACAGTGTCCCCTGGGTGGTTCTCATACACTCAAGGCCCAGTCCTACCTACCTGCCTGTTCCTTCCTCTATCTAGCGCAGTCTTCCCCACATGGATACCAGCTCGTTTCCTTGCCTCTTACAATTCTTTTCTCAAATATCACCGTCTCAGTGATGCCCTCATGGCTACACTAGTTAAAATTGCAGAACCCACTTCTTATCTTACCATGTCCTATCCCCCACCTTCGTTTACTTTTTCCCTGAAGTGCAATCACCATCTGACACACATACCCTTTACCCATGTATTTATTTACTGTTGAATATTCCACAAGGGTAGAGATTTTTGTCTGTTTTGTTCACTGCTGCTTCGAGTACCTAGAAGAGTATCTGGGACACAGTAGGTACTCAATAAACATTTTTTTGGGATGAATGAAGGAGCTTTATGGAGAAAGACATAACAGAACAATAACAACATAAACAGATACAGATTTATTACAATGTCAGGCAGTGAAACTAAGGCTCAGGAAAGTTAAATGAATTGCCCATGATCATATTCACAGTGGGTCAGCCAGGATTTGAACCTACATCTAGCATGGTGTTGGTTAATGTTTGACAACTGCCCCTCCGAAGAAAATATAAGCACAGGTTGGCAGGGTTTGCCTATTTCCATGATGTAAATACTCCCACCATGGCTGATTTCAAGCTACCGATACGCTGTCACTGATCATGAGTTGGGAAGAGGTGTGTGGGACGAGGAGCTGGGCCAGCCTCAGTGTAGCACTTCGTCCGACCGTGAAGTGCAGCCCTGTCCCACAGCACCATGTGGCCACCCCTGGAAAGGAGCGAGCGGCCCCTACTAAAGAGATCCCTGCTTTCTAGAGACCAGGTGACCACTGCACTCTGGAATCCCTGGCTCTCGCTGGCACCTCCATCCCCCAGAGCAGTCGGGTTCACATTCCACTTGTTTGAATGATGGCATTTTCCTCCTAAGAGGCTCATGCTTATGTGACTTGACAGAAAAAGTCACTCTCAGAGGATTCTTCTGTCTGTGTTAGCCTTTGAAATGGCTGCCTAGGCGGCACAGGTAATCCCATCAGACCTTTGGGGCCTCGGCAGACTACTTTTTAATTGATAATTCCATGTTTCTATAGTAAGTGGCCTCCTTAATAAGAGTCTGCCTCCTCATAGGTGATGATTGCTAATTTAGGTTTTCAGGCTTCCTGGATGTAATGAGCTCTAATAAGCCCAAGACTTGTCACAGGCTCAGGAAAGCCCGTTTCCCCCTTGAAGCAATGATTTCCCTCAATCCCTGGACACAATTGGGCATACTCTTAAAAATATTAGTAAGTGTGACTGGGATGTTCACCCCTTTCCAAATAAAACATATGGTCCTGGTTTCATTAAGCCAAGCTATTAAGTTAAGAAAGTGTTTTTAATTATCTGAGCATTTCAGGGAGCTCATAAAACATTTAAGGACCTCACAGGGGTGGTGCTGAAGCCCTTTCAGAGTGAATTAGAGCTTTGACTGCTGGAGTCGGACGGGAAGGGCTTGGGGCTGCAGCCATAGACTCCATTTGGTCTGGAGCAGAGACCCGCCAGAGAGGAAGCTGGTGCGGGTCTTACTGTTCGACGGTCGTGGCGGTGTGTGCGTGTGTGTGTGTGAGGGGTGCTTTTGTGTCTAAGCTGTAGGAGAAACCAGATCAACTTCTCAGAGCAAAAAAAAAAAAGTCTAACAAACAAAAACAACGAAGAATCTCTCTTGCTCCTGCATATCTACCAGATGCTGAGGTTTAAATGATGCTACGGCACCCCATTTTATAGGCGAGGTAACTGAGAATTAAAATTACTCTTGATAGGCACCTGGTGGAGTCAGACCCCGGGATGACTCCCAAGTCTGTCTGACTCGAGGCCCTTGTATCTTCCACTGATGAATGAACTGTAGTTCACACTCTAATGCCATAAAATGGTAACTCTCATTACTGTCATGGAATAATAAATGTCATTTATTGCGTGTGCCAGGCACAATGCTATGCACTTTACATAGCTTATCTAATTTAATCCTCCAAACAACCCCATGCAATTATTATCCCCTATGTTACAAAGGAAGAAACTGAGTCACAGAAAAAGGTCAAGTAACCTCTGTTAGGCTGTTCAACCAGGGCTGGAGGTGGGATTTGCAGAGGGCTGTTGAATCCTAAGTCTATGCTCTCACTCGCTCTGACGCCCCACATCCCTGCCTGAGCCCACCCTGTCGGCCAGCCACCCGGCCGGCATTTGCTGAAGTGGCTGAGTATTAAGTTGTACCTAAGCATGTACTGCATGGGGGAGGCATTTCTCAAGTGTCCTGTCCTATCTCCTCTTTTTTTTTTCTCCTACGTTCTCTTGTCACTCCAGCGAATTCACCTGCCTTGAAATATGCCGTTGTGTTAATTAGATGAAGGATCCATTTTCATTTAGTTTTTTATTTTTAAAATATTTATTTTTAGAGAGGGGAAGGGAGGGAGAAAGAAAGGGGGACGAACATTGATGTGAGAGAGAAACATCAGTTGGTTGCCAACCACATGCGCCGCAGCCATGGGCCAAACCCGCAACCCAGGCATGTGCCCTGACTGGGAATTGACTGGAGAACTTTTGCTTTGCAAAACAGCATCCAGTCAGCTGAGCCACACTGGTCAGGGCAAGGATCCATTTTTAAAGGGTAAAAGTGAACCAATAACATCCCTGTTTCCTCAAAATCATAGTTTCCTAGCTGCCACTATATCCAGGTTGGTGAGACATGGATGCCATGGGCCACCGGGCATATGGGTCCACGTATCCTGAGTCCAGTTGCCTTTGGTCACAAACACTTGGGTACACACCCTGGTGTGCTGCTCAGATATCTCCATGTACAAAATCATACTGGATAAATATTAGGTCTTATGGCATTTAAAAGTATCTAGTAGAATCATTTTTTTTTCCCTACCAGAGTGACCAAAAAAAAAAAAGAAAAAAGAAATCTTTTGGCAAGGCCACAGGAAACAGGTTTCTAGAATGAGAATGCCACTTAAAACCCCAAGGAGGGCAACTTCGCAACATTTATCCAAATTGCGTGTACATATTCTTTTAGACACATCTATTCCTTTTCTAGGATTTTATCCTTTAACTAAATTTGCTCCCAGTGTTATATGTATGTTATTATTTGCTGCAATATTGTTTAAAATAGGGAAAAAACCCAACACATGACTTTGTGAATGGGGAATGGTTTATATATATTATGAATATTGATAGAGTAGGATACTGGACAGCTATCAAGAATGAGGTGTCAGTTTGTGTACTGAAATGGGATAACCTTCAAGTGTATTTAGTAAAAAGAGGAAGCAAGGTACTGATCCGTGGACGTATGCTACCCTTTGTGTAAAACCGGGAAGAAAATAATATATGTGATGTTCTTGAATATGGAGGCATGCGGGTGGACAGGGGACAGGGTGTGGTGGAGAATTTATTCTGTATAAAATTTTAGGCTTTTGGCTTATGAATCAAATGTATTACCTTTGTAAAAATTACATGACAAATTATGCAGGAGGAGAGCATGGCAGAGAGTATGGACAAGGTTGTTCCAGATGGAAGGGTAACACGTGGTACGGAAGCCGGATACTTTCAGGGAACTCAGAGGGCTCAGTGAGTGCAGCAGAGAGGACGGCGTCCAGAGCGTGCCTTCTGGACTTTCTGAAAACTTCTGGGCCATTACCCTCAGAGTAATTGCAGGGTCCTGAGCAGGCGCAGGGGGCCTTGCTCAGATTTGCGTCATGGTAGGGTCTCCCTGGCTACACGGGCAGCCGAGCCTCTTGGGGAGAGGTCAGTGGGGGGCTGCTGCCTTTGTGTAGAGAAGAAGCTCTTGTGCTGAATTAGTGTAAGGGTGTGGCCACAACAAAGTGAGGAAATGTGCTAGAGACATTGCTTGGAGGCAAACTGATGGTCCCTGGGAGGGAGGGATTGGGCGTGGAGGCAAGGGAAACACAGATGATGATTTTGTCCATGGACTGGTTTAGGCAATGGACAGGTGGTGGTGGGGAACTTGGTGTAATCTTAGGCACAATGAGTCCAAATCCCTTTGATACATCATGGAGGAGCTGGCAAGAAGGTGGTCAGAGGTAGAATTCTGGAATTGGGAGAAATCTGACCCTAGTTGGGAGACATAAATGTAGATAAAAATTGAGGCTGTGCACAGGGATGCAGTTTCCTGGGACAAAACTAATAATTATGCCCTCCTCCCAGAGATGTGAGCCAGCCAGGTCATTTATATGCAAGCAGCATCTCCCTCATAGGTGCATCTTGGATGCCTGTCTAGTCAGTTACAGGGGAGTGGTAACATCAGCAATTATGCACGTCCCTTGCTCTCTCTCCATTTCTGTTCTTCCCACTTAGTCCCCTCCAGGCTGGGCGGCCCCTCCCCTGTGGCTTGAGTCTTTCTCAAGACCACCCACTTAGTCTCTCACCTTGGTGGTGTCATTCCTGCAGCTTAGAGGTGAGCTGGTGATACTTCCCTCTTTCTGAGTACCTCCCAGCCCAGCAAGCAGCAGCGGTCTCCGGGAATAATTGATATTACAGAAAACACAGGGCTGAGCGCCAGCTTCACATTCTCCTAACATGTAATGATTCAACCTTTTCAGTTTCTTCAAAGCCAAGCTTGGAAACTCCCCGATGGCCCACTGCTAATGAATAGCAGGGTGCCTGCTTTACCATCGCTGCTCCTCAGGTGTCTGGGTGGTGGATGCGACCCTGGCTGGATGACAGCATCCAGGTGGCCCCTTCTGTGCTTTTGTGCTCACACAGGGGCCTCAGGTTTGGCAAGCTGGGTGCACTCTTGCAAGGGATCCGTCCTCTACGTTGGCTTGAATATCCAGAGGTTGGCATGACCTTTTAAACTGTGCTTGTTTAAGCTATCAAGACAGGACACAGCTGTTTGTGACAGGGCAGAGGAGGCACAGGACCTGTGCCAGCAAGGCAGTGCCAGCAAGGCCTGATGGCATTGTAGAAGCAGGAGGGGCTCTGACTTGGGAGTGCCAAGGCTGCTAGGGAGTGTGGATGAAAGAGGGAGGTAAAAGGGAGCAGGAACACGGGGCAGAACGGGAAACTGAGAAACGAGATAGTAAAAGGCAGACAGATTACACACTAGAGGGACATGGAAACAGGCAGTTAGAGGCAAAGACTGAGACACAGAGAAAGAGGAAGTGATAAAGTCAGAAATCAGAGCTTTGCACAGGACACACAGAGACGCTAAAGCAGAAATTGGGAGGGCAAAGCCAGCTGCGCCGACTTAAGGCCACCAAGCTGGGTTCAAAGGCCTCGAAAGAGGCCCTTGGCTTTCATGGTCTGGGTTCATCTGATTCTTGACCAAAGTGAGCCTTGTTGAACACTGAGCCCCACATGAGTGGTGTTACTGTTTCCAGTCGTCGCAGCAATTGTAGCAATAGCAGTCCTTGTGCTGGAATGAGAACTTGCTTTTACGTAGAGCTCTATAGATTCCTTGAAGCAACTATACGAGGTAGACTTCATAATCTCTGCTGAGAATTTAATAGCTGAAAAAACTCATGCTCTGAGAAGTCAGATCAATTTTAGAACGTCACCCAGCTGGCCAGGAACAGAGGTCCTGCATGTAAACACTGTCCAACTTTGTGTGTTTCCTGTCTACCTGTCTTTCTTTTCCACTCTTTTCACAGGATGAACGTCTCTTTGAAGGCACAACAGACATAAGAAAAAAGCAAAATTTTGGTGGTACCACAACTTAAAAAACAAACAAATATTCACTTTGCAAACATTTCTACCTACCTCCTGCATGTAGAAAATGGATGATTTAGGCTGTGGGGAGGAGCATGAAGCAAAGCAGGAAGGGAGACAAGAAAGAAGGCAGAGTGCTGTGGTAGTGGCTTTTGGGGTTATCTGCAGGATGTTCCCAATCCAGAGTGGCCGGGTCCAGCTTGGCCATGTGACAAAAGATTGGGCCAGGAGTGCATACTTGACTATGGTAAGACAACCAGGTTTCCTTTTAAGAAATGTTAAAAAAAATTGAAACAAACCCAGAGGCTGGGCTTTGGAAGCTGACGTGGGTCCACAGAATGTCTCTCCAGCTTCCGATCTCACATTTCCCATGGTTCCCCCATGATGAGTTCCCACGTGCCCGCCTGTCCATTGAGTCCTGTGACATTCCCCAGTCTCCTTCAGTAGTCAGGTTGTCTAATTCGCCCAGAACGCCTATTTGGGAAACTAACCTCCCCAATTCCGTGCCCTTTAGGGAGGGCTGACTTTGCTATGTGGCCTCATGACCAGGCCTGGCCAGTCAGAGCCCAGCGGCATCGTTCTGCACATCAGGATTGGTTCAGCTGTGACCGGGTCAAGTCAGGTCAGTTGGGGGCCTCGCTTGGCCTTGTGAGCCAGAGAGAGTATGAAAAACTCTTTCTCGGGGCCTCCGATTATGTAGGTGAGGTGAGTCACTGCTGCCTGTGACCGAGTATCTCAGCGTCCTTGCGGGTCTTCTCAGTCAGGTTAGCTGTCATGTGCCGTATTTTCGGCCTATGTTGGTTTCAGTTTGTTTTTTGTCCTTTATAACTAGAAGAGTCCTGATGAATGCAACTTTCATAACTTTTGCTTTTTAATTGTTTAAACTAACTCAACTGGTCTGCTCTTCATATTCACACAAGCTTTCATTTACAGTTTTCTTCATCGACAGTAAGAAATGAGACTGACCCTAAAACTGTTCCTGCTTTTAGCTACCTCTGAGATCATTTCTTGACTCAAAAGCAGCTTCTGGTGACTTTCCAGGTGTCACCAAAATGTGAGCACTCTTGAAGACAGGGTCTGTTTCTGTAGGGTTTTTCCCCCACTCTGAATCTTGCCAACAGCCCACTCAGCATGAGCAGAGAACTCAGATGCAAAGAGGGTATATTTGCAAAAGGAATTAGATGCTCTCTGAATGGAAGCGGCTTCTACTTGGTGGCTTTGTAGTAGTTAGTTATTACTGCATAACAGACAACATGAAAACCCAGTGATTCAAAGTGACAAGTATTTAGCTCTGAATTTTGCAGATGGTTCTACCAGACTGAGCTGGGCTTAGTAGAACTCACATATTTTTCAGGTTTGTGTTGGTTAGACAGCTTTGCCGACCTTGACTGTATTTTCCTATGTGGTTAGGACTGTGTGCCTCATGGGTTTTCACATCTTAACGGGCAAGTCCAGGCTCCTTCTCATGTTGAAGATATAGGAATGAGAGATAGGAAATGGAAATGACTCTAAGCTTCTGTCCCATCTGCTGGAATAAATTGTGTGGCCATGTCCAGAGTCAATGTAGGAAGGCATCATTAAAGGGCATAAGTATATAAGTATATTCTGTTGTTTCTAGTGAACATTCATACAGTTCCGAAGAGAACAGACTCTAGTTATTGGGTTGGCAAATGCTGATTGCTGATGTGAGACCCTGAGAATTCAGAACTTCCCGTGGGAGTGGATGGGCGGTGAAGGTGCAGCGAGTGGGCCTTTCAGCCATACCTGTGAAGGAATTTAGAACCATAGGTGCTGTTATTCTTCTGTTGAAAACATTTCACACAGAGAATTCTTTCAGTCTTTTACAACTGCCTCTACTCCTTTTTTTTTTTTTTTTCAGTGCCAGGGCCCTTTTCTTGTCATTTTAGGAAAGGGGGGCCTCAAAGAACTTACTGTTTAGAATGGGGGGCAGTCCCAGAAACAGAAAATGTCAAGATTCAAACACAAGGGCTGAGGCAGGTAGAAGCACAATATGCTATAAGCTTCCAGAGGTGGGGCACTTAGCCCGAGCAGGCTAACCATTTAGAGAAATCTATTTTAAATTGATTGTTTTATTTGCTGGATTTTATATTGACATGTTTTGCTTTGTTCTCAATGTGTTCTGGGACTGCAGCCTATTCATTTATTATTAAGAGAACGGTAATTATTTCCAGGAGCTCCTGAGAATACACTTTGCTTCCCCTTTGCCTGATCTCTGCTGATTCTGGTGTAACCTTCTTGTCTCTGAGGACGTCTGTGGCAGGAAGTGACAGCCTCTGTGTGCCTGGTGGAACACACCAAAGCCCCCACCCTGGAAGGAAGGCTTGCAGACCACCGCTTCTTTAATGAGCACGTGGGTCCCCTGGGGTCTTGCCAAAATGCAGATTCTGATTCAGGAGGCCTGAGCTTAGCTTGAGATTCCATTTTTCTAATAAGCTCCCATGCCGTGCCGATGCCGGTGATCTGTGGACCACATTTTGAGTAGGAAAATTATGGAAGACCAGCAGCCCCTTCTTCACTGGCGAACATTGTAGTGGTGCTGAACAGAGGCCTACCTGCATCTCATGTATCTTGCTGAAATATAAACTCAAGTGGAGTTAGTACCTGTGTGGTGGGTTTTTGTTTTTGTTTTTGTTTTTTGCGTGCAGCTATATTCCCAGTGTCAGGCACGTAGAAAACTTGTAATAAATATTTGCCAAGAGGATGCCTCCTGCTCTCTCACCTCGTTTCAGTGGATATGTATATGTGGAAGTTTGCCTAAAGTTCTTCCAGTTTGATGCTATGCATGGAGTCTGGATCTGCATCTATCTTGTAGGCTGCAGTCTGGACCCCTCACCTAATGCAAGACAGTCTGGATGTCCAGGGCTGGACCACGTGACCTGCATCCTCTCCTAGATTTGAAGAAACCTCATCCAAATGTTTGAGTGCCTGTCTTATGCGAGGCGCTCCTTTCACTGGCTACTATACTGTTCCCCGTGTCATGCCCATGGGTCAGATCTGTGGGGTACGGATTCTAGCTAAATATTTCACTAGAGTTTCTTACATTCTCTTGGACTCAATGACTGACACTGTCGACCTCTTTCCTATTTCAGATCTACTGGCTTGGTTAAATTTCCCCAAATCTGTTAGCACCTTCCTGCTTTCTTAGAAATCCCAGCAAAGCTGCGTGTTTGGAGCTGGAGCTAGGCCAGTAATGACATGAAAGGACTAACATTGAAAAATAAGATCATCATCAGCCTCTTAGTTTGAGTTCCCACCCAGAAACTTGGCACCCTCTCCCTAGAATGCATTTTTAAAAAGCCAAAAGCAATTAGCCATTATGTAAATTAATCCTCAGTTTCCTCACCTGCAAAATGGGAAGAGCTTCACCATCATTGTGGTGTTTTAATTAAGATGAAGTTGTGATATGATAGACATAAAATGCTTAGCTTGAGATCTGGCAAATGGAAAGTGCTCCATAAAGGGTAGTTCTTTTTATTTGGACTACTGAAGGGTGAATCCAAAAGTCCAGGATCCCCCAGGGAAGAACTCCAGTGAAATCCAGGATCATATCTCTGACAGCTCATCATGGGAGAGAGAAGGCTGGGTCCAGTAGGGAACAAAGCATGAATAGTAAAAACACAAGGCTGACACCCCACCAGGAGCCCCAGTGATAAGAGTAAGGGGACCATGGATCTAGCCAACAGAGTAGTTCAGGTGTGTCTTCCCCTTGGACTCCCCTAGACTCCTGTAATGCCTTTCAAGCCTCCTTGCTATGGGTATGCTTGTACCTGTGCACACCACCCAACACTTATCCAGAATTGGCTCCATCCTGATGTTCATATTTTCTAAGAAGGCTGGATCACCTTGAATTTAATTCTTGTCTTCTAAGTTTTTTCATCAACATAGAATATGGTAATTCAATTTATTCAGTTACTCAACTAATACTTAGTGACTGTCTCCTCTATGCCAGACACTATCCTGGGACAGGACACATCCAAGGATAAAGTGCTGAATAACCCAGAGAAAGCTCCTGTCCTTAGTGGAGCTTAAATATATTTTACAAAAGTGATGGGGATTTTTTTTTTTTTTAACTTGATCAGGAGTCAAGATGGTGCCTAGGATGAGTCCCAGCCCAGTAGAGGTCCCAGCAGGAACGTATGTGTGGTAGGGACTTCTGTGCTCACTGGTTAAATCAATGAATATACAGTTGTGGGGGATAAAAAGAGGGATAGGAGAGAAGAGGGATGGGGTGGGTGGATTCACCAGGAACCATTCCAGTTCTTCTTGGGAACTGGTCACTCCCTCCATTATGGAATGTCCAAGAACATGCATTTCATAGTCAACAGAAGAATGCAACTGGCTTTGAGCTTTGACCTTTGACTATGTGCTAGCTATTATAATTGGAAAGACAGATACTGCAATCAACAAGTCAGACTAATTCCTACCTGTCTAGCTAAACTTTCTTTCTTGGTTCTCCCTGTGTCTGAATGAACTCAAAACCTTTTACCATATCATCTCTGATGCTGGAGGGTCCATCCTCATCCCAAGTTTCATTGAACATATTTTAGTGTATGATGAGTTGGCTTTTCAAAGTTTTCAAATCTTGAAATTCACTTTTAGTTAAGCTGATAAATGAACAACCAACATTATATCAATTTAACTTCAATCGATATAATGTTGCCTAGTCCATCTTAGATTGTGTTTAATTATATTAAGTGAGGGTTTCTCAGCCTTGGCACTGCTGAAACTTGGGACCAGATGACCCTGTGTTGTGGGAGGTTGTCTTATACATTGTAGGATGTTTAGCAGCATCCTTGCCTTCTACCAACTAGATGCCAGTGACTTTCCCCCAATTGTGGCAACCAAAAAATATCTCTGTGCATTGCCAAATACATCCTAGGAAAAAAACTATCTCATAGTTAAAACGAAAGAAACACTGCGTCGCACATATCTGAGAAGGTCCCTTGCGCTATACCTGATCTGGCATTGAGTGCTGGTACGGCTGCAGACAAGCTATATGACGTGGGGCAGGTGTAGCCTGAGAGTCAGCCTCCTTGTCTGAATGAAGTAAGAACTGAAGCCTGACACTGTGGTGAGGTTTAAGTGGTGACGTGTTTAAAGGACCTGGACAGTGCAGGTCCAGGTCCTTTATGTCCAGTGCTCAATGACTGTGATCACATTTTATTCTTTGGCTAACAGACTGAGAAAGAACTAACCTCTATGTGGTTCAAGAACTCCCTGGCAAAACATGCATAATATAGAGCTATACATAACTGCACAAACTTGGCAGTGAGACAGATTTAGATTCAACTCCTGGATCCACCATCTACCTGCTGTGTGATAATTTTGGTCAATTTGTATAACCTCCCTGCCTCAGTTTCCTTATCTGACAAAGATAATAATAATGCTTATCTCATAGAGGCATTGCGTTGTGAGGATGAAATGAGATCGTGAATGTGACACACTCAGCACCATGCCTGTGGTTGAGTCGAGTCTATTCAATTACAGTTAGTTGTTGTTGCTACTATTAGGTCTGTCCAGAAGGTATCCAACCCTGCACTATGAAAAACAGAGATATTTATTGAAGAAGATGAAAGATATAAGAAACATTGTACATAGGACAATGGCACCTCAGTCCCCTTCCAAGTAGGTACCTTGGGACCTCACACAGTTTTCCCAGTTGCCATCAACTGCTCCATCATATTTTCCTGGATCTCATCAATGGTCTGAAATCTCTTCCCTTTCAAAAGTGATTTTAGTTTTGGGAAAAGCCAGAAGTTACAGATTGCCAAATCTGGACCGTAGCAGGGCTGAGTTATCTGGGTGATTTGATATTTCACCAAAAAAACTTGGCATAAAACGTGATTCATAAGCTGGTGTGTTGTGGTGAGGAAGCTGCCAGTCACCAGTGGCCCACAGCTGCGACCTTCTGAATCATCTGAATAGTTTCCGGGGGGACATGTTCAAGCTTAACACAAAATTTGATGCAGATTCGTTGCCCTACTCAGTTATTTTGAATGCTATGGCTACACAGTGCACATGCTCACTCAGCAGGGTCCACCCCCCCACGACTAGTACAGTGAAGTCGTCATTGTCACACATGCGCATTCCAGTCCACTCTCCTTGGCTGCCAGGTTACATCAAGGTCATACGAACCGTTTTCATGATATTAGTAATGGCTGGAGTTTTTACGGACAGACCTGGTATGATTGGTGTTATTTCACCCTTGGGTCCATCCCTGGGGGTAGCTTCAAAGCAGATAATGGCCTCTTTCCAGGGGTTTCCTATGGAGCCAGAGTAGTTCAGTCAACAACTTCCCTAATGAGCTCAAGACTCCATCAGCAGGACCCTTTGTTTTCCTAGTAACTCTCTGTCAACATGGTTTCCTTCCTCCATCAGCATTATACCAGTTGCATATTCAGTAGCCTGCGTGGGACCCGAGACTATCAATTGCTAAGTGGAGTAAATGATGTTCATTGTTAAAACAGGGTAAATGCCTATTTCCTTTGCACAATGGAAGGAACTGTTGTAGGCTATTAAGTAAATAACTATAAATAACGCACCATAAAGTGCTTTACGTATGCCTTATCGCGCTGAACTGCAACACTGAAGTAGCTGTTATGGCTGGGTAAATTATATGTGTTTTTAAACACTGTCCAAAATACATATTTACATGTACTTTAAATCCTACACTAAACAGTCTCTATAGCAACCAGCAAAACACAAAAGCCTTATTAAACATTCTTTGTAGTATTTTTAGGAGTTTAATCATTAGGAGAAAACTCATAGGCCATGTAGACACCAGGGAACATGAAGAAAGAAAGTCTTTATAGGAACAAAAGAATGAGGCTGGCTTTGAACCTGGTAGGAGAGGATTTTATTTTTTTAAACTAATAATCACCAAGGGCCTTCTCTTTGTGAAGGCAGTGCTATGTTTGGGGTACATCAGACACAATTTTGGCATCACAATTTACTTTCTCAACAGAGAAGAGAGATTCTTCTATTAACATTCCAGCAAAAGATCACGTCCATTTTTTTCTCTTTAGTCACACCAAGAAAATATTTCCTTGCCATTCAAGAGTGAAGTAATATGTAATGTCTGATGTCTGGGTTGAGCCTGAGTCACATAATTCTTTGAAGGGAAATTCTAATGGTTTCATTAGGGTGGGGTCATATTATGTATTTGAGTGCTGTATTTATCCAATTGCTTATGGCATGCTACAATAACAATGTACCCTGGACATATCTGTGACTTAACACTGTACAAGGCTCTTGCTCATCTATGTGTCCAATGCCAGCTGGTGGAGTTTCTGCTCCATGGTGTGTTACTCATGGACCCTAGAGAACTCTATCTTCTTGTACCACCACCACTCAAAGGCTTGCTTTCCTGAGATCTACAGCAGAGCAAGAGAGAGCTGGGGGCAGGGGGAGGGTGGCTTGGTGGCCCAGAAATGACACAACTCATTTCTACTCATACCACACTGGTCAGAACTCAAATTGTGTAGCTGCAACGAAAGCCGAAGATGGGGGGCGGCATGTACAATATTTAGTAAGCACTAAATATCTTTGTGAAAAGTATTACTTAAATGTCAGAACTATGCCAAATACTTTATATTGCTCAATGTTATCTTTAAAAAAACTTTGCAATGTAAAATTTCCCCATTCACAGTGGGGAAACAGGCTCAGCAATCTTAAATGACTTGTTTAAGGTCACTTAACCCAAAATTGGAAAGGTGAATTTAAATTTAGGTCAATCTATAGCTGAGTTATTCTGTGACCCAGAAGTTCCTTTCCTAAGTGCTTTCCCCAAAAAGCACACATATGTTCACTAAAAGACGTGTTCATAGAATGATCATAGAAACACCCTTCATCATAGCTCCAAACTGAAAAGAACCCAAATCCACCAACAATGGAATAGAGAAATTGATTGTGATATATTAACACAATGGAATACTCTATAGTAATGAGAATGAATAAATGGTAACTACATAGAAACATGGATAAATATCACAAATGCTACATTGACTAAAAAAGTTATATAAAAAAGAGTTCATACTGTACAATTCCATATTATTGAAAAGCAAGGGAAACTAATCTGTGGAGCTCGATGTGAGGATAATGACCAACTTGGAGTTCAGCAGTGATGCAGAAGGTGCGTGAACAGAGCTTCTGCTTTTCTGGTAATGTTTGTTTATCTGGATGCTAATTATACGATTGTGTTCAGTTGGTAAAAATTCATCTAGTGGCACAATTATAACTTTGTATTTTTTCTATACATTCTACATCAATAAAAAAAAAACTACTTTAAAAAAACAGCTTGCAAAAGTGGAAATCACAGGTTCAGATCAAACTGACTTCAGGACCCTGTCCTTTCTCATGTAGCATTCACTTCTTCCCCAACCACATGAAGGGAAGCCGTCCCAGCCCTGGAGTCCAGCTCGATTCCCACTCCATGGGCACAGCCCATCCATTAAGAGAGGTCCTTAGAATCATGGCTTAGATAGAAACTTGCAGCACATTTGAGAGAACTGTCAAAGTCAACTACAATTCACTCTAATAGTGACTTTGGTAAGATAGTTTTCTTTCTCAAAATCAACGGTAAACCTGGATCTCGAGAGGATGGAGGGAAAGGCAATGGATTCATTTTCTCATCAGGCTAGAGGAATGGACATGGTCAAGGGTGGAGGAGAAAATGAAACCTATATTAAAACAAAGCCCCAAACCAAGACAATACAATAATATAGATTGGGTCCTGGGATGTTTTCCTCCATTTCATTTGGAGCCATCGTTAAAACTTAAAAAAAACCATGATACCTGCCTAGCGAAAATGAACTGACAGCTGAAAGAGTAATCCTATTGTTCTTCTCTGTCCCTTCCCTATGTCCTTAACACACCCAACACCAAAACAGCAATTTGGTGGGGCCCCGACTGCCAAAAGACAGTGCTGTCTTAGGGAAGGTGTTAGTGATAAATCTTCAAGCGGTCTTATAAGCACCTCCTAGGTTGGCAACAGAAGGCTAAACACAGAATTGCAAGATGAGCTTGAATTTAATTTTGCAGTTTTCATCTGTCATCATGTTATGACAGCATGGTATTCTGGGCTTTCCAGAAGGCACAGGGCAGGAGCAGAACCCTCCCACTGGGAAGGGCTTCTCTCCCATCTGTGCCCGTCTTGGAAGCAGTGCTGTGGGATCGTGGTTTTCAAAGGTCTGGTGGGAATCTCTAGAGGCCACTGTAAAGATTGGTTAGATTCTTAGTCAGTGGCACTCTTTCTTGGCATACTTTGCTCGTTTATTTATTTGGCGTGTTTTTCCTGAGTGCCCATTTTGTTTTAGGTGCTATACATGGCTCTGGGCGCGCACTAGTGAACAAAGGATATGTACTCACTGCCCTTGAGAAGCCTCTGATCCAGAGGGAGAAAAGACGAGTAAGTGGGAAAATTTAAGAGATACTGATGAATGTTGCCAGTCAGGTTAAACAGTGTGCTGCACAAGCAAATAGGAAGGATGGCCACCACGCCCTGAGAACCAAGATCACTTCTTGGAGGCAATGGTGTCCAGGCTAAAACAGGAGCCCAGTGAAGCGGCACTGAAAGTCCGCAGTGTTGCAGCTGCTGCGTCAGGCCCTGGAAATACAGGGATGGATAGAGGATGGTCTGAATGCTAGGGCAGCATGTAGTTTGACAAGGGATAAAGATAGTTAGAGGGACTATTTCAATAGACTGATGTTCAATTGGGTGTTTTGGGACCGGCTTGGCGGAGATGATGTCTGAGTTAATTCCGGACAAATAAATAGCAGTCCTGGGGAAAAGCTTGGAGAGAGAAAATGGAGAACGTTCTAAGTGAGGGAACAGCATTTGCAAGACAGTCATGAAACAGTGAACCTACAATGGCCCTGTGTATGTTTCAGTGTAACTGGAGTATTTTGCTTGAAGCAGGGGCAGCAGGATCTGGGAAGTGCTCAACATGGTGATGACAGTGAGCCATGGTAATTTTGGTGAATCACCAACTGACAATGGTGGTGATTGGCTCACACTGTGTTCGATAAGGATCACCCTAATGACAGTATGGAGAAAGGATGAAATTTGAAATCCAAATTAAAGTGACCACTATACCAACGGTACCCACAAGCCTTACTGCTTTCCTCCCTCCCTCAGTCTCCAGGCTGTTAGAAACATGAAATCTACACCCAGAAAATGACCACTGGTAACAGAATAACCTGTTATCCTGCATTTGCCCTGTGGACACACGGCTGGCCGCGGTGCAGATTTATACAACTGCATTTAGGACTGATGATAGAATCATTGTTATTTTTATCCCTTCCATGACACAAACCAAGAAAAAAAAATCATAATAAAATTTTACAAGTTAGCTGCCACCGAGAATAAACAAGAGAGCACTATAAGAAATGAATCGGAGGCTCTCACCGAATCTCTTCTCAGGACAATAACTCTAATGCAAAGCCAGGGTCTGAGGAGGTCGCCGCGGAAAACTCTCCTGGGGCAATTCCGAGGAGAAAGGAGACATTCTCCTCCTGTCATCTTCACTTCATGTCCTAATATGTCTGTGGATGTGCAGAGAAAACATAATCCTGGGCCTCTGCTCTGAATCAAGGTTTGGATAACCAGGGCCATTAAAGCATCCCCAAGGATCGTGGATTTAACCCTCCGCGAACCCGGCAGCACCGCTGAAGCACCAGAAGAAAGCTGCTTGATTCTAATCGTGACTGAGCCAAAATGTCACTCACCATTAAGTTCAATTGGCATTTTTTTTGCCTTTTTAAATTACACGATTACCTTTAAATTGTGTACAGGAGCTCATAACTGCTGTCCATTGGAGGTAATCGGGAGTGATTTCACTTTACCCATGGACAGGTTGCCTCTTCGAGAATCTTTTTGTTCATTAAGTCTCTGTCAATTTCAGGTTCCACTTAAGTATCAACAAGAAATAAATTCTGTAGCATAGCCCAGAAGACATTACATGTTCGGTTTTAGAGTTACTTCCTTTGTCAGCTGATGATTCTTCAGAGGTTCTCCTGAAGCCTCTCACGTGGATGTGGCAGACATGCATCCTGCCTGTCTCCCGGGTGGTCTTTCAGACAGGGATCACTGCATTGGGCTGACCCTATGAATTCTCAAAAAAAAAAAAAATCACCTGGAGAGACAGGTCTAAACTTAGTCATTCTTTGCTGCCTTCAGTTAACGTAACCTTAGTATAACTGCGTATAGACCAAGTCATAGTATTATTCATCCATTTACTTACTTGCGCTTTTGATGTGATCACTGGGCATGTATGGTGTGCCAGACACTGAGCCTGCCACTGGGTATACTGTTGAGCTGGGAGCTGCCAATGCGGTGGTGGACAGGCAAAGTTTAACAAACTATTCCTTTGCAGTTTGATAAAGGGCATGAGATGAAAGGAATAAGAGGCCCAGCTTAGGTCCACTTGTTACGGAGTTAAAGGCACAGACAAGGCTCCTCTGAGGGAACTACAGCTGAGCCAAGACCTGAAGATCGAGGAGAGTTTCACTGGCTGCAGGAACAGCTCGTGCAGGGGGCTAGAGGCGGGAGGACAGGTCGGGCTGGTGGGGATGGAAAGCAGGCATGCGCGTTTGAAGAGGGCAGAGCGGTGGGCCAGGCTGTGAAGGGAGGGTGCGGGTGGAAGAAGACAGAGACACATCACAAGGAGCTTCGTAAGACCTGGTAATGAGTGTGGGCTTTATCCTGAGGGGCAAGGAGAAGAGAGGAGAGGTGTGACCAGGCGCACATTTGGAAAACGTCACTGTGGACGTCCTATTCGTAGTCGACTGCTGGTTCTGTAGGGATAGGACGTGTTTGTTAACCTGACGAGAACTCATTTGCAATACCCTCTTCTCCAGAAACGGCCTCTAACCAGCTGCACCCTTCGATTTTGATCTTCTCCCCCAAGAACTCACTCTGTGCTCCATTTATTCCAATTTTGCATTTAATGGAGAACAGCCGTAGTAAACCCATCTAAAGAGGTTCACAGCCTAGAGTTGAAGTCATGTTAACAACAGTCACACCCGTAGCCCAAGACCCCAGCCAGAGGCCATTTCTGAACAGAGGAAGTCTTAGGATTAGCTGTGACAAGTGATTTAAATGGCTGTAATGTCAAGTCCTTCTACTTTACTGATAGAAAAAGATTAAAACCCAGGTTATGAGTTGTAACATTTCTGACATCAGTCAGCATTATGCTGGAGAGACCACTGGACTTGGAGTCTTAAGATACAAGTTTGAAGTTCAATTCTGTCCTTTAATACCTTAGACATGGTATTAAAGATGTAGTAGTCCCATTTTTGTCCATCTCAATAGTTAGCGTAACTCCTACAACCCAAGATGTTGTGAGAACTCAATGACACAGGCGCATTGCACTTAGGAGATATTTATTGAATGAATGGAAATGAGATATCAGAGAACCCCCTGACCCTCTGAGTTGTTGTCTCCTCATCTGTAAAATGGAAAGGTCGGGTTAGATGCTTTTGGATTCTTTTCAGCTCAAATCTATAATTTTCTGGTGCCTATTTTGGAGGCTTGTACTTCGCAGGGTGTTCTAAATACAAGAAAATTTGGTTTGGTATCGTGTAAAGTCAAAGGACAAGGGATAAAAGATTTCTGAGGGAAGAAGCCCTAGTGACTACTCCGTCCTCACTAAAATTGCCCTTCTCCCAAAGGCCAGGTGCTGAGAAGAATGTTTATTTGCTGTTGTCACTGGCTTTGCCTAACTTCTCTCGTGAAGACTTGGTCTCAGAGGATGCGGCTGACAGCAGATTTCCTGTAAGACCACTTTGCGCTGTAGAAAGAAATTGCTTTATCCTTTTATGTATCTTATGAAACACTATTGATGGACTGTTCGTGCTAAAAAAACAAAACATAAAAACCCTTCATGTTTCTTCCTGAGTAAGGACTAGAAGGGAGATGATTCTGAGGGTAGGAAATCTGATATCTGATATTGAATATATGCTCTTGCTGGCACCTGAAAGGTGACTGGATTTGGGATGTAAGCACTTTTGGGACTCGCCCCCTCTCTACAGCACCTTTGATATACACAGACTCTATCCTTCCCGTATTTAAAGAATTTACTCTTCTTTGCTCGGAGGACATTGGCTTCACTCAGTATTTAATGCCTCAGCCGATTGGCCTTTACTGTGGTGACAGGGCTAAGAATAGCACACGTGGGACTGTTCCAAAGACACGTGAATGGAAAATTTGGGGGAACGAAAATCCTGTTTATTTAGGAATGACCAAAATATGTCCCAATCACAGTTAAAATATCTTTTGGCTACCATAGGTTATGTCCTGTATTATTGGGATCTAGCCTGGTGGTTTCTGTATCATCTGTATTTTTTCTTACAGTGCTTCCGAGAAGGCTGACTATAATGTTGGTTACATAGGACCTTCCAGATGCCTATCCTAGTACGCAACCTTCAAACCTTGGGGAGCACAGCTGCAACCCAGCTACTCAGGACAGTATGGCAAGGGTAGAGGGCAAAAGCACAGTTTCAGCTTCCTTTATTCTAAGAGTCTGGGATGACCTCTCGTGTGTTGCCTCCCTGGTAGGCAGCCCATGGAATGCCTTTTATAAAAATCTCTCCTATGATGTGCACGTCTTAGCTTGGACACTGCAGCCCCAAGAGATAGGATACCTAGCTACTTGCTCCCTTTTACCAGATTATCTGGCACACAGTAGGTACAAAGAATAATTTTCCAATGAGAGGTATAGTATATCTGCTAGTGTTGCATTTTAATTGTCTCCTTCACTACATTACAATGCAGACTTCATGAAATACAGACTTCATGAAATACAGACTTCATTTTAAAAAAGTACTGTTAGAAGATTGCCGGTTGCTAGTGTTCAGTAGTTATTTAGTGAATGAGTGAGTGAACAGATACACAGAAACCCAAACAACCAATTTAAAAGAGAAAAGGGTGAACAGACTGGTTACTTAATACCCTTGCACTGAAACTCCACTTCCCAGAACAAATATATTGTGCTAAAAATCATTATGAAATTACTTCATCTACTTCTGTATTTTGAACCATCAATCTATTTTGTATGGATGGATATATTTTAAGAATACTGATACTAAAATCATTCTAGTACCAATATAATTGACATACAATAAACTGCACATATTTAAAAGGTACAACTTGATAAGTTTTGATATAGTAGATGCTGGGGAAATGATCACACAAAATAATGAATATAACTATTACCCCCCAAATTTCCTTGGGTCCCTTTATAATTACTTCTCATTTCACAACCACTGATCTGCTTTCTGTCACTATACATTAGTTTGCACTTTCTAGAATTTTATGTGATGTGTACTAATTTTTGTTCGGCTTCTTTCACTCACCACAATTATTTTGAGACCTATCCATGCTGCAGTGTGTATCAAGAGTTCCTTCTTGTTTTGCTGAGAAATATCCCATTGTATGAATATTCCTCTGTTTGACCATCCACCTGTTGGTAGATATTTGGGTAGTTTCCAGTTTGGGGCTGTTACAAATTAGACTTCATGGACATTCATGTAAAAGACTCTGAAGGGACAAATATTTTTATTTTTGTTGGGGAAATACCTAGGAATGGAATAGTTGGATCATGTGATAGGTGAATGTTTAACTTTTTTAAAACTTGCTGAAGTGTTTTCCAAAGCAGTTAAGTCATTTTGCACTGCCACCAGCAGTGTTTGAGAGTTCAAGTTCTTCCACATCCATTCTGAAACTTGGTATGATCAGTCATTTTAATTTTAGTCATTCTAATAAATATGTAATGATATCACGTAATTTTAATCTTCATTTCCATTAGACTAATTATAGTGGGCACCTTTTTGTGTCCTTACTTGCTACCCATGTATCTTTTTACTTAATAAGTTCTTTGTTTTCTTATTATTGACTTTAAAGGGTTCTTTATATATTTTGAATATAAATCCTTTACCAAATATGTGTTTAACAAGTATTTTCTCTGAGTTGTGGCTTGCCTTTTCATCCTCTTAAAAGTGTCCTTTGAAGAGTAGACATTTTAAATTATTATGAAGGGCAACTTATCAATTTGTTCCTTCATGGATCATGCTTCTGATGTTATGTCTGGGAAACCATTGCCCAATCCAATGTCAAAAAATGTTTTCTCCTCTCCTTTCTTCTCTAAGCCTTCTGATTTTAGATTTATATGTAGGTCTGTGATCCATTTTGAGTTAATATTATGTATTGTTCAAAGTATGGATGGAAGTCGATACTTTTTAAATGGATATTTGACTTTTCCAGCACCATTTGTTGTAAAGACAGCCCTTCATCCACCCACAGGGTTACCTGTGCATCAGGTAGAAATTCAGTTGTCTTTCCACTGATTATTGAAGCTTTAATATAAGTCCTGAAGTCCGGGGCTGTTAGCACCACAGCTTTATTCTTTTTAAAAGTTGTTTTGGCTCTGTTAGTTATTTCAGATTTCCATGTGACTTTCAGAATATTATCAATTTCTACAGTAAGAAACCCGCTGGGGATTTTGATTAGGGAAAATCGACATCTTGCCCAGGTTGAGCTTCTGGCCTATAAACACAGTAGATCTTTCCATATTTTTATGTCTTTGATTTCTCCAGCAATATTGTGTAGATTTCAGTGTACAGGTCTTTCACATCTTTTGTCAGCTTTATTCCTAAGTTTTATACATGGACCCAGACACATGTACATGCTCTTGGGTGAGGATTGATATAATTATTCTTTTTTAGAGAGAAAGGAATAGAGGGGTGTGGGGAACATCAGTGTGAGAGAGAAACAGCGATCGGTTGCTTCTCATATGCACCTCAACCAGGACTCGAACCCACAACCTTTTGGTGTATGGGATGATGCTCAACCAGCTGAGCCACCTGGCCGTGGTCTAAGTATATTATATTTTTGAAGATGTTATAAATGTTGTTTGAAAATTTTTGATTTCCAGTGTGATGATAGTATATAGCAGTGTGACTCATCTTTTGTGTATCGATTTTGTATATTGATTTTGTGCACTGCAACTTGTTAAACCCGCTTGTTAGTTCCAGTATCATTTGGGGGGATTCCACCAGATCTTCTGCAGAGAAGATCGTGTCATACAAGAGTAAAGGCAGCTTAATTACTTCTTTCCAGTTGGGATCATTTTATTTCTTTTACTTGCCTTATTGCACTGGCTAGAATATCCAGCACAACACTGAATACAAGTGGTATGAGTGAGTGGACATTCTTTGTCTTTTTCCTGATTATAGGGGGAAAGAATTCAGTCTTCAAGTGAGAACTCAGAGCATTTGCAGACAGAGACCATCTGTGCTCTGCAGTTCGTATAAAGCCCTGAATGTATATATTTGCCCATTTCTGATGAAGATTGCTGTGGAACGTGGAATATCATTACACAAAAATTAGAGTCAGCAGCTGACACCAAAACAGATGATGAAAACAGGATTTAAGCAGGACCATGGACAGAAATATTCCCCTCACAAACAGAGACGAAGAGCCTAATGAGAAGGGACTGCAAATCAGTGTCAGACCTGTGCTTTAGATTATTTATGACTTGATACCATCAGGGCGATATTAAGTGCCAGCAAGGGCTTTACAGGTTCTTACAGCTGGCCTCAGCCTGGCTCCTGAGGCCACAGCGGTTGGGAAGGAGTTTGAAAAGAGCCCTAGGTTGTGTGCAGTGGTGTGCTGGGGCGGCTGGCACAGGCTTCCAGGCCTGCGTGCTGCGGTGTATCTTGGTAGCTTGAAATTGACTATGGCAGGAGCACTTACACCATGAAGATTTGGCTAATGCTACAAATCAGGGACTTTAGTCCCCCAAAGAGCTGGTTGCTAAACCTTTATCAGCACACAACTACTAATATATTGTATAATCAGTACTCTGTATATCATTATTATTGATATAGTAATATATACATATAGGTTATTTACATTTAAGAGTAACACATAACATGATTTTATGTATATCTAAGAAAAATGCTATTGCTGGTAACTTTGAGTTTTCATTGATAGGGGACACATCCAGTTTTCAGCTGTGCTAAAGTGTGAGAAAAATCTGAACTTAGTATTACTAATGTCCATTGTATAGGAAACACTATATAGTTTATTTTATCATGTGCATCTGTTCTTCATATAAAATGCCTAACTCCATATAAAATGCTTACAAAGCCCTGTTTTTAAGAAAACAGTTCTGGGAGTTTAACTAAAGTATTTGAACTTGGTAATCCCAGTTCATAATCTGAATCAAGATTTTGAGACCTTGTGTAGGCAAACAAATGAAGCAGCCCCCTTTCACCTACTTTCACATAGCACTTACTGCTCTTTATTGATATAATCTATTTACTCAGTCATCTGTCCTCACCACATATAAAATAATATGCTTGAGGGCAGAACCTCTGTGTCTTATTACCCTTTACATTCCCAGGGTTGAGACTGTTGTCCAGCTCACTGTAAGTGATCAAGAAGTGGCAAGTGAAAAACATTGGTCTATTATTATCTGTTATATATTCTGTCTGTCTGTCTGTCTATCTGTCTATCTATCTATCTATCTATCTATCTATCTATCTATCTATCTATGTGTCTCTGTCATCTCTTTACCTACCTATCATGACCCCTAAGAAAGGCACATCCATGTTTGGGTATACCATTACCCACACAGATGTTAACGTGAGGTGGAATTTTTTACAGACCTTTTATTATGACTTAGAAATCAGATACATTGCTGAGTAACCTCTTGCCTCCTGAAAATCTCATCAAAGTGCCCAGCACTGAGAGCTGGCCAAGTAACCCAGTTGGTAGGGTCAGGTATTTCTGAGAGATGAGTTGAGTATGAAGACGGTCAGGGCCTGATCAGACTGAACGGATCACACTGGCCTGGCAAGCTGGCATTTGGGCATTTTGACACGGGTAGATTTGCCCACTCTTGTTCATCCCCTAATGACTGAACACAGATGAGTGTCTTCAGTCCAGCTGCTTACCAAGCGATCAGACGGGAACTCGTAGGGCCCCATTCTGAGGCAGCCTGGTTCAGCGTGTGAGAAGCTCACCGCTACTCCCAGGTGCCGTCCCAGCACATTGCTCTGATCCATTTGGACACGGTGGCTTCTTTCCTTTTTTTTCCTTCAGAAGCTGAAAATACCCCCTGATAGCTCAACAGGGAAGAATAAATTGTCCTCATGTGTTTACACAGAGGAGAAGTTGCTCCTCGTTGTATTTGCTACTCCGTCTCCGTGCGATGACCTCCATTTTCATAATCCTTCATGGAGTGTCATGATTTAGAAAGCTTTCACTCCCTGCTGTTTCTGTTAAAAGGTTTTCTCGTGCGATTCTTGGAAAGTCAAATTCTGCATTTAAATGTTGTATTTTTGCAGATGTAATATAAAAGAGGCCATACTTCTGGCACATTTTTCTTCTTGGGAGAGTAGCAAGCAATTCCATCCTTCTGCATATATTGTTAACCAAGCCACAGGAACATACAACAGCTTTAATAGCAAAGCAGTTGTGATTACATCTTGCTTGTAATTACATTTATTTGCTCACATATGTCCAAAAAGGCGAGCGTTAGCCAGACCGTATGTGTCTGTGTTTGGTGCGAGGAGAACCATCCGGCAGATCGGCCGTGGGGAAAGGAGCTTTTGGCCACTCTGGTCTCTCCGTCACCAACACTTGCAAAGACTGTCAAGGCTTACTTAGTTTTTGGTTTCATGCTTCTAAAATTGGTTGCATTTGGAAGGCAGGGGGATTTATTATGAGTGAAGGATTTGCATCAAAATAATCAAAATATTAGGGGCTGCATATAACAAGATACATGCCCGTTACCCCAAAGAGAAGAAAGTGGAGAAGTGCCATGGTGAGAAGCAGCTTTAGAAATGACAACTGCCCACGTCCGAGGGAAGGTTTGTAGCTTCTCAGGGAATTTAGTGGAAAGCAAGAGAGTTATGCCAGTGAAGGGATTTTAGATCTACATCGTTGAACTGTCCCTAAGGAAAATGAGAAAGTGGCGGAAATGGCATTGTGTTTTGTGAGACAGATGAGTTTGGACCCAAGCTGGGCACTTGTAACACCAAAGACCCCAGGGAGTTACTACACTCCTCTGTGCGCTAATTTTTTTGGCCATTCGAATGGGGTTAGCGGTACTAACCCCATTGGGCTGTTTCCTCATTTACTAGTCACTGCGCTATAAATAAGTTCCTGACTCTTTGGGCCACTGCTGTACGCTTGGAACTTGGCACAATTCCTGGATCATCATACTTCCTTGGTGAATATATTTTTAATTAAATAAATGTAAATTACTTGATATATGCACAACTCAACAAGTAGTACTGTGTTAGTTTGCCTTTGCTGCTCTAGTAAATTATGCAAACTTTGCAGCTGAAAATACAAGCCACAGGTACTTCTGACCTGACCGTCCTGGAGACCAGAATCCCTAAAATCAAGGTGTCAAAGGGGTTGTGTTCCTTCTGGAGGCTCTAGAGGAGAATCCCTTCCTTGACTTTTCCAGCTTCTGGAAGCTGCCTGCATTCCTTGGCTCATGGTCTCCTCTTCCATCCTCAAAGCCAGTTGTACATCATCTACTATTCTGTCCCTGTCTGCCACTCCTGCCTGCCTCCCTGTTGTAAGGACCCTTGTGATTACTTTGAGTCTACCGGATGATTCAGATAAATCTTCCTGTCTCAAGATTCTTAATGTTGTCACATTTGCAAAATCCCTTGTTGCCACATGAGGTAATATCCACAACTTCTGGGATTAGGATATGGACATGTTTGAGGGTACCTTTGTTCTGTCACCCACAAGTTTCTATCATGGAATAAAAGTGCACTATTTACTATACCACTTTTTATTACCTGTTTGAAAGTACCTGTTGAAGACTCTCCTAACAAGTAACAATGTAATGGATTCTTTTTCTGACTCCATGGCAATTGTCCAAGGGACACCAACCATGTCCCTTGAGGCCTCGGTTAATGGTGATTTATCTCTCATTAGGAAGGCATTTTGTTGGGTTGAAGAGGGTGCTCTCAGCAACTGGCAGAGGGTTTGGCACTCAGTAGAAGTTTGTGGAGTGAATGAGTAAATCAGTGTCAGAAGGCACCAGCCTGACTTTGAGGATCATTTTAAGGATGAGGGATGCCTCTTATAAAATTCTTAGTAATCAGCCAACCTTCTGAGACCATTTCTAAAGGCAGGGGTGCTTGCAGAAAATTCTCCGTAACCAGCCAAAGGGCAACACACAGCAATGAGCCTTTATTTCCTGGTACCCGCTTACTAAGAAGATGTTGCGGTGGTTCATGTGCCTTTCTAAGACGATTTCAGACACAGGGATAGAGCCCTTGGGGCCTAAAGCTTGTTGGTGCCCACAGAATACTGTGGAATAGAATTGAATTGTGTGGATCATCAAATAATTCATGGAAAAGCTAAGATCTCATAGATGTTTTGGGCTGGGAGGAGGTTAAAAGTTCAACATTTTATCTAATAGAGTTTTTCCTGGCCATGTGGTCTAAAAATAAGCCATTGAAATCCTTTTATGCTGATGTTAGAAGGAATGACTTTTGCATCTTTGGCAAATTTGGTGGGAAGTATTTCTGTATATTGAGCCAAAATTATCTCCCTATGGTGCCTGTCCACCCACGTGTTCTCCGTGTCAGAGAAATCTCCGTTTGGTGTCTTCCCTAGACTTTTCACGCAGGCCGTTGTCTGTCTCCTTATCCTCTGTTCTCCCATACATTCCTAATGACCCCTAAGGCTCCTGGAGTGTCAGACTGCAAGGGGCTATGTTACATCTTATCTAATGGACTGTACATTTCTTAAAAACAGGTTGGTTTTATCTGTGAATCTCGGATCTTGGAACTTCACAGAGTGCAAGGTTTATGGCACCAGCAGAGTCCAGATTGGTTGAATTAATGCTACCGGTGATTAAGAAAATTGGGTTTGACATTTGGCCATGCTGCTTTTGAGATGTGTGGACTGGGCAAGCTGGTTGTCCTCTCTGAGTCACGGATTGCTGTGTCTCTATAGCAACCACTGGGGATTGTTTTGAGGCTAAAATGCGTGCATTATGGGAGTATATTATGCAAATGTGAGGGGTTTTCTCAGTGCCCTTGAAGCTGCATAGAACAGATCTCATCTTATTCTATTTGGCAGCCCTTCAAATATTCAAAGGAAGAGGCCTCACACTCTATATTCCAAGCTAACTATATATGTATGTATATCACTATTTATGTCTATAACACTATTATATGTTATATAATACATATTCTATAGTAATATATTATTATATTGCATATAATAAATATATATTATATAAAATAACTAAGGGTGAGATGTCCAGAATTAAAGTTCTGTGTTTCAAATATATGCTGCTGCTTGTTAGCTGTGTTGACCTTACGAAAGGTAGTTGACTTCTTTATGCCTCAGTTCCCCCATCTGTATAAGTGGGATAAAACTAGAGCTCATTTTGTAAAGTTGATGTGTGATTGGATAAGATACTGGATTTCAAAGCCTAGGACAGGGCTTGGCACAAAGCAATTTTTTTTTTTTGGTGTAGTTTATTGATTATGTTATCACAGTTGTCTCATTTTTTCTCCCCTTTATCACCTCCACACTGCACCCCATCCCATCATCCCCACACCTCTTAGCTCAAGTTTATGTGTTGTACAATTATTGTTATAACTATTACATGATTATCATTATTTCCGCCCAGCCTTAAGTTCCTAGTTCCTTTTACAACACTCTGAACTATTTTTTCAGTCTTTATTGTCTGAAGATGACAAATAAGTTCCATCTCAACTTTTAACTGCAGCTGGTTTGTAATGGCTGCCTTGTGCTTTGTGTTAAGAAGGATTCTGAGCACTGAATAGGAAAGAATGAGGAAATAAACTGCTGGTATCTTCTAACAATGGAGAAATGGTAACCCTTATGCCCAAAATATGCTGATGTGGCTTCTCTTCACAATCCTACATAAATTGAGTCCAAGTTTCTTATTTTATTGCATATGTGAAGTTGTTTCCCAAAGGTCAGTTTGAAAAACATGAGGGAAAAGAAGTAACTGCAGAATGCTGGCTAGGTACCAGACATCTTTTAGGCACTGCTTATAGAAAAGTAAACAAGTTTTGCTTGTTAACAGTGTTTATGTTCTCATACAGCAAGAGGGAATCAACCAAAGAAATATATTTGAAGGTGATTTCAAATAATGATAAAAACTACTAATAAGCAAAGATCAAAACTAGATAACTTTGATAGTCACTGAGGGACATTGCGGGGGATGTGTAATTTAGATTGAACAGTTAGGAAAGACTTCTCAAGTAGTAATATTGGAGCTGAGAGTTGAATGGGAAGGATCCAGTTTTCTACTGCCACTAAAAGAAATGACCCCAAACTTGGTGGCTTCAAATAATACAAATTATTTATCTAATTGTTACATAGGACACAGGTCTGAAACAGATTTCATTGGACTCAAATCAAGGTGCCAGCAGAGTTGCATTCCTTGCTGGAAGCTCTAAGGGAGAATCCATTTTCTTGCCTTTATGAGCTTCTGGAGGCCTCCTGAATGCCTTGGCTTGTGGCCCCATCCTCTATCTTCAAAGCTAGCAATGGTGGGTCTAGTTCATCTCCATATCTCTGTGGCCCTTCTGCTTCTCACTTTCACTTTCAAGGGCCCTACGACTATGTTGAACCCTCTTGAACTATCTGGGATAATCTCCTTACCTTATGGTCTTTAATTTGTTCACTTATGCAAAGTTTCTTTGCCATGTAAAGTAACATATTCATAGAGTCTGGGGATTAGGACGTGGACATGTATGGAGGCCATTATTCTGCTAACCACATGGTTTTAAGAGTATATGGGGCAGGGTTTACCAGGGAGTGGCACAAGGAAGAACAAGGGCAGGAAATGGCTTGCAATGTTTAAAGGAAAGAGAAAAGACCAATGTACCAGTAGCCTTGTGAGCAAGAAGGAGAGTTCCAGAAGATAAAATTCATGCTTGTTACCATTTGTTGAGGGATTGCTATGTGTCTGTCACTTAGCACTTTCTATGTATTATTTCATAGATTCTCACATTAATCCGATGAGCAAGGTATTATCATTCAGTTAATATACGGACCTAAGATCATAGAACTAATACACAGTGATGGCAAACTATGAATCCAAGCCCTTGAAGTATGAGCCTGCTTTCCTGAGCACTGGGCTCTTCTGCCCCAACAGCCACGATGCCAGTGCTTGAAAGGAGATCTCAGTATAAGCTCAGAGAGGGTGGTCCACACGGCACCGGCGAGCCTTGCTTTGACCTTGAGTTCTTCTCCTTAAGTTTGCTTCCAAACCATCCTCACTGGTTTTGAACTCCGGGGACATTTTCCTGAGCGACAATAATCAGCTGAGAAAGAGAACGGCAGTTGCTAACAACTGGGAGCTGACCTGACCTTAAGAGTCAGAACTTTGTGATCCTGGGAGCTGGTACCCGCAGCTGGGTGATGATAGTTTTCTGTTGCACATTAATGATTTTATGAAACACCTGTAACAGAAAACGCCACTCTGTGACCATGATGGATAGGGTACAAACGAGACCATTCTATAATCATGTTTGACCACAGATACGACATGAACTTGTCCAACCACAAAATAGCCACCATCTCGCTTTCCCAGCTGGCAGGAGTGACCACAGCTTCTTTACCAACCACAGCTCTAGCCTCGTCCTTCCCTGCCTTCCCTGTAGAATCTGTAGCACAGACAATCTATTTTAAGACACACACAATCATAGAATCACCCCAGCTTCCTCTCAGTACCCAATCTGAGCAAACTCCTGATTTCTTGAACCCACTTCAAAATCACCGACCACAAGCACAAATACTATGACTCCCTCCCAACCTCCCACTGAGAAAATCCATGGCTTCCAATGTTATCGATTATCTCTTGTGTTAAGCAGCCAGTAAACCCAACTTCGTGTTACAGGTGTGTCCTGGGGGTCCTTGGCTGATTGTCAGGTATGAAGCACAGATGCACAGAGCATCCCCTACATACCCAACAGCCTACTCAGTACTTTTGGGGGGCTGTTAAAGGTTTGATGGGCTCCTATCATGAAAGAGCAACATGAAACAATTTGGTAATAAACTACAAAGAAGGGGGTCTCAGGGTATCAGGGACAGGGATATATCGAGGGGGATGTGCTACTTATGGTTCAGTTTCTGAACCTCATGTGTGACCTTGAACAAGTTGCTTAATCTCTTTATTCCTATTTTATTATTTTCAAAATAAGCATAGTAATATATCTTCCTGTAGAAATGTGTAACCTAAATGAGATAGTACATGGAAAGAACGTAGCCCAAGACCTGCCACATGGTAAGCGAAAGATAAATGTTGACTATTTATTACAAATATATTTTTCAAAGAAATAAAGTTGCTAGGGATGGTGTAGTTAGGAGTATCCCTGCTGGGGGAGGGGAGCCCTTGTGATGGATGTGCTACATCTTATTAGGGGTGGTGGCCACACAGGTGTACACATTTATACAAACTCATCAAACTATGTGTTTAAGATCTGTATATTTCACTGTATGGAAATTATAACGCTATAAAGCAGTTCATGATTAAAAAGTGAAAAAGAGCCCTGAAGGCAAGTTAAGACCAGGAAGTCACTACCAATCAAGGAGGCACTTCAGTCTTCCAGAACAGCCTTAGGTGTTCTCACTGTTCGGTAGAGACAGGGAGGCATTCCTCCGAACCCATCCTCTGACCAAGCCCCTGGGCCCTTTCCCCCATTCTATGAGCATGGAAAATTCTATACACCATGTGCGTTTCAAGTGTCAGATGATTACAGTCTAGCAACTGTGTCTTTGGAGAAGTCCTGAGTAATGAGAGATTACTGTGAGCTGAAATTATGTAGTGAAAGCACACTAGAAATGCAACATGATTTTGGACTGAGGATACCTGGATTCAAATCTTGACTTCTCTGGGTTTGTGACATTGGCAATTTATTTTACATTCCTGTACTTTGCTGAATTCCCTGGCTAAAAAGGATGAATATAAGACCTATAGTATGTCACTGTTGTATTGTCGAAGGAGAGAATGGAAATAGTGTTTAGCATATTGGGCATATGAAAGTATTTTACAGCCCTTGTGATGGTGGTGGTGGTGATAGTGGTGGTGGAAGTGCAGGGAATAAGAAATTTATATAGCAATATGTATACTGACCCTGAATTCCAAAATATATATTTTCCATATTTTCATTTACCTGGGGATTGAGAACTTTATAGTTTTAAACTCTTCAAGCTTCATCTTCTGTTGACCTGGCATCTGTGCTGCCCGTATCAACAGAGAGACAGCAAAGGCCGGAGCCTCAGCCCTCCCTGTCAGAAAACAGAATTTTTGGCACTGGTGTCAGTGTCTTCTGGTCCTGTCTGAGACCGAGGTTCAGGCACTGTTTCTTACCCTCTTAGAGTTGCCCTGTGACTTCCGAGTACGAGCATTTGCTTATTTTGGAATCTTTTAAAAGTGCCTTCGACCTTGCCTTCCCCTCCTTCCCTCTTTCCCAGGCTGTACTTCCAGTTCTACAGGGATAGAGCTCCTTCTCCTAACACAAAGAACCCCGGACAGAACCCACACCAGCACCACCTGAAACCACAACATCAAATTTAGCATGAGCCGAACGAGGATTTGCAACAAATCCCCATGCTCATGGGTGGCAGACCCCAACTTTATTCATGTAATGCAGAAGCGAGCCACATCCTGCGATCGGTCGTCTAATTTCTCCCCCCTCCAGAATATAATAAATTAAACATAGTATGAAATGCAAAAAGGTTACATTGAGACATATACTATTTGAAGGTTTAATTCATTTTTCTAGTGTATAAGACACAGGGCTATTAAATTTTTAAAGTGGTGATCTCCTAAACTCTCTACTTTATGAGGGCTTTCTTCATAAAGATAAATGGTTTCCTTGCCAAATCAAATGCAGATTTGAAACAAATTAAGTTAATGTTCAGTGGTACAAGGTAGAATGGATGGGGGAGCTGTTTTATTTTGCATTGTAATAACCATACACACCTAAATCAATAGCTGTGGAAAAAAGGCAATAATATCACGTAACTGCAGGAAATGAAATATAGTGGCTGGGTGGGGGAAACAGGCTGCAAACAGAAAGGGTTTGTATTGGAATAATGACATTTCATTAAACAGGGAAGGAGCGCTATTGAAGAGAAGTCCATAGCAGTAAATTCTATTTCTTATAATAACACTTGAGACGAGTTAAAGTTGGCTGGGTATTGTGATAAAGGATAATGCCGGCGTCCTTTCATGCATTGTGCTATAATTTTATGTTTAAAGAAAACCTGAGATATTAAAGAGGCAGCACATGTTTTCACAGTGCGTCCTCATTCTCCTAATCTTTTGCCTAATTTGGTACAAGGTCCAATAATCTGTCTGCAAGTCAGTAGTTGGATAAGGAAGGTGGCCCTAGTTTTTTAAAAAAAATGCTCTTGAATGAAAGCCAACAGGGTTTCTTGTTCTCTTTTTATTTTTATTTTGTAGGGGGCAGGGAAGGAACAAAGGGATTTGCCGTTAATGCAAAGGGCTTTTTCAGCCATTATTAGAGAGAGATACATTCCTAGAACTGGTATTTTCCAACATAAACTTATCTACCTATAGTCTGTAGAATAGCAGCCTAGGACATATCCTAGGATGTCCCCGGTTGAGGCGGTCTTCAGGGGCATCACTGTGTCAGACCATTTTGAGTCAACTCCTCAAGATGACTCTACAAAAGATTGTCCAAAGACCACTATTCTCGTCCAGCCACAGCCTGAAACAGTGTGTTCTTGGATCTCCCCAGTGCGTTGGAGTCGTTCTGCAGGGCCGGGGAGCCAGGGAGGGGCCACCGTGTGCTTGTACTCTGCAGTCCTTTGTAGTCCTCTTTCTGCTCTCTGCACTGGAGGAGACAGGAGCACCTTCTCCATCTGGCACCTGCATGCCCACCTGGAGCTGGGCCTACAGGGATATTGGCAGGAAAAGCAAGACTCTAGAGGAATCTCCTCCTCCAGGAAGGCTTCCCCGTACTTTGCGTCCAGTTACAGTTCTGCTTTGCAGTGGGAAGATGGTACTCTATGCATTTTACTGTCTCACCCCAGGTAACCCTGCCTGCATAATGGGAAGTGGGTATCACAGTTACACACACAGGCTCTGGAAGACAAGCCACCCAAGTACAAAATACAGTCAGTGACCCAAGAAGCTCTGCAGTCTTGGGCAGTTTTTTTAACCTCTCTGTTCCTCAGTCTCCTCATCTGTGAAATGATACCCACCCCTCAGGGATGCCGTAAGGACTAGGTGAGAGGGTGCACACGAAGCAGTCAGCTTAGTGCCTGGCATGAAATGTTCCATAATTGTTGGATGTCAGTTGGTAATAGTACCATTATCTTCATATTAAGAACCTATCGAGGAACTCGGAGCTCAGCAGCGCAAGGGGCACGTCGGAGGAGCTCAGTAAAACACTCCTTCCCATCATCCCTTCCTCCTTTCCCGGACCAGTCTCAGTGCCGGGGTGCAATTTTATGCTCAGATAGGCCCCTCTCCCAGGCTGATGAATAAAAAGTATTCCTCTCTGCAATAGGAAAGGAGTGTCAGGTTGTTTAATATATAAATCTGTAATAATGCCTCAGGTGTCTCCACCCCAG
The DNA here is from genome assembly GCA_004026545.1 of Mormoops blainvillei. NCBI lineage: Eukaryota > Metazoa > Chordata > Mammalia > Chiroptera > Mormoopidae > Mormoops > Mormoops blainvillei. The sequence goes on from PVJD01001228.1 coordinate 289,550, forward strand.
ACAGGTCCCTTAATGCCTCTGTGTGTCTCAGCCTCCCAAAGTAAGCCCATTTACCAAATGCTGCTTAATGAGTAGGAAGCATTGCACAAACTTTAATAAAACAGCTCCGATGAGACAACCAAGGGCACAGAGTAAACAGAGCACACTTAATTACCCACAGGGCACAGCTCCTGGAGTTCAGTCGCACAGTTCTTCTGATCCTGTATACGAAGTCACTCCCACTCCACCAGTGCTGGAGGGCCACAGAAGCCCCCAGCCCTGAAGGGACTGGCAGGAGCCATTGTGGGGTCCAGTCAGGTGAGTAGGGGGCACCCAATAGGTGCCTGACACTAACAGAAGTAGAAGAGGAGGTTGGCC